>JAODJU010000025.1:16669117-16685932 GCA_026776725.1 Gnathonemus echidnorhynchus | reverse complement strand
GTCAGCTAATCTCCTGCCAGTCAGATCCCAAGCCCAGCAAATTGAGTCCTAATGGCAAGGTGTGCATTCTGCCGCCCCCCCCAAGCGAAGGGTCACTAATACACCACGACGGCCTCCAGCTAAACCGGACTGACGGGTGCTGTCAGCCACAGCTCTGCTCACACTCACGGCAGAGCACGCACGGCCTAACTCTGGCTCGGGATTAACCTTCTCCATTTCACAATAAGCCAGCCCTGGCTTTTCTCCACTTACGAGGAAAATCACAGGTCTGCTGGCCCGTTCCGCCGCATTCACAGCGGCTTCCCCTGAAAGCCCGTTCAATCCCACTGACTCACGGCTCATCTGTGCACAGCTCCATCAAGCCCTTAACACTCCACTCCACTTTTAATATTTGGTCAGAAAATATTCTCCACGTTTTCGCTCATTTTCAATCCAACTAATTGGAGTGTTGGATAGGTACCGGCTGTCATATTTCTGTGCAAGTCGAAGCGCCTTCAGTACTTCCATCATGCTAAGACCCTAAAAGCCCCCCAAAAACAGCATGGGGGGGGGTGGTGGGTGCCCATCTGCCAGGCTCACCGGTGAGTCAGCTAACCTCATGCACTGTGAGGTACTAAACAAGGCCTGGGCAGTGAGACAGCTGGTGCTGCATGAACACGCAGATTACCGCTTTCCTCCCTATCCCTGTGTCTCACTCACACACACACGCAAACACACACATGCGCAAACAACCACCATTATCTCATGTCCCTCAGCAACATCATTCAGGTCTCGGTCATAGCGTGTGGCTCGCCTTTGGCATGTCTGTTAAACAGACAGCTGTCCTTCTCTCCCTGTGGATTACACTACACTTCCATCTCCGGCAGGAACCCTGCGGCCCAGGGTCTGTTTTTTCACCCACAGGGGTGCCCGCTGCCCTGCGGTGCCCCAGCGGTGACATCATTAAAGGGGCGTCCAGGCAAGAGCCACCTGGACAAATGAAGCGCTCACCAAATGTTCAGGGTGCCCATAGGCCACTCTCCAACTGCCGGGTGATGATGTCATAGTGCTCGCTGCCAAAGTCCGGCAGCACGCGGCACGTTGAACGGTTTCCATATTCGCGACAGAACCCTTTGTTCTGGGACAACAGAGGTGTCACGGTTACTGAAGGACTATGTACATTTGCATTTATTTATTTAGCAGATGCTACTTCCCCAAAGTGGCACACAAGAGAAGAGGCATGGGGTTGGACAACACGGTCAGCCAGAATCCCGGGGAGCAGCTGGGGTTAAGGGCCTTGCTCAAGGGCCCCGTGGCGATATAATTATTCTACTGGCCGCTGAACTCACACACAAAACCTTTCTGAAACAGGCACGGATGGCTGAACCACCAAGTCTGAAATTGTTCCTATGGAACAGGTTCATATGGAGCACTTGTTCCACATTGTTTTTATTTTATCTGCTCTACAATGGCAGACTGGCCAATAAACTCATCCTGCCACCTTGAAAACGGATCCCAAGGACTGCGCACAGATGTAGGCCTCACCTGTGATGATGTCATCGATTTGTCAGCTGGTCCAGCCTTAATGGCCCAGGTGACTCACACAATGGAAACTTGGTGGCACCATGGGGAAAGGGCCGGCCAGAGTCTTTTCACTGGACTGAAATAGAGAGAGGGAGTGGCACTGGGCCCAAAACCTACAATAAGTTCACCAACACCACAACAGGGATGCTGATATCAGCTATGATGAGGATGCCAGCCCTAGGGGAAATTGGGAAACCTACACACCAAACAGTAAAATGCTGTAAATCCTGTAGCTATTGAGCAGAAATGTGATCACATCTTTACATGGTTCCCTTTTACAGCGAAGTCGGTTGATGTCATGGGGGCAACACAGCCGGACAGTGACCCGGCAGCCCTCTGCAGGCCTTCGATTCACGTGCCGGGCATTGATAGCAGGCCGCCATCCGGCCCAAACACGGATGTAAACACGACCCTTTCTCAACCGCTCTGGTTTCCCCGACATTCCTGAATCGGCAACATCTCTATTAATAAATCAGTTGCGCTAAAGAATTCATGGCTATGGCCTGTTTGGTTTTATGCATGCGAGACGTTCGTACTGAAATATTAACAGATGCACAAACGTGAGGAATGCGGGAAAGGCTGACACCATATACAGGACGGGCAGTCCTCAGCGCCGACGCTTCCTGGGGGCTCAGACTGACACACATATGTGTCGCATAGACGACTCGGTCCAAATAGATAGACTGTTTCCCCTAACCTTCTTCCTGCTCCCTGATCTCTTCGGGATGGCCAGTCCTAGAAGAAAGCCTGCGTTTTAAGCCTTGCTTGTTTTATCATAAAAGCCATCGTGCTGCTACACACAAGCATGGACCCAGACTAACAGCAGCTGGTCATGCTATGAATTGCCACATGTAACGACACGAACCGGTTACACAACTTTTGTTGTGTTACAGCCTCTTGTATTGATATAATTTAATCATAAATGTTACTATATAATTATAGACTTGGGTAGAATGAAGGCTGATGCTTTGTAGGTCTGGGCTGTCTGCCCTTTAACTGAGTTTACGATGCTATGTGGTTTTATAGGAGTTGTGGACTTAAAGAGCCATTAAAGCCTTATGCACATCTACTCTAACCTCCTCATTATTTGTTCCGCTTTAATGACCTTTCCTGATGGCCCCTCAGCTGGTCTCTTAATGACCCTCAATCCACGACGGTGCTGCATTCCTTGGCCTTTGGCCTGTCGCTCTCCCACTTCACACCTTCATTGTGATGCAGCACTGCTCTCTAATCTGTGGCCCCCATGGGGTCTTCACACCTCACTGCAGTGAGATGGGATTATCACGTCGTTCCATCCTTTCCATGCACACCCCCACCGCAATCCTCATGAAACCGTAGTGTGAGAAAACCTTATCTCTACACCTCCCCCCCGCCTAACCACCCCCCGACCCCGGCCTGGCTGCATCACCAGGGGTCCAGAGTAAGAAATGTATGGCGGCAGAAGGCTGGTGATGTCATTTGGACCTGGCTTATACCACCCATAAGACAGGAGGAGGACATGGCGTTGTGACCGACATACTCTGGCCCCTTGGGGGATACGTAGTTGCCGGTCTCCAGACGTCTTGCCAAGCTCAGAGGGGTGCGGCTGGTCCTGTGGTCTCCACACTTCCCCACCTTGGCATTAAAGCGCACGGCATAGCCTGTCCAACCCGAGACCAGAGAAAACTATGAAGTGCAAATCTTCCACTCAGGAAGCATCTGGTACTAGCGGCTAATGCTAAGTATACGCCTCACGATTGTAGCCCCGATTTTACGCTCGCCGGCAGTTGTTGGAGATGGCCGACAAAGCCCCCATATCAGAGGCAAATCAGCATTCAGTCGGCGCTGGCAACTCAGCGCTCGATAGCTATGTGTGAACTGTTCACAGGCGCAACCTGACAGTGTCATCAATGCATCGCAGATGCCCATCAGATATCTAGCAGGTTAAATATCTGGACCCATCGGCGATTCCGAATCCTGTAGCGTGAAAAAGTGTTATGACTGACAATGTTAAACTGCTTACTGAAAGTTCTTTGGGTTGATTTGCTGTGTGTTGTTGAGTCGAGTATATATGCTGTGATTTGATTAAAGTGTTTTAACAATTTGTAGCGCGTCGACACTGGAATTGTGATTTGCCTGTGATATTCATATGTGTGATTTCATGACAAAACATAGTTTGGAGACCAGACAGACTTGTCAGCGATTACTCCTGGAGAAAGATCTCGCAGCGTGTGACCCCCTGTCATTGGTCAGTCATTTATTGTGTACACCACAATGATTTCAAGACTCCCAATTACAAGGTTGTGTAGTGTGAACAGTACAGCGATTTGATGACTTAAAAAGTCGTGTGGTGTGATCTTAACATAAGGAAGCAGTCAGGGAACTTAAGGATGGTCAGTGAACCCAAGATGATTTTTTTAAAATAAAATTCCAAACTTATTTCAATTAAGTAGTTTAATGTAATTTCAAAAACATAATCTGTAAAAAAAAAAAAGAAACTACAAGGTTTCCTCTGTATCTATTTAAAACACAAGATCCTTTCAGGAAAAGATTGAATCATCTGACTATCTAAGCTGAGAAAAGCAGTTATACGTCTCTCCACATTAGTCATGTACATATATTGGGACATTTCTGTGAAAACACTGCATCCCAGTACTACATTCCAACTGTGTTTTTGAACCCCCTGCTGGTCACTGGTCATGCTGTGCATGAGTAATTAAATTCAAAGCCTCCAGTGCTCCCTGTATTGCCTCTGAAAAACATACATAAAAATAAGCTTTGTAACAAAGAACTCATGTGAATTTCTTGCGGGGGAAAAATGCAGCTGCCTGGCCGTGCCTGTATGTCAAAAATGAAATGTGAAGTAAGCTGTACAAAGTCTTGTTTATTTCTTTCAGAATTAATTACTTGGAATTTACCTTGTGAAGTAGTTTTTGGGTTTGTGTGCCCTGTGATGGGTAGGCACCCCATCCAGGGGTTATTCCCTGCCTTGCGCCTGCTGTTTCCAGAATTGGTTCAGGATCCCCACACCCTGCATAGGACAAGCAGGTATGGAAAATGGATAGATTTCAGTAGCATTTGGGGGTGATTGTAAAGAGGTGCTCAGCTGTATAAATAAAAATTGCTTGTGTGCTACTATTCCTCATGTGTGCCTCTCAATGCCCTAAACAGTAGTAGGGGGAACACAGAGCTTTTTCTGTGTGATTTGAGCCATGCTAGGTCATGTGACCCATGAAGCGCTCAAGGCTTTTTTGCTTGCATAATTATAACCTGGCCATTGGGAAGTTCTTCCATTGCTCGGTCACGCGGGATTCCAGAGTGGACGCTTTGTTTTGATTTGAATTTTTTGTTTGTGTCCCCCTATACCACTCCAGCCGACCGTCTGCTTGTCTCTGTGTGTATTCGTTTGCTTGTTTGTTTGTTTGTTAGTGTGTGAGTGCTCTGAGGTTGACCAGTATATGTTGCCACCTCATGACCTTGTAAATGAGAACCGATGAAAAATTGATGGGTGAAATAGGAGCGGCTGGTTTGTTTTGCTTTTTAAAAGCGTGCGGAATCATAAATTATGTTTACGTGTTTTTTTTTTTTCCCCTCTCCCCTTCTCTTTTCCCTTCCTTCCAAGTGTGCAGAGAAACGGTCCCAGCATGCGACGCCACAGGAGGCAGATCGGATTGCAGCCCCGTGATTTATTTTCGATGCGGCAGAATATTTCACCAGCCTGCCGATCGGGTTTTACGGCAGGCAGTAAAGCAATCGGTGACCTCACCCCAAAGGCTCATCGGTCATCTCAGAATCCCTGCAGACCCAGTGGAATTAGGTCAGGGAGGTGAGACAAGGTGGCTACAGTCATGCGCCGGTCTCCCTCAACACATCCTTTCGCACTAATAACTGTAACTATGCGATCGGTAAGGACTCTGCACAGTCCACTCAGTATATGAGATAATGTGTAAAAAATGATACATCGTTAGCACTGTTTTATCACAGTTCCTGATAACGGAGAACACCTTCGGTGAAATGGTCTCCCTACAGTTTCCCATGAATAATGTCATAATCAGCGGCAACGTGAGTGCAGTAACAGCTCTATAAAGATTCCTCCCTGCAGTTTAGAATAGCTGCCCTTTCAGTGGAACATTGGGATGCTGGCTCAATTACGCGCACAATTACAGAGAAATTCCAATGTGCATCTACAATTACGGTCACTGATAGTCATCATTAATTACACGGTAATAATAATGAATACAGCAATAACAGGTATAAATGACCTTGGGCTGATTTTCTGTTCTTAATTGTTATGTATGTGGGCATGTTGCTGCCCGGTCAGTTCGCAATTAGTAATGAATTCCCAGTGGAATTTGGTAATTGTAACCGTGGGTCATACCAGCCATGGAAGCATGAAATTGTAATTGTCTTGACCCCGAGTCGGGCAGTCTAACAGCACTGCAGTCCACCTCTCCCAGCACTGCCACCAGCCACATGCACCTGTCACAGATACCCTTTCTGCGGGGGCGCGGGACATCGGGGGCGGGAAGTGCAAGTCCTGGCCTGCTCGGCCCGTAGACACACCTCCAGCTGCCGCGTGTGGATATTTCTGACACGGGGTGGCATGGGGGTCAGCCGCACGCATGCCTACCCCGTCCCTCTGATGTTCCGCATGCCAAACGTGCCGTCCTTGCCCCTCTGGCCCGTTGGAACTTCAGCCAACGCCTTGCTCCAGACACCTGTGGTCCTCAGGCCATGCCTGCACTCTTTACACGACACTGGATTTGCTTCTCTGGGCCTCCAAAGAACCCCGTCCCATCCTGCTCTCCATCGAGGCCCGTGCTCAGGACCACGGCAGCCGACCCATTAGCCACCCAATGTTTATGCTCGATGTGCCTGTTGACCTGTTACTGTGGTTTAACACCCAGTTCATACAACACCTTTGACCACCACTCCTCAAACAGGTCTGAGAGGGAAAACCTCTGCCCTGACCTCCCTGATCCCAGCTGCTCTCGCCACTCATGGTCGGTTTGCCGGAAGGTCACATGCCACACGCGTGTGTGTGTGTGTGAGTACGGCGGCCACAACGCAGACATCAGCTGGGCGCGGCGGGATCGGAGGGAAGGGGGCTGCCCAGCTGTTGTTTTCATCCGCCGAACTCGCACTGCTTCTGCCTGTAGGACACAGCCCATCGCAGGAGGAGGGCAGCACCTCTTACAAGCTATTAAATATTCATCATCCATGTGCCACTGAGCCAACTGGTGCATCTCTCTATCTTGCAACACCTTACTCTAGAGAAGGCTATTAACAATTCAGCTGATTAATTGGGAAAAGCATAAATCCTTAGAAGAGGCAACAAGCAGAAGAGCCAAAATTTCCCTACGCCGTACGAAACGATGCTTAAGTTAAAACGACTAAAAAAGTAAGAGGCTTTAAACACGTGGCTCGCACCCCCCATCCGTGTTGCCCTATAGATATAAATTCATGATATCAAAGCCTTTTCGTTCCTGACAAGCTCTTGAATCACAAGCATCAAAGTCGTCAATAAAACTGTGGAATATGGTGACTGCTGTGCTTTTCTCCCCTTAAAAGACGAGAAGAGAGAAGCTGAAGAGCAGGCAGCCCAGGGCACTCTGAGCCAGATGCCTTAGCTCTCCCCAAAAGGACAGCCTGGATGCGAGGCTACTTAATGGAGTGCTGCCAGAACTCAGGCCTTATCGTCTTCTGAGCTGACAGCTATAAAATCAATAGGGAACTGAAGGAACCATCTCCCTGGATGAAAGAGCCTGCATGACATCACCCTTTAATCCTGTCATCGATCTGGTGAGTTAACTTGAAAAGTCTCGCTGCCGGCGCAACCGCAATCAATAACTGCGCAGTCGGACCGGCTCACCGAAACGTTTTTAATGTGTTTTGTTTTGCTGTTGGGGGCGGCCAATCAGCTCGGCTTTAATGCCATTACAAACGCGCTGACAGCCAAGGCACGCTGACCGAGGCCACCCCCCCCCCCCCAAATACCTCATTAATCTGACCATTTACAGCAGTCTCCATTCAGCCTCCTCTCAGTCACGTAAGATGCTTGCAGGACGCAGCAGGACTGAAAACAAGTCACGCTGCTAGTCTTTCGCATCTGCGTGCAATCACAGAGGTCTAAAAATAAACACCAAAAATATTTTGTGTAATTTGACCATTGTGCCCCTGAGCCAAACACACAAGGGTCTAATCAAATTGGCCGGTGGAGTGAATCAACAAGCTGAATTCTTCACAGTCTGTACACCAGTCGCGATATCAGTGAGGTTCTCTTTTGCTGGTATCACCGCTGACAGGGCTATGCACCACCAGAAAAACTCAGCTGGACATGGAGCCGTGTGGAACTGTGGACAGCATAATCAGGAGCAGGAATCAATGAGCGGGAGAGAGAGATGAACGACAAAAGGGAGAATAACAACCAGAGGGTAATATTACAGAAGCATCCCTCCATCTTTACAGCTAATTTACGCTCAGTTACTGGTGTGTGCGCACACACGTGAACACCCACACACAGTCTGACATAGAAATTTCATTTTGTAGGCTGATCTAGTTAAAATGTCATTAGGATGTCTATATTTCTATGTTTCCAATTTACACTACATTTCAGTACCAAGGGGTGGAGTTCGTTAAGGATTCGACACAAATCCATAATGAGCAACAAACCAAATGACCCATAAAAACTAGGTCAGCAATGAAATTTCGCTGGATATGTGCAGTTAACTTTTTTTTCCACCATGCGCAAAGATCTGAATTGTTAATGACTCTTCTAAGTTTAGCTGCTGTCCAAAAGAATCTACCACACATAAGGTATTTTTGGAAGCAGTAGGCTGTAATATTCTAAGAGTTTCCACTTTTTCAGCCACAAATACAGTTATGTACTATTTCTGTTGCTACTATTATGAAATATTAGTGGTATTACTAGCCACAGTAACAGAAATAAAAATACTACTCTCCACATGAAGTGAATTACCATCCAGGAATTACCTTGGCTACATGTTAAGAGATTAACATTTTAAAATCTCCGCCTCTGAGATTACTTGCAGTGGTACTACCTACGCTGTTGCTGTGACTGCTGTTCATAATACCTCCTTACATTGAAGCCCTGTTTGTGTCTATCTACTGTTTAGCTTCCATTACTGAAGGCTGCCAGGCTTTTAAATCTGTGTCCTTTGGCAGCATTTTTCAACCCCCAGGCGGTCCACATTTTTGCTTCCTCCCAGCTCCCTGCCAAACTGTCCATATTTGCTCCCTCAAAACTTACACCCTCTGGGGGTCCCCGAGGACCAGGTTGAGAAATACTGTTCTAAAGGAAATGAAATGCAATATACCAATAGCAAAAACCACCTAGAGGTGCAGAAGATACAAACCGCCTCGGTTAATATAGCCATGGTACAGCAGACCCTCACAGCTGGCTTCTGGCACTGCCCTCAACCATTCCAGTGCCTTGGCAAACACTATCCAGTCCAAGCAGGAGGGCTGCCCTACCCACACACCCAGCTGACTGCACTGATTGGTCAGACACTTGTATCAATCACATAGGTCAAGTAGGGCCCATGCTTCTTACGGAGTCCGTGGGACAGTGGTTTGAGCACCAGTGCATCAGCTGACCTGACTGCAGTGACATTGCAGTGACAAGGTGAGGCCCACTGGCCTCCTCTCCAGGCCTCCAGAGGGCCACTTACTTTATGTTTAGCTGATCTACAGCTTTATAAATGAGAAATTCCCAGCACAAAAGACTACAAGTTAGTGTTTGTTTGGGTGACAATGGTTTGCTGCTAGGCACAAAAAAGCTTTGAATCAATGCAATCCTTCATCTTACTCATAGTCTGTCTAGTTTGAATTGCCTTAAGGAATCCCTTGAATATTTTCAGGTTTAATATTCTCAAGCCAGTCCTAGGGGACTCTCGGGATCCTGGGAGGGAGCAAAAATGTGGACTGTCTGAGGTCGGTCACCGGGGACTGGTTTGGGAAACACTGCTTTAGGGAACCATGCAGCACAGAGATTATAGGACACAGACTTGTGACCACAGTGTTGCTGGATCATTTACCAGGAAAAGTCCTGCTTTTACACTCTTGAGTAAAGTACTTCCGTAAAATACCTAGAAATTGTACTGTGCCTTGTTTAAAAGCCACAGCTAAGGAGCGTAGTAATAATTAATGACGTGTTTACGGGGGGGCCCATGCACAGGTCCCTGCAGAGGCTTCCCGTCATATGGCATCTCCTAATCTCCGCCAGCAGGATTTTCCACGCTGGGTCCCTAGTGATAGCATTTTATAGCGCTCACAAAACACGCAAGGGTCCCACTATTGCCATGGAGACCACAGAAGCACTGCAAACATAAACCCGAAATCCGAGATAGACCCCAGGTTTGCTGCACCTCCAGTGTCACTTCACTCCAGGCAGTAAGGACCTGTCCTCTTTTATATGTTACAAACAGGTGAACATCAATCATACCCCTTGTTCATACTTATCTTGTAAAGTATTTCACTGGAAGGAAAAGTTGTAAGAAATACAAATAAATCAATATAAAGCTATATAATTTCAGTCAAAAGTTAGGTTTTCGATTTTAAGTTTTAAGTTAACAGGGGGGTTCCTAACAAACACAAATCAAATAACCCACTAATAATGACAATCTGGTTAACGCTGTCGTGGGCACACAACTGCACGGTGAGACACCAAACTGGACACCTCATTACCATCAAGGATTTTGCACATATTGCAGTGTCTCAGGTGTTAAGAAAAATAATTTATGTCTCTCACCCTCATATATGTCCCTTTTTATACTATGAAATTTAATGCTGAAATAAAACCTACAGATTACAAAAGATTTCTTCCTGCATGTAAAATTATATTAAATTATATAATGTGCTTATTTTTACTATTTTACCACTTCTGTCAGCATTGTGCTTGTTAGATAAGACAAATAATAATATTCTATTTAGTAATTTTAGTGTCACTACTTCGAACAACCTATGGCCCCATTTTTCTTCAACATGTTCAGACACAGTCACGACAAGAAATGTTTGACTCTGCAAATCTACAGTTTTAAAACAGTGATAACTATGCCACTGCAAAATTTAAAAAAGATCCATCGAAAACTTTTTCAGTTATTGTCTTAATAGACTCGTGTCAAAACTGCCCTCTTATTGCTATCACTGTGCAGCATTACTTCAACCTGTCTCAAAATGTAATTAGTTTTAGTTCCTTACAATACATATACATACAATGTCTGTGCAAAGTTTGAAAAAGATCCATCAAATGGTTTTTGAGTTATTGGTTCCCATATCAAAGTATCAGTGATGGACTGAAACCATATGTCTTCCCCCTAAGGCTGTGGAATACAGTGAGATCGTCCACATGTTGGTACAGGTTTTTCCAGTAGAGGTCAGGGTAACCTCTCACACCTTCTGTTGCACTCACTTTCAGATTTACTTGAAAATATAAATCTATCCATCTATTCATCCATCTGTCTGCTGCTTATCCTGGACTGGGTCGTGGGGGCAGCGATCTAAGCAGAGATGCTCAGACCTCCCTCTCCCCAGCCACCTCCTCCAGTTCCTCCAGGGGAATACCAAGGTGCTCCCAGGCCAGCCGAGTGATATCTCTCCAGGGTTCCTGGGTCTACCCCGGGGTCTTCTCCTGGTTGGAAATGCACAAAACACCTCTTGAGGAATGTATCCAGCAGGCATCCTGGATAGATGCCTGACCACCTCAGTTGGCTTCTTTCGATGCAGAGGAGCAGAAGTTTTACTTCAAGCTCCTCACCCCATCTAAGGCTGAGCCCAGACACCCTGCAGAGGAACCTCGTTTTTGCCGCATGTCTCGGCAATTTGATTCTTTCAGTCACTACCCAAAGTTCATGACCATAGGTGAGGGTAGGAACATAGATTGACCAGTAAATCGTTAGCTTTGCCATCTACTTCAGCTCTCTCTTTACCAAGACCAGAGGCGCATCTTGTCAGCAGGCAGGGCAGGCAGCTGCTTGGGGCCCCCAAGCCACTAGATGGAGAACGAGAGCTGACACTTTAAACTACGGTAGTGGCAATTATGTTTTGAACGTTCATTCCTTTGAACTGTTCACAATTTTTTGTTAATGTCAGATTATTTATTAAAATGATGACAAAAACTGGTTAGAGGGGGGGCCCCCAGTGAATTTTTGCTTGGGGCCCCAACAGACCCTAGGATCGCCTCTGACCAAGACAGAATGGTAGAGTGTCTGCATCACTGCCAAGGCTGTCCCAATCTGTCTGTCGAAGGCCACCTTCCTTTTTCTCACACTTCTGCATAAGACCCATATCATTTTGTTCCATCCAGGTGAGTACTCTTTGACTGTGATTCTTTATACTCAACTGGTTGGCAGAAAGCATATCTTTGTCTGGATTTTTACTTTCGAACCTGAACTATCCACCTCTGGCAAACTCCCACGAACTCCCCAGTATCCCTGTGATGGATCCCCATCTCCCAGTCCTGTTTAATAGTATTGCTACTTTATTGATTCCGAAGGAAATTCCAAAAGTTTTGCAAATAGAAAGAGTTTTTTTTTAAATATGAATGCTATATTAGCAGATCTATCAGGATGATCCCTAAACTATCAATTGTAAGAAAACCATTTTAATAATTCTTAACAGAGATACATAGTTTAATAAACTTGTACATTCAAAAAACTTATTCAGCAAAGTATAACTATAAGTTACCTTTTGTTTTCAAATTTAGCAGCAAAAGTCTCCTTATCCATAACCAAAATAAGGGGCAATGTATGGAAATCCTCAGGTCAGTGTTGGTTTTAAATTATGTGGAAGGGCCTGTAGCAGCCTTTCACAGCTTACTTACCATTTTCACTATTTCCAGCAGTGTGACTTGCAGTGTGTGTCAAACCTCTATGGACACAAGTAGCGGTGGGCGGTATGACGATAATTTATTGTGACTAATTACAGTTGTTGATAAGCATTTCTGAGTTATCGCGGGAATTGTGATACGGCATTCCATACCACATTTGCAGTTATTTAGCGGAGGCTTTTGTCCAAAGCATCATACACGTGAGGCAAATCGCACATTACAAACATACATGATGTGGTGCGACTAGGCGTAAGTGGAGCTACACTGAGCTTCCTATGAATGCCCAGTTACAACTCCATCCATCCACACATCCATCCATCCATCCATTTTGTGTAACCACTCACCCTATTCAGGGTCCCATGCCTTTACCGGAGGCTGCAGGTACAAGACAAGGAATAACATCAAATAAAAGTGCACTACTTATACCGATCAGTCACTCAGATCTTTAAGTTTGTCCATTATTCTTGCTTTTCTTGCTTTCAAGAACTGACTGTTGACTTGACAGATGCCACTGTAATGAGATAATCAATGTTATTCACTTCACCCATCAGTGATTTTAATGTTAGGGCTGGTCGGTGTATAACAACTGTTCTGCCCTGTGTGTTTACTTCCTTAGTCAATATAAAATATAAATGAGTATTTGTAATCCTGAAGTGTAAGATTTTATTTTGGAACATGGTAAGGGCACAATAAAGAGAAAACATTTTTTCTGCCTTTCCCCTTTTAGTGGGAAGTTAGTTAAATAGAGAATATGTGGGGCACTGATGCACAATCATAGTTAATCACCACATTTAGGCCAATGGAAGCCAATGGCTTTTCACTTCCATTCCTCTGGGTTGTTTCATGTTTGTAAAAGTGCATTTAAGAGTGATGTCATTTACTTCCTGGGCGGACAGTGGAGGTTAACCTGCTGCCGATCTGCGTAAACGCTAGGAGACGACGCACACGGAGAGCAATACCACAACAGAACAAAACACCCAGCGGCTGTCACGCGATGCCTGCACGTTCGACGGCGGCAATCAACGACATAGGGAGGGAGTTTAAAATTGGGTAGGGGGGCACAACTTCATAATTTAAATGCAAATATCTGTTTATTAGGGGGACAGAACAAAGCTAAATGAAATACTGGAGGGTACAGCCCACCCCCGCGGTTGCTACTCCCCGACTGCAACACTTCAGTAAAACAGAATGTGAAGCCAGTGTAACATCTCTCTGTCTGTATAACTCACTGCTTTGTCAGTTATCTGTCACCGCAGATCCCAGCTTTGTCACTAGATCTTGAGCTTAAAACTTAATTGATCTTAATTGATTGTTGTTTTTTCTGCTGTCTTAATCATGAGGATCTCACCTAGGGTGCCAGAACACCCAGGGCTGGCCTGGCCAGGTTTTTATGATTATTCCATTATTTTTCTTGATCCCTTTGGGAAAAATTTTGTTCGGCCAAACCCAGCTTGGCCTTTGTGATACACATGTAGGTGAGAGCAGGCTTGGCAGTGAGGGGCAGCCACACCCGCAGAGCTGGGGGTTAAGAGCCTTGCTCAAGGACCCATAGACTTAAAACCATTTTGCGAAAGCTGGGTTTGAACCAACAACCTTCCCATCAAAGGGCACAGAGGCTTAGCCTGCAGAGCCACGCACCAGGAACAAGAAGCAGGAACATGGCTTCTGGGGAGTTTGCCTGTGTTTGTATAGATTTTTCTTATGGTACCCCTTTCTTGCCACTGCCAGGAGTGAAATTAAAGTGATATTTATATAAATTGTCCTGTATGGCAGTGCCCTGACTAACGTCCTGTCGACAATGTGAAATGCGGCGTCCCAGTATGATTGTTCAGACCTTATACTGGGAGATGGATGGATGCCAGTGTTTCCGCACACAAGAGCAATACTAGATGACTTCTAAATTAATATATTGTTGAATGATAATACTGTTCACTTCTGAAAGACTATTAAAGTATAAATACAAGCAGTGTTATTTTCTGAAAACATCCCGATTTTATCTAGGTTTATATCAGTGTGGGTATTTTGCATGTACTATTCAAAGTAGGTGATCCAAGAATGGATTTGAATGTATCTATGGGCTGTTTTTTTCCCCCGTTTCCCACAGCAGATGAGGAATGTTTCTGGAAGCAGATTCCAGCAGACATTTCGGTGGTAATTACGTCCTTGAAGCCACAGCGAGGCCACTGATGACTCTGTGTTAAACTACAGAATAAGAAATTACATTATAGAAAAGATCAGTATGTGGAAAAAGATCAAAACAAATGCCACATATTGAGGTTTACTGTCATGATCGAGGGTTCACCAGCATCATGCTACACCACATTAAACCAACTATGAAAATAATGTTACAAATATGCTTTGGTGTTGTACCTGTTTTAGAGTCACACAGAACAGGTAATTGGCATTTAAAAGGCACTAACCATTGTGTGTCTCTGTGGATTACCATGGCAGACACTAAAGTCCAATGGTCAGCCAGGAGTGAATGACTTGCAATCTGGAATTCACCTTTAAGAATGGGTACATTCTTCAGTACAGTCTCATTAATCTATTCCTCCTTTACAAATGCACCAGGGTGTTTCATATACATCTTATATCTGCATCTGACACAGCTCCATTACGCAGCCCAAGACAGATGGTACAAGGTGTATTTGACAGATTAGATTAGAATTAGATTCCTTTATTGGCATTGTACAGAGTACAACGGAATTTTGCAGCAGTCCCAAACAGTGCATACGCACATAACAAGTGATTAAAATGTAAACTGAGGTGTAACTGGAGTACAGTGTAGAGTACAGGACATAATAACAGCATAACATATGTACATGAGATACCATAGACAGATTAAGTACAAGGTGCAGTAAATGCAATCACCAGTGCAATTAATACAGATAAAGTGTGGCTGAATGTAAACATTTACACTGTTGTTTTAAAGTGACTGTGGTATGAAAAGTGACGTAGGAAAACTGTTGGGTAGAGGACATCACATAAGACATAACATAACACAATTAACCCTGTATGGACATGCAGTTCCACAGATAGTTGAGCTATTGCACTGAGGTTGCTAATACTGCTATAGACCCACAGGTCAGCATCATAGTTTCACAGTTGTTCAAGTTCACATATGGCTCTGGGGTAGAAGCAGTTCTTTAGTTTGATCACACGTTTTCATGAAGTTCCTGAATTAGTGTGGCAGGTGGGTAAAATATGGCATTGGTTGTAAAAATAAGTTTACACAGAAAATTAAACTGTGCTCTGATGTGCGTAACACTGTCAGAAAAAAGGGGCGCAGTCTTGTTACTGTTTTATTCCCCAAGGTAAAGAAAAAAAAACTAAAATGTGCATTTACCTACAGCTAGGGTACAGTTGGCAGACCCTTCTGGGTACAGCCCTATTGACAAGTCAAAAGGTAAAAATCGATACTTTTCACCTGACAGTGAATAGGCTTGTTTCTTAAAGCATGCGTGCAGCTTGTTTCATAACAAACAGGACAGTCATTCCTGATATGTGCATCGGCTGTCACGTTAATGACTGTGGCCAAGATCTTATCTCTGTCTTGTAGTCATTTGAACGTCTATGCACTGTAAAGTGAGTTACGTAGGTTAGAGGAAAAAGATACTTATCCGTTTGCAGTATATTAAGTATAAAAAATGACAAATACCCTGGCGAAGTCCATCCGCAAGCGGTGTCTCCCCAAATGGCGAACAAAGGAGACTTTTGACAACAGGCTAATTTAAGACACATATCACCGAATCCCTATATACTGATAACCCAGACATTTAATAAAGACATTTTTACGAACGATTAGCAATTGCAGGAAAGGATGCAAATAATGTGATTTTAAATTTTAGCCAGGGTGTATTCCAAATGTGTGCTGACCACCAACATGGAGATTTTTATTTAAAACGCATGTGGATGTTTAAAATACAAGAATGATCATGGTTTCGAATAAACTTCATCTAAGGAATGACTATACGCCATTTCCTAGAATAAACAAAAAAGGTCGTTCGATGAGTAAAATGAGTACATGCCTAAATACCATAACAATTACCACATCAAGTGTTTCCCTTCCTCAGTCAACTGCTACGTGTGTTAAAAAATCTTAAAGGTATCAATTAAACTTTATTTACGTGCCTCAAATTATCGGCCCAATATTTAACCTTTAAAATTTTGAACAGCATGGACGAATTATTTTGTGCACAGAAATATAAATTCTTTGAAACATAATAAAACAAAACTAAATAATATATAGCGACAAAATAACATCAAACGAAGAGAAACTACGGTATACCTTGCACATCGAGTTGTAGATAATGCTTAGACTGAACCAGGGGCGTCAGAAGCATTTTGAATATGGGGGAACACACTGGCATAAAACTAATATTTTATGTTAAATGTGGGGGGGGGGGGGGGGGGTCCAAACAAAAAAT
>JAODJU010000025.1:16620923-16660680 GCA_026776725.1 Gnathonemus echidnorhynchus | reverse complement strand
CCTTGCGTTGCCGAACGTGCTCCATATATGTGAACGCGCACAAACTCCAATGCAGTTAACACCGATTTAACAAATCAGCTTCTTAACTGGCGTCGTAGTACTGATTAGCCCCGACGGAGTCAACCTGATTTTGTCAACCTCGCGTTCCCAAATTACCTCGAGGTTAACGTCTAAGTTAAGTCTGATTTGGTTAAACCCCCTTCGTAGTACAGGCCACCGGTCACTGTTCGCCCCGCTCCAATTAAATCGCTCACCGCTCGCTCCAAAAAACTCCTGACATACGGGTGCGGCTCTGACCGAACAATTAGCCTAATAATACACAGATAAATTATGGGTCAGTCAGGCTTCAAATGCACGGTGTGAACGGGTCCGGTACCGGAGAGTGAACAGGTGTTGATTCAGCTCCACATGTTCCCATTGTTGTGCGCTGATTTGAAATCATGACGTTACCCGCTACTTTAGTAGACGGTTTCTCTATCGTTTTAATGTATACAAAAGTGTTGAGGTAAACAAGCCATATCTCATGTCTTTTCGATGTTTCTGTGTTTTTTAAAGATAACTAAAATAACTTAAATCACTTGTACTAGATGCCTTCTGGGAAAACACAGGAAACTGTAGTATTGCTTGTAGGACTTAACCTATATTATGCGTGACGATCGATCTGATATTGTTAATTCTGATTATAACTTAATTGTAGCAACTTGTTACATTTATCAAGTACTGTTCACAATGTCCTTTAAGCATTCAGACATAATCAATTTCTATTAAAACATCTTGATGCATGGTTTGTTATGCTAACACAGAGATACAGAAATTACAGGACACCAAATTGGTGAGACAAATCTGTTTGCATGGAAATGCGTAGCTGAATCACGTTTTCAGCCATCAATAATACGTTTGTGCATAGATATGAAGGAAGAACATAATTATATTAAGCCTAAAATATAGGGCTCCCCCTGCTAAAATAGACACACAGCAACTCTGGACATTAATACTAATAACACTAGTTTATGCACATGTAGTTATATTTCTGGATGATGCTCAGCCATCTCACATACTTATTTGCCCAAATGTGAGGAGGAAACATTATTTCCTGAAATCCAAGATATTATGCGAAATATTTACAAATTATAAAGTTTAAGCGATATGCGGAAGTGTTTTTCAAATATGCCGCTCCGCTCACACGCTCTGGTCACGATCACGTTTCCCTAGCGGGGCACAATTTGAAATTCTTATACATCACTTCCGTTCCGCCTCAACCGTCCCTCCGACTTCTGACATCGGCCGGGCTACGGCGCATGCTCGGAGAGAAAGCGGTTAAATTCAAAAACAAAAATGAAATGGAATGAATGCCGAGCTGGAAATAATCAAAACAGTACACAAAACGTTTAAACTGGAGGATTACATAAGTTAATATTACGGTATGTCTTATACGTGCACGTGCTATCAAATGTAATAGTTATACTACTTCGCAGTATGTTTTATTTTGTTATGCTGTTTTTATAGTAGCTAAGTGTTAGCTGGCTAGCAAGCCTTCAAATATAAAGCACCTAGTTTAAAATATTGATATTAAAGCAATCATACTTCAGTCGTACAGAATTTTTTTATTATCACATATGTGCAATTAGCAATCGAGCTATTTGTTAGGTTCAAAACTTAATCTGTATATGGCATTTTAATCGGCTAGCTTGTGGTTAGCCTTAGTTTAGTTCACAATAGCTAAATCTGATGTATAAGCCATTCATTGAATGTTCATGTAAGGAGGATATATAGGGTTCGGTTACATGTTCTTCGTGTGGCTTTATATTAAATATCAGTAGGCTAAACAGTAATCACGAACATGGACACTGCAGAGGCGGCGAGGAACCGGTGAGTTTTGGCGGAGGTGCGGGGGTTATAATATTGCAGCTGTCAAGGCCGAATCTGTGTGAATTAGTAGTAGCCATAATTGTCAATGTATAACTTTTTTACTGATTCGTATTTTTACTATTGTAAGTGTAACGTAGTTAACAACGGCGTATTTTCGTTTTAAGAATTGTATAGGTGCATTAGGTAACAATATGTGGAGAATTGCCTGTATTACATAATTCACTATATACACTTAATATGACACCGAAACATTGTTTAAAAATATATTTATTTGTGTATTATAGCTTCACAGAAAAATGAGCTGCTTTTAACGAACAGTACTTTTAATATTTGAAGTATGCTTAAACGTTTAGGTGATATTCAGGAATATTTAACCATACATTACTATGGAGTGGAATGTTATATACTGAAAATATATCTATGCATTACTTTACATTTTCCTTATGCAGAAATAACCAAAGCAAACCTGGTGCAAGGAGGATTTCATCGGTTAGTGTGTTTTTGTTAAACATTTAATATATAATCTTTATAACAGAGAGTCGTGGTAGTTTTACGCTTCTTGCATTTGTTTATACCTTTGGTTGTGGAAACCTGAAATAACGCTGCCACATGACAACTGGTCACATGGCTCTCATTAACCTGTGCAGTTTGTTTATGTATTTGTTTGCTTGTATGTATGGTGTTTTATGTTTATTTATTTGTATTTATTAAGATTTTGAAAGCACCTCGCACTCCACTGAAATCTGTTGACGTAGACAATGAGGACTATCAGGTATTCTGGGTGGCACATTCTATTAATCAGGATCAGAATCGTGCGTCTAGGTTCTGCAGCAGTCCTGTTCCATTTTGTTTTTTTTCCTTGAAGGATGAACCAACTGAACCAGTTGAAAAGAAAAGGAAGTCCAGAAGAGTCAGTTTTGCAACAACAAACGATATAAAGTACATCAGGTATGAACAGGGCACCGCGTGACACTGAATTGCTGGTGTTTACTGCCATAGTCACATGCAGCAACATAATGTGACACAATATCTAATGTCTTTTGTTGTTTACATTTTTAGTGACACAAAAAACAGTTCTCCGGGGATGGGTCTCTGTGAGGACCTTGACATCACAGGTCAGTGTTCAGAATATTTTCAGTGTGGATTAGGCACTGAAGAGGTAGATTTGGCTACCCTTTCAGAACCTAGGAGGCTTAGTGATGATTAAATCTTTTAATCTCACTAGTAGTATTTATATCCAAAAATGATATTAAGTTAATTTTGTTCCGCTGACAATGCTGATTATCTCTAATACACAGTCTGCAATTATGAGAAGTTATTATTCAGAAGCAGCACCACTACATTTCTATTGTAATTCTGTTGTTTTGTGTTAATAGGAACAGAACAACAGAACGAGAGGTATGTTTTCGGTGTTTTTAATTTACAAGGTCATCCTTGTTTAAAATGAGCTCTGAAGTGTCACCGTAATTTTTTTTTCCTGTAGTAGTGATATTTTTCAATAAAATCGAATAAACTTTATTTTTCCCATGTACACACAGGATTTATGGTATATACAACACAGTACAGCAAATTGTCGGTAAGGACAGATACTTTAAAACTCATTTCAATATACTTGACTTATTTTTAACGTAAAATAGTTACCTGAAGATATATTTGTGCTTTAGGGATGGAGACATTGCTGAATGCCCCCCTTCATGTTTCACACCAACATAACAAGGTACATGTATTGTCTAAGATCTAGAAGCTGCCAGTACGAAGTAAAATGTCTGTTTTTAGTTCTTGCTGAGAAAAAAAACGGCATTTAAGGCTAACTATACACAAAATCAGTCATGAGGAAAAAACATAGTAATGAATTGTAGTAAATTCTGGATTGTTTTCTGATAAGTGAATTTCTTCTAATAGTATCCAATTTCCTTGCATCCATCTATCCATCCATCTTCTAACCACTTATCCTGCTCCTAGTATCCAATTCTCTCAATAGAAATCAGCAATGATGTTACCCAGACCCGTGCTGTCTGATTTCTATAAACAATGGCTCAGGGATTGTCAGTGATTATATATTTTTGTTTCTTGCAGGAAAACATGTTGTACATGGATTACCAGGATGGCAACAGCGATAAGACTATCTTGTATTCTGGAGAGGACACCGCATGCATGGAGATGACCCACTGCCACACTGTTATTGACAATGATGCAGTTGACTTTAACAAGACAGTCCCAAGCAGTGAAATCCTTGCCTTTGCCTCTGAAGAGAAGCGTGAAAAGAATTCAAACTATGAGAATATGTGGAAACCTGGTAACTCCTTTAAAGGCCCAGATACTTCAATGGGAGCTCAAATAAAGGAATCTGATATGGATGACTTTCTTGCAAGTCTTACAGAAATCACTGGAAATAGCTGTTCAGGGACTTCTAGTCAAGGTCCAAAAACCACAACAATGGGCACTTCATTCATTCAGTGTAGTGATTCAGCTCTGTGTCCAAAAGTCAACACGAAAGCTTTCTTGTCTAGCCTTAGTTCATATAGATTAGGAGCTGATAAAGTAAACCAAGCACCATATCTGACAAAAATGGCAAGCAAAAATGATGTAATGTCAACAACCACATTTCCAACCCCAAAGCACAGCCTTCAGCTTAATGAGCAAATTGTGACAGAAGCAGATGGAGATGACATGGATTTGACAAAAAATCAGGCAGTTTTGATGGATGGAAAGGACCTGTGGGTTCAGAAACAATCTACAAATCAAGAGAATCTGAAGGTGACAAATGAATTCATGGGTTCAGATGATATGGAAATGACAAGGAACCACACTGTTCTCATTGATTCTCAGAAAATGCATGGAATGTTAAATCCACCCATTCCCTCTTCAAGGAGGAGTATATGCAGCACAACTGCTAAAGATAAGACCATTATCTTCTCAGAAGATGACTATGGTATGGATATGACTGCAGCTCTGACAACACCTATTGAAGAAATAAATCATCCAGCTATAAGTGGTAAAGCTAAAGTAAAACCAGGGTCTTATGTGTTTGCTGATATAGGAATGACAAGTCACCAAACAGATGCCATTAGTCCCAATGTGTTGGCAGCTGAGCCCTCAGACTCTGATGACATGGAAATTACTAGGAGCCAAACTGTTTTTACATACTCCAAAACCTGTGGTGTTGGACATGCTAATCCTTCACTTGCCTCTTCAAGGAGGAGTATATACAGCACAACTGCTTCAGATAAGACCGTTATCTTCTCAGAGGATGACTATGGTATGGATATGACTGCAGCTCTGACAACTCCTATTGAAGAAATAAATCACCCAGCAATGAGTGAGCAGAAAAAAGTTTTCAAATCACCTAAAGTAAAACCAGGGTCTTATGTGTTTGCTGATATAGGAATGACAAGTCACCAAACAGATGCGATTAGTCCCAATGTTTTGGCAGCTGAGCCCTCAGACTCTGATGACATGGAAATTACTAGGAGCCAAACTGTTTTTACTCACTCCAAAACCTGTGGTGTTGGACATGCTAATGCTTCATTTGCCACTGGAAGGAAAAGTTTGTCATGTATGCCCACAAATAAAACGGTCATATTTTCAGATGATGACTTTGGCATGGAAATGACTACAGCACTTACTATGCCTATTGAGGAAAACCATCCTCCTGTAATTACAAATAAAGAAATGAACAGACAGATTCCTCCTACAAAATCTGTTGTTCATTATGAGCAGACTAATATGACAGGACCAACAAGTAATCAGAAAGGGCCTGGTAAGTGCGGAGGACCAACAGCCATGCAGTATTTTGGCTCCGATGATATGGAAATTACTGGGAACCAAACTATTATTGATGGTGTTGGAATGGCTAATCCTTCACATGCTGCAGGAAGGAAAAGCTGGTCACATGTGCCTGTCAACAAAATTGAAGACGACTGTGGTATGGAGATGACTACAGCCCTAATCGTGCCTGTTGAGGAACATACACTTGTTCCCACAAGTGAAGGTAAAGCAGCAATCAGCTTCCCCAGTACAAATTGCATTGGTGAATCTGGACAAGATGGTATGGATATGACCAGAAATCAAATGGATTCTGTTAGTCAAAATGTTTTAGCGGCTGAGCACTTCGATTCTGACATGGAAATTACTAGGAGCCAAACTGTTGCTATTGACTCTAAAATCTGTGGTGTTGGAATGGCTAATACCTTTCATGCCACCAGAAGGAAAAGTTTCTCATGTATACCCGCTAATGGAACAATTATGTTTTCAGATGAGGACATCGGTATGGAAATGACAACAGCCATAGCTGTGCCTATTGAGGAAAATCATTCTGTTATTACAAATAATATGTGTGAAGAAATTCCTTTGGCAAAATCTGCTCATCTCTATGAACAGGCTAACAATATAGAGCCAACAAATAGTCAGAAAGTACCTGGTAATCGCACTGGCTCAGCAGCTTCGGGCAGTTTTGATGCAAATGACATGGAAATTACTAAGAGCCAAACTTTTGATTCCAAGTCATGTGCTGTTGGAATGGCTTATCCCTCATCTCCAGTCAGAAGAAAAAGTATTACATGCAGACCTACTGACAAAACAGTGATGTTTTCAGAGGATGATTTTGATATGGAGATGACTACAGCTCACACTGTGCCTTTGGAGGAGAGCAGGCATGTTCTCACAAATGCTGGAAAAGCATCATTGAGGTTCCCAGGTAAAAAATCTACTGCTCATTCTGGTCCATCTCACCATATGGAATTACTAAGTGATCAGATAGGATCTGTTAGTCACAGTCTGTTCACAACTGAGCCCTCAAACTCAGATGATGTGGATGTTACTAGGATCCAAACTGTTATTGACTGTAAAACTTCTGGTTTTGGGATGGCCAACTCCTTATGTTTGACCGGAAGGAAAAGTTTGTCATATATGCCTGTGAACAAAACGTTGTCTTCAGAGGTGGACATCAGAAGTGATGGAGAGATGACTACAGCTCTTGGCTTGCCTATTAAGGAAAGCAGCCAATGCAGTCTCACAAAGGCATGTAGAGAAACGGCAAAGATTTCATCAGATGAGTCTGATGGCACAAGAATGGTAAATCAGTCAACTTCTAATGATGAAATTCTTTCATTGACCTCTCCAGCCTTTGTCTCTGATATGGGAATGAAAGTACTTGGTACTGCATCAGACACAAGCAAAGTTGCTCCTCCTCAGGATATCACTGTGTTTGCAGAAGAAAATGATAATGGTATGGAGATGACAACAGCTTTTACTGTGGAAATTGATGAAAATGCCTACATCAAAGAAACTGCAACTGTTTCATGTTTTGATCTGCCCAATACTGGAATGACAAGCAGCCAAATGGAATATTCTAGGCCCTGTGATAATGGGGTTGCTAAACAAGGTATTCAAACAACAGTTTCTAATTCTGATATTCACCTGAACGTGGGAAAAAATGCAGTAACTGTAGCAAAAAGAAACACGTTGAAAGAAACCGAAAGGAATTTAGCATCAATGGGTCAGCGCGGCTTCCTGGAACATTCTGAGCTGAAGGAAAGCTGCAACAAAAATAATGTTTTTGTCATGGATTGTACAGATACGACATGCAAAGAAAGTGATGATTTGGTCAACAAAAAGGACTCTGCTTTCACAGTTCATCCATTATTAAACCAAAATGAAAAGAAATCTGTCAGAGCCTCTAAGAAAATTTCCAGAAGAATGAGTCTGACAGATCTTCAGTCAAAGCTTAATACTATGAGGGATATTATCATTGAACCAGCAGACACAGCAAATGGATGTCTCACAGCTCCTGTCCCCCAGCTTTCATCAGAAGTTAAAGATTCAGTCTCTGAGTCTAGGAATTGTCCTTCTAATGAAGACTGCAAAAATTACCAACCAGCACTGCATAGTCCACTAAATATCTCTAAGGAAGATGAGGATGACCAATGGAAAGATGATTTTGTTTGCAAGACGCAAACTAACATTACAGCTCCTATCCCTCTCTTGAAAAGTAAGCCCAAAATAGAGAGGATGTCTTTTGGTGGCTTTCTGCCCAAGCTCCCTCAAAAGAACAAACCACTGAGCAAAAATCTTCCTGAAATAACCAAAGGTGGTCATTTGGAGAGCCTTTTAACGAAGAGAGTGTCGCATGCTGCTTTCCATCATTCAGGTAGTGGCACAGTTGAAAATATAGATGATGAGATGCTTCCTGAGATCAGCAGTGAGGAAGATCTATCAGAAACCATTGAAGGTAGGGGGCATGTAAGCAGCCGCATCCAGGAAGACGCTTCAAAAGGAGAGTTAGGCCAGGATGCTGTAGATGAGCCATTAGTGGAAGCACCAATCCAAAATGTAGCACAAGGCCTGAAAAGGTCTTCACCAATGGATGGCCATGAAGACAGTACAGAGGAAAGGAAGACCAAGAAAAACCTAGATTCAGAGGTGAGCTATCCAACCTCTTTTTTCATCAGTGAATGGGTTATAAAGTGATTCCAAATTATTTTAAAGTCTAAACTTTTTTTTAGGGCTCCTCCAAGTTAACATCTCAGTTGAATAGAAATGTGGCAGATGCTGCTGAGGAGAATCCATCAAGTACAATGGTCAAGACTTTGGACACGACCAACTCCAGTAATAACTCCACCTACTTAAGGGCAGAAGGTACTTTTGACACTAGTGGTAAGTGTTTCAGACAGTGCTTTGTATCTTAGTTGGTCTCATTCTTGGTATTTTAATTAAATTTTTAACTTATTGTTTTTTACTCTATATGCTAAATATTTCCCTGCCTTTCCAGCTCAGAGATGTAGTCAGTATGAAACTGACTTTGATGAAGCAACTGGATATGAGATTGACCTTCAAAAGGTATTTGAGTGGTATTTTTCTTGCATATCTGATGTTTACCGTCATACATTGGATGTTCATTCAGATGTGTTTTGGTGTTTCAGAAACTGGATGATGGCAGCATTACGGTGAAGGAGTTCCTGAATTTCTTGGGCATTGACTTCGTCATTCACAAACCACGGCAGAGTGTTCTTCCAGATAATGTAATGACCAACTCTCAGAAACTCAATGCTGCAAAAACCATAGGCTCTTATTTCTTCATCATGCATTATAACTGAATGTATATGTAGTTGTAGTTTTCAGGTGTTTTTACTCATGTATTTGGGCATGTACAGTATCAGTAAAAAATTTGGACACCCCTACCCGTACCTTTATTTGTACTATTCTGTACATTTTAGAATAATTAAAAATATATCAAAACTATAAAATAACATGGAATTATACATTGACCAAAAGAGTCAAAAAATAATTTGTTGAGGAGGGGGCAGCTCTGTGGGTTGGGACTCTAACGGTTGCTGGTTCAAATCCCTGAGTTGACAGCAGAGTGATCCTTCCATTGGACCCTTGAGCAAGGCAATTAACCCCAATTGCTCCAGGCACTGACTGTCCCTGCAGTTTCAAATTCAATGTGACATCCTGGGATGCTTTTCCAACTGAAGGAGATCCCCAAATATATGCTGAGCACTCAGACCGCTTATCCTTCACACTTTGGTCAAACTGTGATGCAACAGTATCACTCTCCTTTGTAAAGTGCCTTGCGTGTCCAGTCTTTTGAATGGTACTGTATGCTTTGTAGAATAATGATTGATAAGGTCATGTATGCTGTTGTTTTTATTTTTCTTCTAATAAAGATTACAACAGCTAACCTGCTGCCATTAGCCACTGCATGTGTACTGCCTTGACTGATTTATGATCTGCAAAATTCCCTCTAGTTTGCATTAGCTCATGAGCCACAGGACCTGCTTATGGAGAAATACGTCGACCGTCCCAAGCAGCGGGTTTATGAAGACGACAATCAGGAACTCTCCAGGATTGTTGAGAAGTAAGTCGATATATCTATCTGTGCATAACGGAAAACTGGTCTCCAAAAAGTTTCCCTGTTCTTTTCATAGACCGAAAACCAGTGCAGATCAGAGAACTGTTGTACTTGTGACAATTTCACGATGCAAAAGAGGCTGCATTATTTTTCCCCTTTGATTCTTTCAGACTGAAAACACGAATGTGGGATCAAAACAAACCTCTTAAAATGATTAATCAGTCCTTTTGGGAAGTGGTGAAAACCTATTCTGATGAGCAGGTATTTTTATTACCAGTTTTTTTTTTCCTCAATGCAGCAGACCTACCCATTGCTGTATATTGCACAGTTAACCGACACCTGTCTCATACCTTAGTTACAGAGTTTGAGGTCGAAGCTCAGAGAGAGGAAGGTATACTTCCGAAAGAAGAGCAAAGGGTTCTCACATGAAATGAAGATTGGGCTATACAGCAGCCTGGTGCAAACCACTCAGGTAAGTTTACTCAATGTGTAATTCAAGACAGGTACCTCCTTTCAGCTGCACCCCACGCAGCTCTTTCTCAGCTTGGCTTAGACCTTGAATTACATTTTGACACCAGCTACACCCTCTCTTCTTAGCTGGCGCAGCAAAACTTGACAGAGAAGATTAACGAGGCAGATGAGTTCCTGAAAAACCTTGATGATTGTCTGCAGGACTTGCAAGCTGGTAGGAGGGTCTTTGGTTAACACAACTGGGATTTTTGCCCGAACTGGTTGCTACTCTGTCCTTCCTCATCATGAGCAGCTGGTTATGATTAGCTGGTTCTACGTTTGATTGGATTTTTTGAATAACAGTTGTCATCAGTGAAGAGCCTTTTTTTTTGTAGAATTGGACTTAATGGACGAGGAAGGGTTGGAAGAAGTTGGAGCGAATTCCGAGTTGATGCACACATTGGAGGTTAAGCAACAAGGTGGAGTGAATGGCTGTTAAACAGTGCAAAACATTCTGGGCCTTTAACTTATTTTAATATTACATAGTTTTTGCCCACTGCTGAAGACTCTGTGAACTAAATGCTATTTCAGATTAACTCGTAATTGTCTTTGTACAGAACTGGAAAGTCTCAATGCGACTGTCACTGAAAATGAAAGGTCAGTTTCAAGCTTTAGTAGACTATTTAGCACCTTGTGAGCTAATGTTTATAGTAAGTTTGTATGTTTTGTATATTTTAATATGCTAGCAGGCATTACACTCTGTACCATTTCAATTGCAAGTGTTTTGTCTTCCTTCCAAGGCGTATAAGTTTTCTTGTAATGGAGAAGAACAGCATTGAGGACAAAATCTGCAGAATTCAGGAAGAAACCAAGGAGTTTGAAAAGAATATTACTGTCCTAGACAGGTGTGGCAATTAGTTTATTATCACTGAATCTGAATAATCTGAATGAATATTTATTCCCTATAGGTTCAGTTTGTAAAAATGCTTCCTGGCTTCATCCTGCTAGCTAGCATTTTGATTAGTATCAGAATCATATTTGTTAGTGTCATACTTAAATCAGAAGCAGAAACTGTCCCACACTTGCTTGCATTCTCAGAGTGATCGAATGGAAGCTGTCTGAGGAGTCAGAGAGCAGAGCGCTTTACACCTTTCTGAATGGATCCGTGGAGCTGGAGGTGCTATTTGAACCATGTGCCAGTGAGTAGTCCTCAGCATAATTAGAAACGTGACTGCTGCAATTGAATGGAGCCCTTCAGTTATCAGATGTTTATCAGTGGAAATTGAGATGTTCTACAGAGTTAAGTTAAATGCCTTTCTGGAGCAGCAATATTTCACTGATGCTGTTCTCATTGTTGGCCTGTGTTACACAGTAAAATCAGACTAGACTTTGGAGCAGTGTTTCCTGGGTCTCACTGATTTTCAAAATGTTAGCTCTCTGGCAGAGAGCTAGGAAGGCGCAAAAATGTGGACTGTCTTGGGCTCCCCGAGGGCCTGGCTGGGAAACACTGCTTTAGAGTTTAAATAAAATATGCAGCATGAACCTGGGTCTCTTGCATCTGAAAATTAAGTAATTTCCTCTCCCACACAGATACAACAGGGCAGAATGACCAGAAGGTTAATGACATCAGATTTCATTTACAGCTGGATGGTGAGTGGAGCTGAGCAGTGTAATGGTTGTCTAACCTACGGGCGTGATTATGCAATGTCTAGAGATTGGAATTAATTTGAACTTGTATGTCTTGCAGAAGAGAACTCGATGTGTTACGCCCGCCTCGTTCACAAACTGATCAGCCAGTTCATTAAAAGCGAAAGCAACTGGATGGAAAAGTATCCCACCAGGCCTAACATCCCGCTGGCAAGTAGTAGTCAATGTGGGAGTATTTTTTAACGCAAAACAGTTCAAAATCTTGATAAATATTCATACCTTCTCCTCTGACCCACCTCCTTAGCTCCTACACAATGTCGCAGTGGTGGTGAGCCGCTGCCGTGTCCTGGGGGAGGAGATCCACCAGTTGTGGAAGTGGGGCTCCCTGAAATTTGATATCTTGCAGATTGGATGCCAGGAGACACAGTGAGTGTGTTCTGGGGTCAGCATATCAGCATGAATGTTGTGTCCTGCCCTTTAAATTTGGGATATTGTGCTTATTGTCTTGGAAAGTATGTGTATATAATTTTTTTTTTAAATTTAGACATGCATAATACTTCAGAAAATAATCCCATGCTTATGAGTTGCTACTTTTTTATTTTTATTTCAGGATTAGCATTCTGTTCTCAAGTCTTAAGGCATTTGCAAAGTTTGAAGTCACGCTGGCTATTGATCCTGCTTACCCAGCTTCTCATCTGGAAGTGCTTACCTTCAAAAATTACATTGGAAATACGAGGTAAGAAATCTCAAGGTGTGAAAGCTGGATCCTTGCCCTTGCTTTGAGCCGTTCTATCCTGACATATCGTTAACCAGGTACTCAGCCTAACGCTACGTCATTCCCCTCCTCAAGGCTTGAGCAGCTGGAAGAAATTGTGTCCACAGTCACGCCAGCCAGAAATTACCTGACGAGGATTGTTAAGAGGATCCATGACGTGATCCTGCACTGAAGCGTGTGTGAACATTAACCGCCCTTCTCTCAAGGAGGTGCATAATTCTGTACTATATTTAAACATACATTTTTTTTTGTTTGTTTTTTTTTCTATGGCATTGCTATATTACAACTGCTTATAATTAAAAAAAAGTGTTTTCATATTTGTTACTTTTGTCATTATTTCTCTTTATAGACAAGTCCCCACTTTAGACTGCAGAGAAAAGCTGGGTTTAAAACTACAAGGTTTTACAGTAGGAGCAGGGGCTCGTTCAGACGCTAGAGGGCAGTGTAGGACCACTGGTGATGAATGCATCGTGAAACTCATGAGCCAATGAACCTGGCAGTGTGATAAAGCATTAATTTAAAAATGTTTCAATAGTTGCATCATTTGCATTTCTGTTTACTGTAAATTCTTATGTGTAAAGGGTCTTTTTAAGAGAATTTGTTTTTTACTGTTTAAATCATGCCACTTAGATTGTTATTGTCTAATAAATTGACACTTCGTGCAACAAGACCATCCCATGTATTACTATTCATTTAAAAGGTATTCCATCACAATGATTTTCAAAAAATTCCAGGCCGTGTATTTAACTCTTTCTGTTGTGGATATTAACTTTTTGTTCCGCTTAAAATCTATTTCGAGCAGTTAGAAGATTATTCAAGTGCGCTATTAAAGGACTAATAATTTATTTTTAAATTGTATGTTGTAAAGTTTAAAAAAAACGAAATCCACAAAATACATTGGCCCTGAGAAATACTTAAGTGGTGACGCAACTTTAAGATACCTGAACCCAAACACTCGGATTATCGCCGCTCAGCAACAGAACGGCGCAGACCTTGAGAGCCGAAAATTATGCCACTGCACCTTTAAGACGCTGCCGACGTCACGACGTTTCTATATACGTCGTCAGGCGGGAAGTTCGGTGTCGGAGACTGAAACTGAGAAGTGGGGTTTGTATCGCAACAATATCTTTAAACGGCGAAGTTCTTCACATCCACGAAAAATAGACTAAGTAAGATTTTAGGATGTGTATTCTCGAATTACACACAACTGACAGATAAGCGCGTTGTCGTTTAAGGTGATTTTGTAGCGTGTAGCGCGCTAGCTAACGAAAACTGCTTAGATGTGGTTATGCAGCATCGTAAAGGCGATTACACTGATTAATAGGTTATGCCATTTAGATATTTGAAACGCCAGTTTGTCTACCTCAACCTCAAATCTAAATATTTATTCGGGTTAAAACGTAGTGCTTTAGTCCTTGGTGAATTAGGGTGTCAGACGATTACGGTAATTAATTTATTTGATCAGAAGATATTGACCTGTTGGGAGGGAAACCGCTAACCGTTCTTACATCCGGAGCTGTAATATTCTCATTGTTTCAGAAAATCGTAGAAGGACACGGTTTTACATCGAGAGCAGTGACTTTTTCGTACACTAGAGGGCCCTTCCCTTATGCACTAGTGTGATGTCTCTTTGTATTCAGTTGAAATTAATGTAACGTCTCTATTTTGAGACACAGCTTCACTTTAGGTCATTGGTCCGACCCGCGGAGCCCTTTCGTCCAGGATGGCAATGCGGTGCGAGACCAGAGTTGAGGCGGAGGCTGAGGAGGAGGAGAATTTTGGGCCTCAGCCTCTTAGCCGACTTGAGGTACCATCCCTGACTTCTGGTCACTCGGTCCCTGTCTGAGTCCGTCCCCACATCCACCCAGTTTGCATGAACCTCTCCCCTTTCTCCCACTCAGCAATGCGGAATCAGCGCCAGTGACATCAAGAAGCTGGAGGATGCCGGATTCCACACGGTGGAGGCTGTGGCGTACGCCCCCAAGAAGGAGCTGCTCAACATCAAGGGAATCAGTGAAGCCAAGGCAGAGAAAGTCCTGGTGAGCAGGATGGGCTGGGGTAGCGGCGCCTGCATGCAGGGCCGTGCCTCCTCTGCGCCTGCATGCAGGGCCGTGCCTCCTCTGCGCCTGCATGCAGGGCCGTGCCTCCTCTGCTCCTGCATGCAGGGCCGTGCCTCCTCTGCTCCTGCATGCAGGGCCGTGCCTCCTCTGCGCCTGCATGCAGGGCCGTGCCTCCTCTACGCCTGCATGCAGGGCAGGGCCGGCCTCCTCTGCTCCTGCATGCCAACCTGTTGAGTTGCAACAATTGCAGTTTTCTTGGCCATTCCCTTTTTTTTTTTTTTTTGCAAGTATGACCTGCCGATAATGATTTTCTTTCTAAGAACTAAAATCAGCTTTTATTCAATGAAAAATTATATTGATTATGAAAGAATTGCTAAACTTTACAATTTCCCCCAGCTGCAATGTGTTACAGGATCTTGTCTCACTTAAGTCTCAAAATAAAGTGCTCAGTGACTGGAAAGAGGTACATATAGCACTTAACTGAAAATGAGTTGCTGTACATCCAACTTTATCTGACACATTTTACTTTACCAAACAAGAGCAGGTACAACAAATTTAAATAACTAAATAAATTTCAGTTATTTTCCAATATGTTTAAATTATCCAGATAACATGACATTGACCTTTTTCTCTTTTTTTTACTAGTCTTAAAAAAGTTCATAGGTTACAAACCTCCAAATAAAACTGAAGTGTACTGTACTCTTCCAAATAATAATAGCTGCAGGGTAATATTATTAATACCAACACTGGTTATGCACCAATTCGCAAATAACCTTAACTAGCTTTGCAGTTTCAATGATTATTCCTTTTTATGATTACCTAATATATATTTAATAATCACTTTAAAGTTTATCTCTGATGTTTCACCACATTTTCATGGTGGTTCCCCATGCAGAGACCTTTGGCTTCACATGTATTACAAATTGCAAGCTTTGTGTCACGTTTACTCACAGTGAAGAACTTCCACGCTAACAACATTGTCTGTGAGTGTGCATGCGGCTGTGAGGGTATTGCCTGCGTCGCTGTGTGTATGTGTAGAGCATGCGTGAAACAGACCGGCCGGTCTCCAGTCTAGGCCAAGTATGCTGAAAAATGGCTGATTATTCAGTGCATCTCTACCAACCCGCCATGCTTTTGTTTCTAACCATACCCCCACCCCCCCGATGGTCTGACCCAAGGCAGAGGCAGCAAGGCTGGTGCCCATGGGCTTCACCACGGCCACGGAGTTCCACCAGCGCAGAGCTGAAATCATTCAGATCTCCACAGGCTCCAAAGAGCTGGACAAGCTGCTGCAAGGTGAATATGGGAATCGAGTCCCTCTGCTCACATGGCCACCCAGGAAGCCAGGAGGTCTCACAGTCAAACCCATCTGGCCAACTGTGGTAGAGGGTGGATGAATGTATGAATTTAAAATATAAATCAGTAACAGTTTGCTGCAAGTATTGGTAAACTGCTGAGCAGCTTTAAATTTATGTGAGTCCAGTCATGAGGGCTGAGGCCCCTGTCTGGGACTGGCTGTCACTTCTCTTCCTGTGGCCCCCACAGCCGTCACTCGCACCTGTTTTCTGTGAAATGCCTCGCTTTCTCATTTGCCATCATGTTAACCATCTGCTGATGTCGGATTGAGATTTTTGCGTGTGACAGGACAATGGCACAAGTCATCCTATCCCGCAGGCATTGATGTGGATCTCTGAGTGATGACACATCTTATAATTTGTGTTCTTCCGTGCAGTCTGGATTTTTTTATATATATAAAACTCAGCTCTAGGAAAGAGGGAAAAAAAACAGGATGTTGTCTGGGTACAATCCAAGGACAAACCCATGTTTATGCCTTGGTGGGGTTCTTCAGCTTAAAAATAATTTGTGGTTAGATAATCACTGGCATGCCATGTCAGGATGTCATCTCAGAGAGGTTGCATAGGGATTCGGTCCCCGGAAGCTTAGAGGGGAGTCTGCATGTCGCACAGCTCTCCTGTCAGCTCTTCAACGCTCTGCCTGGTTCGTCACTCCTTGATCGTGACTTCCATCCCAGAATCCCCCTTTCCACAACCACGTTTAGGGCTGCCCAGGAATCTGGGCAACACAAACAAAGCTTTTGTCATCTGTCTTCACGTAACCACCTAACTAGAAAAATATTATGTAAAGTCTGCCAAAACTGTAAATATGTTGTGTAACAATGAAATGGGCTGTCACTATGGAGTCTATTTCAGCAGTAAACCAGATGTTGCACAGGATATATTGTTCATATCAGGTTCTCAATGTTATGAGGTATTGCGTAATACAAAATAAAACTTGATATATATTGCAATGGATGAATCTTGTACTTACAACATGCGGAATTAGGAAATGATACAGCATCTATTAGTTTGTAGTAAAGGTTCGTTGGTGAATGGGATTATTTTGCGATAGCCCACACCTCTGCTAAGGTGTGTGTTCTACTCAGGTGGGATCGAGACGGGCTCCATCACAGAGATGTTCGGCGAGTTTCGCACAGGGAAGACGCAGCTCTGCCACACTTTGGCGGTGACTTGTCAGGTATGTCAATATTGCTGCCAGCCTCAGCTCTCAGACGCCATCTGTAGCCTTGGCTACATAAAGCATTATAATAACAGTGAATATACAATGAAACGTTTTCCTTTCTTTGACATTTTTTAGCAGTTGCACTTTAACATCTTTGCTTGTTAGGTATGCGTCACGTATAATTCGGGTTACATTCTGTCCAATAAGATGTCAGGCAACTTGGGTGCTATGCAAACATCATATGCACTGTATATGCTTAAACGGCCAAGATACTTCATATAAGAGAGAGAGTACACATTAACGATAAATTACAGAAAATACATAATCACTTAACGTTTATTATCGTCATCAGCTATTATGGTTATTGTAAGTTAGACATGTATTGTACCGTTATACAGCTGGCACGGAGGTTGCTTTACACCAGCTGCACATGGTGCATTATGGGTATTATAAGTTAGATATGTCCTGTACTGTTATACAGCTGGTGGGGCAGTCGCTTTATTTACACCAGCTACATGTGGTGCACTGCGGCCACTTACGTCTGCTGCGTCTGTTAGCCGATCAGGATTTTTCAGCTCTAATCTTTTGGAACTTCGGACGTATATGTGATTGGATGCTATGCGGAAGGTCGTTAAGCGATGCGTTATTGTACCTGCTCTAGGGTGCTAGAGCTGAATCACTTCTGGGATTTGACCCAGAAACCATTAGCTTTGAAGCTCAACACTGCTGTCTGTCTGTCCCCAGCTGCCTGTTGACCAAGGCGGGGGGGAGGGGAAGGCTATGTACATCGACACTGAGGGCACCTTCAGGCCGGAGAGGCTCCTCGCAGTGGCAGAAAGGTAGGTGTGGTTTTCCTAGAGCTTCACTAGATATGTACATGATATTGTACATGGTACAAATGCCCAGTGACTACCATGGCGTTATTCCTCACTTAGCTGTCACATGGTGAGTAATACTCTGGGACAGGATTCCAACTGATAACACTCGTATCACTGTATTACTGATGTAGCCGTAAACTGTCTCTCCTCCTTAGTGCCTGTCACTCTCCATTAGCCCCAAAATGCCACTTATGCACCTCAGGTTTCAAATGTGTATCTTTGGCTGAAAGCAATATCCCTTACATCCCAGGAAAGCCATTTCAAAACAGTGATATGAGCCTACCTTTGATCTGTGTTCCCTATATTCAGCTTGATTCCATTGCTACTGGAATCCACCAGAATAAAGCTTAGCACACTGAGCAGATACATTTCCCTAAGGCAGGAGGGTGTAAGGAGAAATAATTAAATTTGAGATATAATGCGAATAGTAATTGCTTCCGACCTGCTGTATGCGACCATAATTGTACAGTAGTGGTCTGGATGTTGGCCAGGAAGCAGTCCGGCATTGACCTCTGAAGTATCGCTGATGCCTCGTTTGTGAAAAGCCCACCCCCCACCCACCTTGGATGTCGTGTCTGTGGTCGCCCCCCTGCTGGCCTCCTGGGGACATTGCTTGCTCAAGCATCATGTAAACAGTGTTCCATTTCTGGCTGCCCCAAATTTCCCCCCCTGCCTTTTGAAGAGCTCCTTCAAGAAGCGCTTTGTGACTCCAGGGATCGATGTTTAGCTGTTAGAGATGCAGATAAGGGTCTGCAACTGATGAACCCTGTTTCCTTTAAATAGTCCAAAACACAGGGCAAGTGACGTGAATCATTACACTGAGGGAGGGGGGCAGGTTTGAATCACCTACCTCGCTTCTTAATACTCCACTTCTGGTCATTGTCAGTGGTTTCATCTGACTGATACCTTGAGGGCACTTGTGTGATGTTTGCATTGCAGACCAGAGTGGCGGGGGGGGGGTCGCCACTCCCCAGGTGGGTCAGCCTTGGCCCAGTGAAACAGAAGTTGCTCCTGTGACCTGTGGAGTTCAGATCCCCTGTTCCTGAAAGCACATGCATCTGGGATAAATCTGATTAGTCTAATAGAATTAACAGTAAAAAAAAAAAAAAGGTCCCTTGATTTGTTCCATGGGAGGGGTGGGGGTGTTGATGTGTGCAGAACATTTATTCATGGGTAAGACTGATATATGGCGCTATGCCGGAGGACACAACAGCACTGTCGCTGATCAGTGATGACACTTTGAACATTTTCCCTTCCTACACAAAGAAGGAATTACAACGGCGGATGCCCAGATGGGAATTTTCTCCCCCTTTATGTCCTTCAGGCCTTACCCCCATTTCAACTCTCCTTCATGTCAATTATTTCCAAGTTATTTGTGGGGGGGTCGATGTGGGCCACTGGCTGCAGTAAAATCCGACCCAGGGCAACAGGCAGGGCAGTGGTTGCGTGACAGCAATGAGGGGGAGGGGCAGCCATATGTTTTAAATGGGGGGTATGTTTCACTGCGCTGACCCCCAGATCGGTTGGTTGGACAAATACAGGGGTGTTCATTAAACCTGTGGATTTATGGGCCGCAGGTCGGACCAGTCGCAATGCTAGTTTCTGTGTTAGCGTTGATAAGAGAGACCGCTCTGTCCAGTGCAAGAGAGACGTACAGCACAGCGAAGTCGGCTCTAGTTAAAAGGCTATAAAGCTACAAAAATCCCTCAGCAAATGTGCTATGCTGGCCGCTGCAGGAAAGGCTTGAGGAGATGCATGCACAGGATCCAAATGGAGCTGCGTGTGCGTGCATGCGTGTGTGCGTGCAGGTCCGGTGCTCATTAAGCATCTCAGTCGTCAGGATAAAAAAAGAAAAGGACTGTGTGGGGGTGGGTAGGGTAGGGGGCCACATAACGGATTAGACGGTAAGCATGACCTACCATTTCACAGTCCTCCCCCCCCCCATGCTGAAGGCCCCCCATCTCACGGCATGCTGGTGTGATCCAAAGGCTCCAGCACCACTCGCTGGCTGCAGACCAGCTGGGCTCAGCCAGTAACGGTGGAAACTCCACGCTTTGGCTCCGAGCGTGCAAGCCTCACACTGATCCACGAAGGAATTCCGTCCTGGCCTTTTCACCACTTTCATTTATTTTCCCGGTTAATGTTCGCCTCCCGAAATATTTCCTGCTCTTATGAGAAGCGGAGCACGTAGAATAATAATGCCGGATGGGGGGGGGGGGGGGGGGGGGGGGGCGTGTGTAGCGTTTGAGTGTCATGCAGTGCGATTCGTGCAGAATAAAACGGGCACTGCACTGCACCGCACTGCTTGTGGCTTTTCACCGCAGGCATCCACCTCCCTGCCTGTAATCTGACACTCTGCTCTTTCATCCTTAAGACTATCTGCCCATCTCCTCTCTTCCCCGGCCTTTTGGTGGTCTCTTTTGTTTTTGTAGTTGTTTTCCTTTTTAACATCATCCCAAAAGCAGCCGCCTCTCTCATCTGAGCTTCTGGATTGATGCTGACCTGCTAATTCCCACTTTAGTCTCCCACACTGAGGCCTCAGTAACAGTCACGGGTCCCCTGCCTCTAGCCTGGGTGTCACTACCCCTTTAAAATTTACACTCGGTTTTCAATCGCGTGTCTCTCCATACCAGACAGCCGCTGCTTGATCTCAGCATGGCGGCTTTCTGACTGCAGCTTACGCCTGTTGCCTCATGTGTAACGATTTTCCTGACACGAGGCTTTTCGGGGCATTTCATCAGCAGTGATTTCTGCGTTCCAGTTGCCTGCCTAGCTTTTTGCTAACTTCACATCATAGGGGTTTAGAGCAGCTTGCTGTGGCACTCGCTCGCATGCAGACGGCACTGGCTCGCATGGTCACTGGCACTGCCTAGAATGCTAAATGTGTAAAACTGACCACGGTTGTTGGTTTTGTCCTTTTTCCCTATTAGGTATGGATTGGTGGGGAGCGACGTCCTCGACAACGTCGCCTACGCCCGGGCATTCAACACAGACCACCAGACGCAGTTGCTGTACCAGGCCTCTGCCATGATGGCTGAGTCCAGGTGAGTGGCATGTGGGGGAGGGCAGCTGGGGGCCACCCCATCTGGGAACTTCTGTCACCACCGTGTCCCTGGCTACAGAAGGTCTCTGGGATGATACCGTGAGGGTGAATATGCAATTTCTGGCCGCACAGAGCGTGTCACATTCCTGCCTCATTTTTTATTTCCTCTCCAGGTATGCCCTGCTGATTGTGGATAGCGCTACCGCCCTCTATAGGACCGATTATTCCGGCAGGGGTGAGCTCTCCGCCAGGCAGGGCCACCTGGGCAGGTTCCTGCGCATGCTCCTGCGGCTGGCAGACGAGGTGAGCGGCCGTCGGCACCTGCTGACGCGCTGAACGCCGCCGGGGTCCATTCTGCTGTCGCGAGAGCAGATTTCTCCCTATCCGGCAAGGTGACAAAGCAGTTGGACTATAACAGCCTGGGCGATGGATTTAGGGGTCCTCTGAGAGGGGAAGTGGGCCGGAGACCAGATGGACGCCTCGTTCCGGGAGCAGGATGTGGCGTGCTGAGGCGCAGGACTGCTTAACCGCTGCTCGCATGTGGTGTTCCTGCAGACAGGCTCGAAGTGTAAGGGCTCTGTCATCGACAAATAAGCAAGCCCCTTCTCCGAAGTGCCCCAGGACCTACAATAACAAATAAGGCAGCCTGTTAATACCACGCATATAAATGTCTGCTTTAAACAAGTTGCATTTCTCAGAAAGACAAAGCCGCCTCCCAAAAAGGCCCCTCGTGGTTCCTCCTCGTCCTACAGGACGTCGCGGAGCTTGGAACGCTCCGAGGTTCTTCTAGGGCCACATGTGTGACCACGCTTGGCCGCGGCGCTGGATTATTACCAGCCGTTTCATTAGCCGTGTTCGGCGAAATGTACTTTCTCAGAAAGAGCCGTGGCCCGTCGACCCCGGAAGCGCAGGCCTCAGCCCGTCAGAGCGGCTCCCACCCCCTAGCTGAGCGATCGCATTAGCAGCCCGGGGTCCCCCGCCCCCCCCATCCCCGTCCTGGGGAGGCGAGCGGCCGGTTTCGTGAGAATGTCAGCCGGCACATCTCCGGACTCCCCCAGCTGATTTACTGCCCTCGGCTCCCGTCTCTCCTGCTCTCCGCTTTCATCCCTGCTTCTCACGTACTCCTCCGCACGTCTGCTTTTCAGCTTAGGCACACGGCGCGGCCAGGCTGCTGTCGAGCAGAGCCGTGTTGAAGTTTCCCGTGTGTGCGTGTGTCTGATTCCTTGCAGTTTGGCGTTGCCGTGGTGATAACCAACCAGGTGGTCGCCCAGGTGGACGGGGCCGCAATGTTCTCCGCGGACCCCAAGAAACCCATTGGGGGCAACATCCTGGCTCACGCCTCCACCACCAGGTGCATAGCCCTGTCTGCTCCTGGGGGACATGGAGACATTCACAACACGGGTACATTTACCCATAGTCCCTTCTCTCATTCCTAACAGGTTGTACCTGCGCAAGGGCAGAGGAGAGACCAGGATCTGCAAGATCTATGACTCTCCGTGTCTCCCAGAGGCTGAGGCCATGTTCGCCATCAACGCGGATGGCGTGGGCGATGCCAAGGATTGAGGGCCGGCACCCGTCCCCACGGCCTTAACAAGCGTCACGGCGACCGCGCTCAAGGAGACCTGACGTCTCAGATGGCGAAGCATAAAATAACTACGAACTTTGATAGAAATGTAATATACGATGACTGCAGGTAGTAATTTGCACAGGGAAGGGAGGGGTTCCCGCAAAATAAATCTGCGGTCACCCCCATTTGAAGGGAGGTTGGCTCGGGTCTGGCTCGGTGTCGTAAACTGACGGGAACATCCCCCCCCCCCCCCCCCGTGCACCAGGCTGGCCCAAAGAACCGCGTGTGTTTGTGGGTTTTTATGTTGTACTGAGTGAAGCTCTCCCAGCCCCCGGCTGAGCTCTTTGGTTTGTGCTGTGCTCTGCAGGCTGCCCTCTTTCCGTTTCATCTACTTCTGTCTGGGTGGCTGCTGTACACTCTGCTTTATGTGTCTGTGTCCTATATCACTGAATTATTCTTGCCCCCACACGTTGTGTTTTAATTGTAATATATTAAAGGGGGGGGGGTCCATTAATAAAGAAATCAAATGGCAGTTCCTGTATGTAGGTGAATTGAATGGTTGGGTTGTTTGTATGTGGGGGGGGTGGTATATGTAGCTGGAAATGCTGCCTGCCTACATGTGATGACCAGCTGCCTTAGAAACAAAGAAAAGCATTAAAAATGAAATTCAAAGGAAATGGGATCTTTGGGTAAAGTGTGTCCCTGACTGACTGCCATGTGGCCTCTGGATGTGGGGCAAGCCTGAAACCCCCTCCCCCCAATATGTGGGTCAGTCTTCACTCACCCAGGCCTCCCAGACAGAGCTTGCTTGTGAGGAGGGACAAATGTGCAGCGGAGATGTACAGATACACATCCCACTGCAGGGAACACATCTCCGCCGGGCTTCACCCACTGCAGGGAACACATCTCTGCCGGGCTTCACCCACTGCAGGGAACTCTTCCAGGGCCCATGTTGTGTCCCGTTTGGGGTCTGTTTGTCCCCCGCCAAGTCCACCAGTCCTGAGCTGGTGATATAATGCATCAGCAGCCCCCCCTCTGGTTTGGCCAGGCCTGCTGTGCAGTCTGCCTTGTGCCTGTGCTGCACTCCCTCCAGTCCACCCCCAGGCACAGATGGAACATATAAATGGGGACAGAGTGTTTGTGCGATGGTGCCTCCCCCCCCAGCGTGGAGAGGGTGCTGTACCTGGGGTGCTGAGAGAGACTCAAGGAGCCTGTGGACTTTGCCTTTAAACTCCCAGTGACCTGACATGGGTGCTGTTCTCTGAGGCAGTCTGCAGGTGCAGTGTTCCCTCCAGGCCAGACGGCGGCGCTCTTACACACTCAGGCCACCGTCTGGGGTAACTCTGTCATGCCAGTACTGCTAGCGCAGAGGCCGTCAGCATCCTCCTTGTGGACATGGATTAGTTAAGTTAACCCCCAGGGGTATATCAGGCCTGTCTCTCTGCATTAAAGAAGCCACAACACACTCCCCTGGCCAACTGGCAGGGACTTCCATGTCACTAATCCAGATATTGTCACCTGCTACTGTTACAGAGCAGTGATGTCTTTGTGCATATGCACAACGCTCCACACAGCAATCTAGGAAACGGCACAGGCACAGAATAACAGCACAGGAAGGGAACCAACAAAGCATGGAAGGGGTGGTTTAGGGAGGTCTGGGGTTTAGTGCAGGTGGTCTGCAGCAGCAGATGTGAGCATATGGAAGGCATTTAGCAAGCGGGACCCCAGAGGGAGCATGGGGGCCAAATATAACTGGTACTGCAGCCCCTTTCCCTGGGAATAAGACTGGGAAACGTATATACCTACCCCCCCCCCCACCACCGTATCAGGCAGGATTTTTTTCTGGTTGCAGACTTTGGGGGTGTGACACAACGAGGTCATAGTCATCTCTTCTTGGTACTGGTGAAAGAAGGGGAAAAAAAATCATACGAGGGTGTTTTCCTGCCGAAACCCTGCTCCGGGTGCCCCCACCATGGGTCAAACTCTTGGTCTCTCACAACATCCTCTACCTGCACATGCCATGTGCCTCCGTTGGTCTCATTAGAATTTTGTGCTCAGAGCATTTTTTTATTCTTCTGCACATCCTGCCCTGAGCCCTGTGACCTTTTACATGTAATGTTTAAGTTACACACACATATTTAACGCAGAGGAGAAAAAAAATCCTGTTTATAGAACGTCCAAAATGCAAATTACGTTCACGTGTGCGATGAGACGGCTCCCAAAGTGACACCTGAGCGGGGGTCGCCTTTGCTCTGTGGGGATAAAAGGGGCCCATTGTTCCCTCGCTTAATGATGTTTTCTCTGGTTTCTGCTCTGTGACTTATTAGCCCCCCCCCCAGGGCCCCCCAGGAGGAGGGCAATGAGCTCCACGCTTGCAGACCAGGAGCATTAAATCCGCAAGCGGACAGCCAGGGCTCCAGCATACCTGCAGAGCCGCAGGTCCGGGGGTGTTCAACTGGTGACACCGAGGCACCCCCCCACAGGAAGTCTCGGCACCTAAGGACCAGTTCAGGGCCTTTGGCGTCACCACGGAAACGCCTGTTTTTCTCATATAGCTCATGCAGGAATACCAAGGGGGTCACGTGGGGGTGGTTCTTGTCTCCCATGAGCTTTTACCTGTAACATCCACAGCAGACCAGAGAATAGCTGTCTTCGGACCCCCCCCCCCCCCCACCACCACCAATTACCCTGTTGCTGATCATCTCAGCCCTGTGACTCAGGGCAGATTTACGTTCCTACTGGACCCCTGGAGAGCCGGGCCAAGCTCTGAGCTGAGATTGCCCTCATGCCGGAAAAAGGAAAACCCTTTTCATTTTCTGCCTGCTATTTTCTGCACTGAGAAACATGATGCCAGAGCGGGAAAGCCAGTGATGTGTAAAGCAGGCTCCTGCCCTATTTATATCCACTAAGTGGCCGGGACATTAACTGTCATTACCCCTCCTCTGCTTCCCTTTAGCATGGGGAGCTCAAAGACATTTCATTGGCTGGGTTGTGGGGGGGGGGGAATCACGGCAGTGTTACACCTAAAGCTTCAGGGACCGCAGGATGAAGGGTGCACGCACAGCCAGTGGGCTTCCGGCCAGAAAACCACCCAAGATCAGCAGCTCTCTGTGGATGTATGACCCAGTATAGAGAACATGGGAGGGTTACACTGTGCCCCCCCCCATCAGCACATCCCACACACAGGCAAGCGTGGCGGGGGGGGGGGAGGAAACGGCAACAGAGGCACAACAAACCAGCACCAATGACGGGGGTCTTCCATTCATGAGAATATGGACCGAGCCCTCAGAGAAGCACAGTCTTCATGTTTGCTGGGACTCCACTGCATGTGCCCTTTGGAGCAGGGCAAGGAAGGGGGGGGGCTACCTAGAAATTCTGGGTCCCCTAACAAACAAACAACTTGGGTCCCCTTGCCCAATTTCATGTACAATCTGCCACCCATGCCCATCGGACTCCCCTGGGTATCCAGACTCTTCTCGCCAAGGTGCCTAAATCCAAACAGAGTAAGAGGCTGATATTCTGTGTGAATATCAGCCTGGAGGGGGCGCCGTGAGATACGTCTGTGCGCAAATGAGATTCCTGGTCCCCATTTGGTCCAGCGAGGCAGCAGGCCCGCATTCCATCCTTCCACATCACGCTGCTTTTCCTGGCTCCAGAGTACGATCAGAAGCAGAGCCGTCGGCGTCTCCTTCCGACACAAAGGCGGCACGCTGTGGGACGCTGGAAGCCATGTTACCTGCTAACTGTGTCTAGCCAACGTCAGCTTTGCTGGAACATGTCAGCCTGAAAAGAGGCAGAGACACAAGCCCTGGAGCGGTAAGCTGGGGGGGGGGGGGGGGGTTTACTCATGCATTCATGTTCACCACAGCCGGAGCTTTCGCTGGGGGTCCACCTCATGGACCAGAACTGACAGGGCAGCAATCGTACCTATGATTAACAGGTAGTCAATGTAACTTTCTAGAAAGTTGTATTTACTGGGAATGTTCACCTGTCACCAATCAGCACACTAAAAGCTGAGCACATTGTCTGTCATTGCATATCCCCAGGGAACTTAAAGGCACTACTTTAACGTGAACGTTAGCGGCCAGTATCGGTCATTTGTTCAGAGAATAGAAAGTCCAAATTATCATTATATTACTAACAACAATATAATCCAAGACAAACATGGTTTTGGCTATTTAATACAGTCTCACCTAATCTTCGTTCAGCACAAAGCTCAGTTAATAATCTTTGGGATACTGATCGATGTTACTCTTCCGCCCTCAGAAGATAATGAAAGGACTTCATCAGGACATGTTTATGATGAAGACGGGCAGGGTTGGCCTGGGGCCAATATGACCCCTGTAAACACAGTGCAGCAGCTGGAGAAGGAGAACAAAAATAAGGAAACGGGACTGATGTTTTGGGGGAGATCAGGCGATGGAATATTCAGAGCTTCAGGCATCACTCTGGGATTCCATGACCCAAACAAAGCAGAACACAGCAATTCACACATTCAGCAGAGAAAGTAAGGCATATGAAATACATTAGGACTGGAAAACTCCATGGGCATTAGAATTTTTATAATATGACACATGCATCATTCTAAGAAATTCAAATATTAGTTACATTTACACTACTGACCCAGCACATCATCGCACAGTAGCCTGAGCCAGATCTATATAATGGAGCGCAAAACGTGAAACCTGCAATGTTAGAACACTACTGTCTTAAATGAGGAAAATGACAAGTCAATAATAAGTCAAAAACACTATTATTTAGTTACCCACCGGACAGAAACACCAGCAGCAATAACAATATTTGTCTAAAATGTGGCATGAAATTAAACTATCAGACAATTGCCATTAGACAGCTGACACAGGCTTACCTGCTCTTACTGCGTGGCGGGGAAAAGGTGATGATCCACTTAGAGACTCACGAGACAAGGAATTTATTAATTAACAGAAACAACAAAGATAAAATCACCAAAATAAAGGGACCACAAGGAGTCAGAACTAAATGGGCAAAATAACAACGGGGAACCATAAATCAACAGGAAACCAGGCAACAAAGGGAGCAGGAACTAAAAAAAAAAAAACAAGAAGAGAGACCATACACAGTAACATGGGCACAATGACTGACTAGGAAATGAACAAAGGCAGGCACATAAATACACTGATAACAAGACTAACAAAGGGCCAAACAACCAATCATCAGCTGCACAGGGCAAGACACAGGTGACACAACTAACACTAATGAACACAGAACTAAGGAACTAAACACCTGAAACTAAAGAAACACAGGGAAATATTACACTAGGAAAATAAACAAGAAAACAAAGTGCAGCATAAAACTAGAACAGAACACAAGGAGTGCAAAACTAAAACAGGAAACTCAAACAAAACAAAACACTGGGGAACAGAAACTCAAATACAAAGAAAGAGATGAAGCTGGTCATTAGCCAGCCTCAAACCCATGACTGGGGACTGCAGTCCCTAAGCCACAGACACGACACAGTGAGCCATGCAGCGGGCCGGTGAATAGGGAGAGCACACTGGGACTGAAGGACAAGAGACAGGGTGGAGGACAGGATGGCCAGCAGCACCTGCTGGCCAAACGGGGAGGAGACACGAAGCGCAGGGCTGGACAGGCGCTGACCCTGACACGTGCACAAAATAGCTTAAAACGTAGACAACATCATGCCATCAAATGCTGCCTTTAGTTTAGGCTACATCTAAGTATGCTGGGGTAGTACAGTCATGCACATAAATCAGTAACATAGTTGTTTATTATCATTATGAAGTATCATGTACTGTAAAATACTGCATCTGCTATACTTTTATACAACTGGCAGCACCACAAACACCAGCATCACTGCACTATGACATCATAGATGATAGGAATTTTTCAGCTCCATTATAATCTTATTGGACCACCGTCATATACGCAGTCTGTCTTTACCTGAAATGTCATTACGGCACGCAAGACTGCATTTCATTTCCCATACCATCATACTGTCCATACATCATACCATAGTATATGGTATTTTGATGGTATTTCCAAAGCAAGCTATTTATTCACCTAGCAGGGGCGAGGGAAATGCTTGGAGGGGGACTAGTTTCAGCCATTTTGGCTAGCTCAGTTCATTTATGGTAATCTGCCCCTAGTGGCAGGTCCCATAACAAGGGCGATTAGCATCTGGCCCTCCCAGTTTAGCTGGGGTCACACCCTTCCCCCCAAAGATAATCCCATGGAGTGGCTCTTCAACAGCTAATACCTCAGCTAATACTGAAATGCAAAAGCTCCTGTTTTTCCATGCTTCTCACTCTGTCACTGAGCCTCTCCATGTTCAGTCCTCCATTATCAACCCCCCCCCNNNNGTGTGACATGGCAGCGGGTTTCACAATTCTTTGACAGCCCCAGGCTCAGACCACGTCTCACATGTTTCAAGGCAAGATGTCTTCTGAGAACCGGCCACTCACATGCCATTTCTCACGCGATCGGATCCCCTTCCCAACCCAGATTTCCGCATGCATTCGCTTCTGAAAAAAAAAAAAAAAAATCTGTCATTGTTTCTAAAATGATTCAGATGTGATTTATCAGCTAACCTGGAGGAGCTGCTGGAACAGCAGAGGCAGCAAGGTGGGGGTCCCGAAAATAAAAACCATGAAAGAGGCACACATACCTTTATAATTTATGAGCCTCTCCACTTGCTTAGATGAGACAGACTAAGCCCAAGCTGAAACACCTACAAGGGAAAGAGAGTCAGCAAATGAATTATCACTGCGTCAGTACAGAGATGCCTCCTCCATCACAATAAAGATGGGAAACAAGGAGCAGGGCTGATGCTCCGGATCAAGGAAGAAGCAAATTAGGAAATTAAGGGAAATGATCTATCAAATCTCATCTCCGAACAAACACACCCCAGAGTGCTGCTGCCAGAGCAGAGGCGAGTGCAATCGGAGAGAATCCAGTTACAGGCCTCCCTCAGACACAGAACGCCGTCCTTCCAGCACGACCAGAGTCAGAGAGCACAATCAGGGGAGAACATGCCCTCACACGACATGCCAGAAAAGAAGATTCCAGTAACAGCTCATGCGAAAAATATCACTCTTCATGTTTGTGGCATCGGATGCCCAAACACCAAAACCACACAACAAGAAATGAAGGGTCATTTCCTTTTCTTGGAATCAGGATCTCGGTAAGTGGCAGTTTTGAATATTGTCACAGTATTGTCTAGGTGGCTGTCTAGGTCAATGCCAGTCACTGATGAGGACAGGTGTTGGGGTGCCCCTCTGCTCCAGTGTTAAATAGAGATGCCCTGTTTGGCAGGACATCATCGGGAATACCTGGCAGAGCATTTCACGACTTCCAGTACAGACCGGTAACTAAGGGCCATTCCATGGTGTGAAGTCAGATCAAAAGAAGGAAGGCCTGGTTTATTCAAAGCAGAATTTCCCCTGGATATGAGGCAGGGTGTCTGGGGATGAAAAGGAATCAGTTAATGGCTGGAATTTATTTCAAACACGACTCAACACAGAGGAATATAGGGGGATTTGGTGTCTATAAGCAGGGCTTCCTTTGAGGTAGTGATGGAGTGCATGGAACCAGCAATCAGTCATATGTCTGCCAGCCTGACATCTTACAGGAAACTGGCAGAAAAAAACGTCCTGTCCTGAAAGTAGAGCAAGGATACAAGTGGTCTGCATCACTCCCTGTTTCACTAATGCCAAAATGTATGCCCAGATGGCCACTGTTTGGCGTGAAGTATCAGGGAGATTAAAGACAGCAGCTGATGAGCATGATATTTCTCAAAGTGAGCACTGGTGTTTCATGTAATGACTTAAAAGCACGACCTAAGAGACACTATCAAAGCGAAAGCCCGGCACGCACGCGACTCCCCGCCTCCCACCCCTCATCACGCACATAAGACAGCCGAGTCAAGCAGATTGTGAGCAGGCTTAGAACATCAGGCGAGACAAAACACCAGACATCAATGAACATTTTCCCCGTGAAAAACAAACAGAGGAAACATTTGATATTTTTTCCAGAAAAGGATTCTGTGAACTGACCTACCCGGAAAACTGTTTCTTAATGCTAAGAATTCAGTTGTAATTCAAATGTTTATCACACTAAACAAGTAAGCAAGCACCGCCACTGTGAATACAAGGACGGGATTCCTTTAAGCATTATTGTATTAAAAACAGATAAACTCTCTGCAACGTCTAGAAATAAGCCTTCCCCGGCAGTGACAAATGGAAAGTACTGTCAGACCGATTTTTGACCCGGTTTCACTTTTAGGTTACCGAATGACACCGATCGCACGAAGGTGCAAGCAAGGAACATTATCCGCCCAGTCGGACATTTTCAGCACTTAATGGCTTAGTGAGTTCGCACTGTCAAAGGTGGTCTTCTGCAGTCTCCCACCTGCAAGAACCGATAGACTGAACGGGCAGTACTGAAGGGACACGGTCAGACGCTGACAGACAAGATCGTATAAATTTCTCTTAAACCCAAAGCCTTTCGTTTCGTGTTTCGATGCTCCTATAGTAGAATAGATAGTAGATCAGCGTGAATGGATGGTGCATTAGATTTTCTGACGCGCTCCTGGATTTATGCTGGCGTGTGTTCATTATATTTTAGACGGTGGAAAAAAGGCTTCACTGCTGTATCGTGGGCTGCAGCAAGTCCGTAGGGAACGTAGTGTGTTAGTTAAAGAGACTGAACACACTCATAACCCGAATTCTGCTGTTTGCAGAGTTTGATCTAACGCTAATTTATAAGCGATACATTGCAGGTTGAATGAAAGTTGGCAACTGACCGGAGGAAATCGCAATGGCATGAAACCAAAACTAACCCGTTATTAACCTAGTCATGCCCTTAACTTTTGCACGCGATTTTCGTCACTGAACAAACGGACATCTATCTTTGCCAGGAAGATATATCATCCCTGTGGGAACTGTCAGTAAATACACCTCACGCACAAATTTTTAACTGTATTAATTAAAACTCAAGTCATATTTTAAAGATATTCCTTGCTACACAGAATAAATCCACTTAAAAAGTGCACTTTTAACTAAAAAAAGAAACCATCACCAACCTATTTAATTTATAATCACGCAATAACTACATAATTACATTTCAAATATCAGTCCCAAAAGGCAGAATATCGCGTATGCTCCCTTTTTGTAAAACTACGTTTTATAGGCCTACGATAAGCTTAAAATTTATATGTAGGCTATACACACACTCACACATATAAACATATATTAGGTCTACATATGTACGTGTGTGTGTGGTTATGTTATAATATTAATATAAAAATTATATAAATGAAACATTTACAGATGTGTGATCTCCACATACTCAAGCTATTTTGATTGTGCATTTTGCTGTTATGTTTGTGTTTGTGTGTGTGCTTAGGTTATAATAATAAGTATTATATAAATAAAACATTTACAGATGTGTTATCTCCACATACTCAAGCTATTTTGATTGTGCATTTTGCTGTTATGTGTGTGTTTGTGTGTGTATAGCCTGTTGGTAAATACAGACAAAAATGTTACATTTTATGCAATTTGCGCTTAAAACGTTAAAAAGGTAACACCTTTACCAAGCCGTTTATATAACAATTCAAATTAATCGTATAGATTGTTTTTTTTTCTACAAAAGATAGCATTTGGTCACGAAGCAGTTGCTTACTAATAAATATAAAGTGAATTCATCCACGGTAAACAGTGGTTTCAAATGGTTTGTGCTGTTCCCTGTGCTTCAGGGGTAATTTACGTGAACCTGAATGGATGGATGGATGGATGGATGGATGGCCGGTGAACGCCGCGTAGAGTACGACACAGAATACCGTTACGCGAGGAAGGCTCTCGAGGTGGAGAGCGCGTAACTAAGTGTGCCCAAATTGGTCCGTCAGCCAGCTCCAGATGAGCCAACTAAAATGAAATCGGGGTCATCTGGAAGCCATTTCTACTAGTTTTTTCCCCCCCTGCTCCTTCACATTTTAATCTCTTAGTACAATCTCCACCCCCACTCCCTGGGGAAGCCAGACCTCGGTGACCAAGATCCACGCACGCGAAGCTCCAATGGCACGCAAGCTCATCCCAGGTTCACTGCTTAGCACGCAAAAATGAAATAATAAGAAAGGAAATAAAAGCAGTTTGTAATGTATGTACCGTCTTATTTAATGTGTGTATAGCCAAAATGTGGCATGTAGATATTTTAAGGATGTGTGCGATTAAGAACTGCACCTTTTCCCGAAACGGCGATTTCTGAAAAATTAAATTTTTGAACTAAAAATAAAGTTATTCATAAGTACAGAATTATACATTATACATAATATATAAATAATTACTAAGTAATATTTGCAGATAAATATTTAAAAATAAAACTAGTCTCCACAACTGCGTTATCTTTTCAGTTTGTTTCGTGTCAAGCGTGTTTTTTAAAATTTTATGTTCAAAATCTGAATGTGTGAACTAAAATTCCATCGTTAATTTAATTTTACGACCACTTTTGTTTAACAATTCCACCCTTATGTAATAAATGAGGAGCTTCACAATTGTTGTTAAATCACGACATTTTTAATAGTTTAGTTCGTTGTTTTTGTTTGAGTTATTGTACAAAAATACTTTCAAGAAAAATTATCAGTAAAAAAATAATGTAATGCAAGGTAAAATGTCAATATTGAATCATTAAGCCTGTACAATGAATTTTTTTTCCGTTCAAAATGAAAACGGTTTAATCTTTTGCCATTTACAACATCCAAAAAAATAGTACTAGACGAGACTGTTTATTCTTCAATGCAACATTAGGCCTAATTTCCCAGGTTGCCATCTCTGTGGGGCCGATTAATCTGATAAACAGATTGAGACTTGCATGTACGATAACAAGTTACTTTACAATTATTTTGCACGTAAATGCACGCCTATTGTGTATTCGGGAGTTCAAAGGAAAGTGCTCCCTGAAAGTAATGTGAAAAGCGACTAACATAAGTTTATTTATTTTTTTTAAAGAAAATTAAGCATTCACGCCCGTTTTACAATTAAACGTACAGAATGGCTAAAAGCTATAAAAATCAAATTGACCAATAAATCAAAATGTTACCTAAAATATAATCACGCGGAAGTTATATATATAGGATAAATAGTGGTAGCCTATAGTAAGTATTCGAAAGTATTCAAGCTTCAGGAAGACGCAAAAGACATCAGTGTTACTATTACGATACGTAGGCCTATTATGTCTAAGAGACGACGTCATACCTCATATAGCACACTCTAGCAAACCGTCCCCCAACCCCACCAGCAGAAGGCATTTCGTGATACGGCACTAAAATGTCTTAAACGAAGCAAATAAACTAGATCATTTGCCCCGGAAGACCAAGTTTATTTGATTTAATGGCGTTGTGTTCAAGCTTTGATTTGCGCTCCTATGAACAGTTTAGCAGGTTAGGCAAACAGGCTCGGCGCAGAGCGCGGCGCGAAGCGGGACGGCCGGGAATCTAACGCGCCCCCCCCCCCCGACCAAAAGCGCGCTTGCAGTGCGGCGATATTAATCAAAGCGTAGACATAACAAACGCAGCAGAAATAGTACGCAGCCCAGAAGCTTAACTTAACAAAAATAAATCACTTAAAAGCCATCAATTTGATATTCTCCGCATATACCATGAATGTCGTTTAATATAAATGTAACATTCATGCAACTTAATTTAGGTTTAGCCAACATCTATTTTACATAAATGCAGAAAAAAAAATATTTTATTTGGAAACATTTTGACGGATATTTTAGAGCGCTTATTCCCATTTTTATAAGATAAACATCCAATCGCAGCACCACAATCATCGTCTCCAAGTAAAAATAACTGATTTAAAGCGAACTATATCAGCAAATATCCGGAATCTCATATATTTAACAACTATAATGGTAGTTTAGAAACCTCAGGTTCATGCCAAATCGTAAATTTCGCATTTCAGTGCAGTATGTTCTTGGCTGATAATAGGAATACCTCCACAGTCACCCAAGAACATATCATGTTGTCCAAGCAGTTTGACTTTACTAAAAATGTAAGGTCATGTTCCGTTACAAAGGTATGTGATTATGTCTGTGCCCAGCGGATCCGGCAGCTCCGTTTCTGTTGCACGGTTGCTGGAGATCCCACCCTTACAAGTCCAAGCCCCTGAAAACTGAAGTCAGGCAGAGTTCATGGTGCTGCAGTCCTCAGAAATCTGGCCAAAAGCTTGCAGGGAATAGACAAATAAATAATAAAGACTGGTCAATAATTCATGTATGTACTGCTGGCAACCTTTGTGTGGATTCGCATCGGACGTGAGCAAGCGGAGAGGAATGTGGCTGGCGCAAATGCCAACCCCCCCTCTTCTGGTTCTCCTGAGGGCGCGTAGCTCGGGGGAGGGAGTGCTGGACTTTAATGAAGTTGGACCGATGAGAGGGGAGACAGACCGCTCATCGCGTGTAAACGGTTATAAGCTGCGTGATCAGCCTGATGAGCAAGTGAAAGCCAGTCCGTATAAGCAGCAGAGTTAAACACAGCCATACTGGGGAGACACTTATTCCAGTAATGAAGAGTTATAAAATTGGGGATGAAAATGATCAAGAAGTATCAATATAATATATATAAATAATATCTGCAGACCAATACAGTGAAGCAATGACTGCCTGCTTTGAGCCACTTCCTTTTGAGTTCCCATACCTTAAAACCTGGTATAAAGCTTGTTGTGCAGCAGGGAGTTAAGCTCTGAATGGGACTGGATGGATGGGAATTTAGCAGTGAGGACAGGCCTGTCTGTCAGAAGATGGGGTATCCAACATGGGGCACTAGAGAGTCATTCTGAATAACATCCTGGTTCTACATTAATCATCATATTTTATGTGGTAACTAATTATTTAATTTAATTATTTAGCTATTTAAAGTTTCGACTACCATCTGGGAACGATCCAGCTTTTAATCATTTGTCCAGTACAGGGTTGTGGAATTAAAAAGTGCAAAAAATAAGCTCAAGTGAACGACGGAGCGAAGAATCTTTTTTAAGGACGGGAAGATTTGCAAAACAGGGACAAGTGGCTTGTGATATTTCTGAGTGACTGACTGTGTTACCATGTGTTCCATGCTGGTGCTTGGATTGAATGGGGCCTTCAAGGTCAAGACCCTGAGGGTTTATGTCAGCAAGACCTGAAGGAGAAGAGGAGCAAAGGCATGTAGCAGTTTTACATGGAAGGCAGGGGGCCTCATCTTCCTGCATTTCATCTGAATTTTCCCCACTGAAAGAAGCGATTTCTGGGCCATGGAGAGTGTTTCATGTGGCCTGCCAGTCAGATGGCAGCGTGAAAATCCAATCATACAAAGGGAACCATTTGACGGGCCGTTGTTGGACTAGGCGGGATGCCCGTTTCCCTAAACCGACGGGAGACGCAGAATGTTTGCTGTTCCACTGCGGTGAAGGAGGGACACTCTGGAACCCGTGTCCGGCTGTGCAAAAATCCAGATGCATGCTGTCTTGAGGATGAAGTGTCTGCATTTCCTGAGACTGTGGCCAAAATGCACAAAACAAAAAAAAAAAAAAAACAATTAATCACAAGTGATTCGTGCTTGTGCTGGCCCCCCTCTCCCGAACGGCCGTGTCCGGTGGTAAGCATCGCTCGGCACGGATGATGAAGTCCCAGAGTATTTCAGTTGTTAGTTTTTTGTTTTTTTTTCCGGTGCAGCTCACTTGTTATTTATGTTTATTGTTCTTTCCCACCTCCCCGCCTCGACACACACCCCGTTTATTCTCCACCTCCGCCAGCCGTTTCAGCGCTTGAACCCCTCGCTTATCCTCCCCCTCCCCCCCCCGTCTCTGGGCCGTGCGTGACAGTAGCTCACTGAGAAGTGGAAATAAGACTAGTAAACAGTGATTAGCTCCAGAGCCAGGGCAGCCTGGTCCACTGTGGGTACTGTCTCCTCACACCCCCCAACGACCATTTATATGCAACGTGAACCCAGCAGCCACCCCCACATGCTCCTCTACAGTGCCCCCCCTCTGCAGTCAGCCTGGGGTCAGGGCCAGGTTTTCACAGCCAGGTTACAGGAGATAATCACAAGCAAACACGGCAGCCACACTCAAGAAACACATATACACACACACACACACACGTGTGTAAGCACACACATGCACGTGACTGGACTGCAAACCTGGCTCTAATTAAACATGATGCCAGAGAGAGAAGCTGTATGTGCAGGGAGGGGAGGGGAGTTTGGGAGACACAGTTACACAGGGAGGGAATCCCTGGCAGCTGGGGTGCAGAGACACTGATGAGGACAGCATGGGCAGCTGACATCAGGCTATTCCATGGAGTTCTCTCTGTTGGTCTTTCCCCTTCCATCCATAAGAGTCCACTGGGATTTATGCCATTAGGAGCAGAAAGGCACTAAAAGCTGGCAAATATTAAATCAAAGCGCTGACTTTTGCAGAGTTACTATTTTTTAATATTAACAGCATATTAATTGAATATTAATTAAAACTGGTAATAGCAATGCCTTTATCCATGAACATACCTGAATATTTTTAAAGTAATTCAGGTAAGGTGCCAACAGGGTCCATCTCGACACCAAACCAAAATCTCAAAGGAGATTAGGCAGAGTCCTTAACCACCGCTCTTCCAAATGCCCCAAGGCACAGACGAGCAAGACCGAAAATTGAATGCAGGCACGCATCAGTCCACCGGTGGCAGAGACAGGAAATGATGCGTGGGAAGAGTCAGTTACCTTCAAGTCCACCACTGATTCCCATTTGTGCCTATCTGCTGTCGGCCAGTTAGGGAGGTTCAGTGACTCTGCCTTCTCTTTGAACACTGAGATAAACATCTAAAGAGACAGTGATAAGTGGGAAGTGTGCTTATGTGAACAATTTGCACAGATACTAAAAGCATTTTATTTTAATTAGGGCCACTGTTTTCACGTGAAAAGATTTAGTCCTTTAATCACCCTTCTCCTTTCAAATTCAGGTTGATTGTGAACCTTCACTGGACAAATTTTTGTTCCTGTCTTGGATCCCGCTTGATTAGGTCCTTTTGTTTAGCAGTGAAAAGTCGCACCCCAAGCATGACTGGCACCCAGCGGTGGTCGCCCCGATGCTGCGGGAAACTCTGCAGCAGGTCCAGGCCATTAAACTGAGCAAATGTGCATGCTTTAACACTGCGCTACCCCCCTGGAGGAAAAAAAAAAAAAAAGACTGCGCCCCATCGTATCTCACCATTAACCCAACAAATGTAAGCACGGCACGCCATTTTGTTATTCTACCTCCTCGAGCTCGGCGAGCCCTGGGAGCCACAAACCAGTAACATAAACACTGCAGTCGCACATTCCTGCGTGCAGTAGCCGCATCCCTGACTTCAGAGAGCCGCACATAACGTCTGTTTGCGTGGCAAAGCTACCTACATTGTAAAATTCCATGGCTATAAATGTTAGAGATTATTACAGGCACATGATTAAAAAAAAAAAACAATAAGCTTCCATTCTAAACCTCTCTGGTGCAAAAATAAACATAATGCAGTTTGGGTACTTAAGTATGCTATTCAAACCATAAACTAGAGTTTATAAAAAAACATGTACGTAAGGAAAGCCATATTGTAATGATTCATTCAGAAACCAAGATCAGCTTTATTTCCTGGAATATTGCTGGTATGTAAAGTCAAAGAGTCATAAGCCTGTCACACACTGGACTACGTAGTAGTTCAGATATGAAATAAGATTAATTTCTCTGACTATGAAAGGTCAAAAGAGACAGAAGCCCTCATGCTTGCGATGTATCTACCTCACCTGCATGTTGCTTTGGACAAAGGTGTCTGCTCAATAAGTACAGTAATTGTAAATTTTCTTAGCGTTGCCAACCATACTGAGATGGGAGTGAACAGTGTGACAGTGTTGCTTCAAAACAGGACATGGTCTTTATTTTTAAACACAGGACAATCCTGTAATGTTACAGAGCTGAGATCAATTTGATGAACATTTTTTATAAACCAATAAATAAAATGAAATTAACACCCACAAAATAATGCCTGCATGTGATATTTGAGCTCCTTCCATTGCCGCTTATATCCACATACAAGCAAAGTGTGCAGAAGGCATGGAATTTGTCTTTCCTACTCTTAGAAATGAACTGGGTTCTTTGGACCACTCTGAATTGTAAGTTTTTTGTTTAAGAGTTTCGGATGACAGCATCCACTGCAAATAAAATAATCTGGGGTGGGGGGGAGGGGGGTTCAGCCATTAATGTGTGTAGCAAAACTGTTTTTGCAGCAAGCGGGGGGGCTGTGCGATGTTAACCAATGGAATGCAACATTGTTTGTTTGACATCACAGAGCCAATAACAGGACTTATAATTCAGCCACTAAACTTGATGAAGGAACAGTCACTCAGGCACTGAGTGTTCTGTCATTTTCCTTGGTGAATCGGCAACTGGATTATTATTTCAGTGGAAACTTGAAATTCATCACATTCATTTATGGCAGTGTGTGAAATTAATCAAACTTAGTATCTGTTCATTATCTCTTACGAATCACATTTATGATGAAAAGCAGGACAAATACGCACTGGACAGAGGATATTGAGCTGAAAAACTAGACTGTCTGGCCCCCCCAAGCCTCTATGACAAGCTGCATGTACGTTAACATTACCTGACCCTTTGCCGAACAAGTCAGTAATTTTCTAACATTTTTCAGCTTCTTTTTCAAAGGCTTTTCTTTTCCTCTGTCTCTCCTTCTTGGCTCCACCTTTCCTTTTCTTTGAATACGTTTCACCAATACAGTGAAAATTATTTATCTATACATGATGTTGATACTTGGGTGCTGTGGGATCATGACTGGCAGATCAAACAATGAATTGAGAGGCACAGGGCAAAACCACACTGCATGCACATTTTGTACTAAAAACAGGGACGCTGCAAATGTTGAAAGTATATCATATTGGACCCCCAACCCAGACCAATTCAACTGTGTTCCAAATGATTTAGGGGCCCTTGGAATCATCATGGTGAAACAAACTAGATGTTTTAGTCAGGGGCACTGCAAGGTGGTGTTGGGTGGGTTACCTAACACCACCTTGCAGTGCCCCTGAC
>JAODJU010000025.1:16573268-16619821 GCA_026776725.1 Gnathonemus echidnorhynchus | reverse complement strand
AAGGTGGTGTTGGGTGGGTTACCTAACACCACCTTGCAGTGCCCCTGACTAAAACATCTAGTATGTTTCACTATCTGAATGGCTAACATATAATAAGGTGGCTAACATGGACCCTCAGAGCTGCACCCTGCAGAAGCTAACACAGGGCGGCCAACACAGACCATCAGAGCAGGGGCCTGCGGGAAGGTAACACAGGGCGGCCAACACAGACCGTCAGAGCAGGGGCCTGCGGGAAGCTAACACAGGGCGGCCAACACAGACCGTCAGAGCAGGGGCCTGCGGGAAGCTAACACAGGGTGGCTAACACAGGCTGTGGGAATTTGCCAGGTCTCAAACATAGGCCTAAGTGACAGGATTTAGGAAAAAACCCATTAATGACTGTAAAAGGAAAATCTTATGAAAGGATCATGCTAATGCTGGCTGGGTAGTGAACAGAAACGCAGTCTTTTCCTTGCCTTCTTATTGGATTAGTGTTTAATTTCTTTCCCAATTTTTCATGACTGCCAGAATGGAGACCCTTTACCTGCCTCCACAGCTCCTAAGGGCTTTTCACTGTGCTGCAGTTTCTGCCCCCCCCACTCCTGCCCTTCGGAAATGTTTCAGCACCTAAAATTAGGGTCATTACCTCCCTGCAAAAACAAACCTCACAGCCAGGGAAGAAGTAAGAAACACTAATTTTCTGTTTGACACTTGAGTGTGCGTGTGTGCGTGTGTGTGCTCGAGCAGCGCCTTCATCACGTCAAAGATGCAACCCTACACAGACGAATCAGTGAGAGTCCCAGCAAGAACTAAGGCAGCCTATGTCCAGTCTGTTCAAAAGTCCTCATCTTCATCATAGCACAGTACATTGGGAACATTTTTTAATGTTCATTTGGGTGTATGTCACACACACATAATGCGTTTGTGTCCAGAGTAAAAAAAAATCATAATAATAAGTAAAAATCTGAGATATAAAAATAGACATTGCTCACATATACAAATACAGTCCTCACTAAATAACATACGGTGTAACATTTTCTGAATAGGATTGAATGAATTACAAATAAATGCATTTTTGTAGGAGGGATTACCATCAGTCTAAGATAAACAGAATGCTAAATTACGCGTAATCAGTGTCGCTCTGCATGGATAAAAATCAAGCAAAGTAATGTGTGAATAAACGGCCGAGGCTAAACTCCTCATTTAATGCTGTGAACTTGGATGTCAATTTAATGGTTTATTTCGAACGCAGTTTTTAAATGATTTTGGCAACACTTAAATACAAAATGTTAATGCCTAGTTTTGCATTTTGCGTTAAAAAGTTCACAGACGTATAGGCCTACACGTAAATTTGTATATTGAGTACCGTTATTTTAAACTAAATAAACTTCTCGGATATTGGAAACTCTTAGTGACATTCTGTGCTTGTAAATACAGCTATCCCAGTAATAACCTGAACTATCATAGCGTGTGGCAGTGTAATGTAAAATGATTAATATTTCCTGGAGAGCTGTGTCGTGACTCTTACCATAGCTTTTATAACTTCTTCCGTGGGACGGGGTCTAGCAGACTGGCTCATTATAACTCAGGCACAGTGACTCTCGTCGGGGTTCAAACGACACTTTCATTCGGCTCTGGGTGTTAACGTACCCTGGAGACAAATCGGCACCAGCGACTCACAGGCAGCTTGTCATTCGAGGCTGGGATATTACTTTTCAGACATTTGCTGAGATAAAAAATAAGATAGCCGTAATTAATCAATCGTGACGTCTGGGGTCATCAGACTCTAAGAATAGTGCGGTCAATTTTACGTCTTTTTTCGGACTCCCTAATTTTAAATGGTACTCATATTGCTGACATAGCGATGTGCTGTCCAACTGTTGTTCGTAAAGAACAAATAAAACTAATGTCACATCAAATATTTAACTCGCGACATACGTATTCTTCCTGTACCCAACCTTTCAGTCAAAGGAAATCTAGTGAATGAATCTATAATGGAAAATCTTTTAAAATGTGCACTCAGGTGATTGTACAGGCATAAATTCTGATCACTATATGTGATCTAGTAATACAATGTCAGTAATCCGAATTGATTACTTTTTTGAGAAAAAACACAATGTAACACCCCTACACACACAAACTCCAAATACAAAACTATACATTTCTATTCCTGTATTATACGTTTTAATTCTAAGAGAAGATCCTAAGATTATAAAACTCGACTATGAATAAATTAAATGAACTACGACAAGAACGCAGTTAAGCACTATCTGGTCACCAGCACGTGTTTTAGGTAGGCCCACTTAATTCATTAATTCAGTTTGCCAATACCGATGTAATCGCGTGAGTACGGATGTCATTCTCTTGGAAATCAGCATGCACGTCGTAAAATTGAAACTGACATTATTTAGAAGCCTTTATTATGGAGCTGGGTTTAAAAACGTATCCCTTTACACCTGGAATAATAATCTTTTTTTCAGTTTAGACATGATTGCATTACTGCCCTGTGGTTTTCTGCGTGTTGTGGGTGCAGAGAGAGCGACAGAGCGAGAGAGAGGCGGACCGAGAGAAAGTTTGAAGGCTCGGAAGATTACAGAAATTTAGATTCACGTGAATCTGCTCATATTTCCAGAAATGTATAATAGACGTTCCTTTAATAGCATACGTAGGCACAGCGAGTGAACATGCGCTTCCGTTTGAAACTGCCAGTAAAACACACAAGAGAACTAGCAAAGAAACAAACCGTGTGTGACAGGCATTCCTAAAACATTGTCGAAAGTCTTCAGACTTTACAAACTGAGCAAAGCAAAAGCAAGCGCATCGCCTCGTCCCGAAAGCTGCTAGGAGGATTTCAGCCCAGCCGCCTCCCCGGGCAAGCGCTCCAGCTGACACCAGCTACCGGGATCATTTTCTTGCCTCGTCCCAAGGAGAGATCTGGAAGTCGACAGGAAAGGGGATAACGTAATGAGGTCTCCGGGCTACTACAATGGGAGGAGTATGATAATAGCGTCGAGCCCGCCCCCCGACAAACATATATCAGACAGCAGTAAAACGAACCCGCACAAGGCAAAATCTGACTTTGAAAAATCCTAACTTTACCTGATTCAGCTCCACAGACATTGAATGCGCGCGTGCTTTAAACCAAATTTGTACTGAGACGTGAGAGCATTTTTCAGAACTACAGTAAAGACTTGATGGCATCTTCATAATTTGTCTTGCTGAATTACTTAACAAATAATTTGACTTCATATCTATATTTTTGTAAATTATTATGTTTTGAAATAACAGGTCTCATCTGGACCCAAGCTGCAAATGAAGAGCTGCTAAATCAATTCTGCAAACTACAACATAGAAATTTATTTTGAATTCATTATTAAGCAGATAATTCAGCACCATGAACATGTGGGACACAGAATCTGGAGGACAAGGCAGCAGCATCATCAGGGACTGGGGTGGGCAGGTCCAGCCAGCTCTTGTCGCCTCTTTCGTCTTCCTCTTCTGCCTGGAAGCTTGTCTGTGGGTCAGGAACTTCAGGCGTAAGAGGAGGCTGCCTGGACCCTTCGCCTGGCCGGTTGTGGGCAATGCCATGCAGTTGGGACAAATGCCCCACATCACCTTCTCTAGACTGGCTAAGAAGTATGGCAATGTTTACCAGATACGACTGGGCTGCAACGACATTGTGGTGCTGAACGGAGACGCCGCCATCCGCCAGGCACTCATTCAGCACAGCAAGGAGTTTGCGGGAAGACCCAACTTTGTGTCATTTCAGATGGTGTCAGGAGGCAAAAGCATGACGTTCAGCAACTATAGCAACCAGTGGAAGATGCATCGCAGAATCGCTCAGTCCACCATCAGGGCTTTCTCCTCGGCAAACAGCCAGACCAAAAAAGCATTTGAGCAGCACATTGTCGCGGAAGCCTTGGATCTGGTCCAGGTGTTTCAAAAACTTAGTGCAGATGGAGGACATTTCATTCCTGCTCATGAGCTAACAGTAGCTGCTGCCAATGTCATCTGTGCCCTCTGCTTTGGGAAGCGCTATGGACATGAAGACACTGAATTCAGAACCCTCCTAGGCAGAGTTGACAAGTTTGGAGAGACGGTGGGTGCAGGGAGCCTGGTGGACCTCATGCCTTGGCTACAGTCTTTCCCCAATCCGGTGCGAAGCGGGTTCTTAAGCTTCAAAAAACTGAATAATGAATTCTTTACATTTGTGAAAGACAAAGTGATCCAACACAGGGAGACTTATGACCCCGAAGTGACCCGAGATATGAGTGATGCAATCATCAGGGTCATTGACAAATCGCGCAGTGACACGGGACTGAAGGAGGCTCACGCTGAGGCCACAGTTACAGATCTGATTGGAGCGGGACTGGACACAGTCTCCACTGCCCTGAACTGGATGCTTCTGCTCTTGGTGAAATACCCTGATATTCAGACTACACTGCAACAGCAGATTGACAAGGTCGTTGGCAGAGACAGACTCCCTTCGACAGAGGACAAGAAAAACCTGCCATACCTGGAGGCCTTCATCTACGAAACCATGCGCTACACAAGCTTTGTGCCCGTCACCATACCCCACTCCACCACCTCTGATGTCACCATTGAAGGTCTGCACATCCCTAAGGACACCGTGGTGTTCATCAACCAGTGGTCCGTCAACCACGACCCAGAGAAGTGGAAAGACCCCAAAGTCTTTGACCCCTCCCGCTTCCTGAATGAGAATGGTGTCATAAACAAAGACCTGACTAGCAGTGTCATGATCTTCTCCATCGGAAAGAGGCGGTGCATCGGTGAACAGATTGCCAAGGCTGAGATCTTCTTGTTCACGGCCATCTTACTGCACCAGTGCACTTTTGAAAGCAACCCCTCAGAAAATGTCACCATGGACTGCTCCTACGGCTTAGCGCTGAAGCCCCTCAACTATACCATCTCTGCCAAACTCAGGGGGAAATTTCTAGGCTTGGTGTCACCTGCATGAAAAGCTGCAAACTGTTCCAGCCTTGACCTTGCAGGCTAGCAAAGACTTCAAGTGTGTCAAATTGGTTAATCCATAATCTCAAGGAAACTGCACTGACTGAGTTAAGGTATTTCATATTTAATATTTAATTACTGGTCAGCTATCAGTTAATTTACTATTTTTGTAGAAGTTGAAGCAGATTTTTTTTCCACATGATCAGTAAGAATGGGATTTTCCAAGAGTGTCGATTGAGAGCAGGTAAGATAATTTCTGTTAAGTATTGCTGTATTATGACGTATACTTCAGGCTCCGTGAAAATAAGTTACTAAATATGAGCACTATGTGCCAATGGATATTTTAGATATTTCAAAATTATAATATATATTACATATACTCATAAACATCCTGCTTGTAAAAGTAATGATACACATGTATGAGTCATATAAGTAGTTATGCACAATTTCCAATAAAATGTAAAGTGCTTAAAATATTTTAAAATATTCCACGGTTCTCTGCATAAACATTCACTGCAGTATTCACAGCATCACTGAGTGTATATGGGCAAGGATGTAGACAGACATCTGTGGGGAAACTCAGTGCTTCCACTGATATTGTAAACACTATTTATGTGTAGCCCCAAGGCTTGAGTATCTGTCCCAAGAATAATGAAAATCTAGATATACTAACTAGTATAGTCTCAGATTAGAGGCACAAATCATTGTTCATGTGTGTTTATATGTAATATGGAGCATTTAAGCAAACCTGTCTTGCAAGACATTAATTCAAATTCAGTGCCTACTGTAAATAAAACATGTCATTTGAATGGGATTAAAATGAGATATTGATGACGGAGAGGAAATGTAACGTTAGTTTCAAGTTTATTTGTGTTATGTCCAAAATGAAGAACGTTACTTCAGTCTCGAGTCAGTAATCAGTCTCTTAGGCTACACTGGCGAAACAAAGGTTTTTTTTTTGGAGTCAGCAGCGAAAAGTGGAGAAAACAAAGTTCTGAGAAAAAAACGGAGGTGGTTTTGCCTGGAAGTGTCTTTTCTGGTCCTGAATCATTTCGGAACAAACACCCGGACTCCCTTCATGCTGTCTGTCCAAGCATGTGTTGCTCAGTATTGCAGCCTAAAACAGAAATAACGGCCAATGAATGGTTCCACATGTTTGATGTGTTTTTTGCAAAATGCACCTCTGTTTAGAGTCCCAGGGCTTTGTGGGCTGTGCAAATGCCACTGGCTGACCAGGTAAAGCGTATCACTGCCTAAACGCCCGATTTCTGCTTTTCCCTGGGTGTTCCAGCCGGCACAGCCAGCGGTGTTGTGTGTGTTCATACCTTTGTATTTAAAGTAGATGCCATTGCTGTATGTCTTTACGTAATTCAACATAAGCTACATGGAGAGTAAATAAAAAGGTGTTAATCAAGGCGGTTTGATCAGAGTGTTCATTTGTTTCCACGTGCTGACTCTGCCCCCGCCACAGTTTACACGTAATGAGATGCAAATTGCCAGGAACTGTCTCCCAAGCACATGTTTCACACTCTGCTTCTTTCTCATGTTCTCACACTCAGCAGGTCTGTCGAGGTGTGTGCAGCAGGTCTATACAGTAAGCTAAACAGCGCTGTTACAGTCTTTGTAACTGTTATAGCTTATATGTTCTTCTTCCAGCTATATTAATTCACGTGAATCCCATAAACCCCGTAAGAAATGTTGTAAAGGGGCCATATCATAGCCGAGCGTGAAAAGAACCAACAAATACTGAAGACAAGTAACAAAGCTGAACCAACAAGACAAAGCCAAGATGAGACTGCACATGCCGGTGTGGTTTTTCTGGGTTGCCGTGACGACTGGATTGCGATGTCAGCAGACTCTCATCAAACCACACATCCAGTTCAGATCCCTGCCATCTGTATCCTCAGGTCATCCGACTGTCTTGAAGGCTACCGCTCATTCATCATGTCTCATCACTGGGGAGCCAATCTCCTTCCCCCCAAGTTTAAATCCTAACCCTGACCCCTGACATGCCGCTGCCCTGTCTGACAGACCCAGCAGGAAGATACATACTCATTGAACTTCCATTAAATATATAGGTACAGTCTTACGGTTTCAACCTGTTAATCTGGATATTAGTGTATAATATCCCTTTGCTGCTCTGTGTGGAGCGAATCTGTGCTTAGTTGACTTGCCTGTGACCATTACCTTGTTTATGACCTCTTTCATTAAGTACTGTTACACTCATGGTGTCCTTATGCGCTTAACCCCGAGGCCATAAACTAATAAATGGAAACTTCCATGACTGTAAATTACCTTAGCGAGAGAAAAATTCTGCTCTTAAAGATAATAAAAAGATGTTTGCCAACAATCATTTGGTATGTGACTCAGACCTGGAGACAGGTGTCTCTCTCATAGCGTCAAGTTTCCTGAAATACTCTCATTTTGTAAATATGTTTACAGCAAGACAACACAACATCAAAGAATTTCATTACCCCATACAAACCTGAGAGACATTTTTAAAATACATACAGAAACGTTAAATCGTTTGGTATGGACTGGAGGCACAAGCAGATGAAACTTGAAAAAACTTTGTGAAAACAGAACTGGTTATTCGAGGGCAGACTTAATCACACCACTGTCCACCGTAGATAAATATGACCCTGCCTCCCCCCCATTCTCCCTTTTCTCTAGAAAGGAGAGTAACAGATTAAGTCCTACGCAAACAGTTTGCACAAAGTGTTATAAAAACAGCTAAAACAGCTAACTTGGAATGTTCTGAATATTTCTATTAAAAAATTCCTCCTGGTTTTAATGCGGTGAGTTGTGCAGTATGGAATACATTCAGTATGGAACAGCTTCCCGCCCAATCCCTACCCAGAATGCCTTTCTTTACCCACAGCAATCAGATTTAAGTGACATTTTAGTCCCACTAGGGCCAATGGTTTCTTCATGAAGGCTTTTTACAATGCTGTTAATGAGTTTTAACACAGCTGTAATCTCTGGAGCAGCATCATCTCACTTACCAAATATAAAACCATTTAACTACCCATACCCTCCAGTACATTCACACAGGATCACAGATCGCATTTAAATGCATTATTTGCACTCGCCATGTTTTCAGTTCATTTGAAATTCAATCCAAAAATGTAGATGCATTTCTTTACAGCTTTGTTTATCTGCCTTCAACAGAAATGAATAGAAAACATTTATGGGTTTAAAGTAATGCATCCCAAACAGCACTCAAAAACACATTCCTTTTCCAACAATCCTAAAAGTATCTGGCAACTATCTGTTTGCACCAGGCTCAAAATAATAACATGCAGGACTAATCTGGGGATGGCTCGCTGATTCCAAACCACACCAATTAGCAGAGCGGTGGAAAGGGGCACACGGCTTTGAATGGCTGAGGTGGATGTTCAATGTGGGCACAGAAATTGCCGCTGCACTGACGTACGCTCCCCGCTGTCAGTGTGTCACTCTAACGCAGCCTTCACAACAGGATTCCTTTCACCTCACACTATGCCTTTTTTCAAGCCGAATTCAAGCAGTCACTTTAAGGTCAGGAGTACAGCTCCTTGGCAAAACGCCAATATCCTCTCCTCCTGAAGACTTCCACCTGTTTGTATTTTTAATTACACGTTGACATAAATTAGGACACCAGTCATTTCTCACATTAAACCAGAGTTACAGATCCACAAGATCTCATAAGTTAACAGAGCATCTGCTGTAGCAAGCAAGTCGTGTGAAGGAAAGCAGAAGAATACTATAAAGAGGTAAAACTGAAAAACTAACAATACCCAGAAGACAAGTTCCAATTATTTCTGAAACGAAAAATTAAATCGGTTTAAAAAGAGCAGCCAACTGTCAACAATATGATTTTCTGCATGACATTTTCCAAAGGACATTTCCTTATGAGATTCAACAGCATCACTTCTCCCATACAGTAGACCGTAAATCTTTGGTCGTGTTTAAATTTAAACCTCAGAGAGCGGCCTTAGCCAGAAAATGTGCAGCGTGCTGTCCTACGTGCGTTTCTGCGAGGTATGGTCAGTCACCTCCCCCGACTGCTCCCACAGCCAGAGCACCTCCTCGTGTTACACCACCTGGCCAAGAGACCGCACTGCTTGCTGTTATTTACTCTAGCTCTCTGGTGAGCACTTGGCTTGGGAAAGAGACTGACACCCTGCTGGAGTGAGTTCCTGTAACAGAGATGAATGGGAATCCTGGGGTCCACGGGACGGCCACGATGGGAGGGGAGAGATAGTAAAAACCCAGAGTCCCGGCCCCCTCAGACCGCACAGATATATAAGGGAGTGAGCGGAGACGGGTGAAGCAGACGCTCGTCATCCAGTCATTGGAAGACGGACAACACGACCTGGAGTAACCTGGAGTAACCCTCATCTGCCAGGGTAGGCATGAAATGACCTGAAGACAGCGGCGAGCTCTTCAGCCAACTGACTTCACGTCCAGCAAGCGAAGCAAGCAAATATCAGTGAGGCACCTCAAAAAGCCCAGTGGGTCTCGCTTACGTTACACTGGTATGAGAAAACTGAAAAGGAAAACCTGAAAGTCAGATAAATAGATGAGGAAGAGATACATCTCAGACACCAGGAACAGGACATTTCACTAAAAAAGCAAAGGGAAAGAATCAGCGGGAAGCCATGGCTCTGTGGGACACAGAGTCTGGAGGACAAGGCAGCAGCATCATCAGGGACTGGGGTGGGCAGGTCCAGCCAGCTCTCGTCGCCTCTTTCGTCTTCCTCTTCTGCCTGGAAGCTTGTCTGTGGGTCAGGAACTTCAGGCGTAAGAGGAGGCTGCCTGGACCCTTCGCCTGGCCGGTTGTGGGCAATGCCATGCAGTTGGGACAAATGCCCCACATCACCTTCTCTAGACTGGCTAAGAAGTATGGCAATGTTTACCAGATACGACTGGGCTGCAACGACATTGTGGTGCTGAACGGAGACGCCGCCATCCGCCAGGCACTCATTCAGCACAGCAAGGAGTTTGCGGGAAGACCCAACTTTGTGTCATTTCAGATGGTGTCAGGAGGCAAAAGCATGACGTTCAGCAACTATAGCAACCAGTGGAAGATGCATCGCAGAATCGCTCAGTCCACCATCAGGGCTTTCTCCTCGGCAAACAGCCAGACCAAAAAAGCATTTGAGCAGCACATTGTCGCGGAAGCCTTGGATCTGGTCCAGGTGTTTCAAAAACTTAGTGCAGATGGAGGACATTTCATTCCTGCTCATGAGCTAACAGTAGCTGCTGCCAATGTCATCTGTGCCCTCTGCTTTGGGAAGCGCTATGGACATGAAGACACTGAATTCAGAACCCTCCTAGGCAGAGTTGACAAGTTTGGAGAGACGGTGGGTGCAGGGAGCCTGGTGGACCTCATGCCTTGGCTACAGTCTTTCCCCAATCCGGTGCGAAGCGGGTTCTTAAGCTTCAAAAAACTGAATAATGAATTCTTTACATTTGTGAAAGACAAAGTGATCCAACACAGGGAGACTTATGACCCCGAAGTGACCCGAGATATGAGTGATGCAATCATCAGGGTCATTGACAAATCGCGCAGTGACACGGGACTGAAGGAGGCTCACGCTGAGGCCACAGTTACAGATCTGATTGGAGCGGGACTGGACACAGTCTCCACTGCCCTGAACTGGATGCTTCTGCTCTTGGTGAAATACCCTGATATTCAGACTACACTGCAACAGCAGATTGACAAGGTCGTTGGCAGAGACAGACTCCCTTCGACAGAGGACAAGAAAAACCTGCCATACCTGGAGGCCTTCATCTACGAAACCATGCGCTACACAAGCTTTGTGCCCGTCACCATACCCCACTCCACCACCTCTGATGTCACCATTGAAGGTCTGCACATCCCTAAGGACACCGTGGTGTTCATCAACCAGTGGTCCGTCAACCACGACCCAGAGAAGTGGAAAGACCCCGAAGTCTTTGACCCCTCCCGCTTCCTGAATGAGAATGGTGTCATAAACAAAGACCTGACCAGCAGTGTCATGATCTTCTCCATCGGAAAGAGGAGGTGCATCGGTGAACAGATTGCCAAGGTTGAGATCTTCTTGTTCACGGCCATCTTACTGCACCAGTGCATTTTTGAGAACAGCCCTATGCAGGACCTGACCATGGACTGCTCCTACAGCTTAGCACTAAAACCTCTCAACTATACGATCTGTGCCAAGGTTAGGGGGAAATGATTTAATGAGGCATGAAATCAGAAATCTCTGCTTTGAAATACTGTCATACATATCTGAGTAGAGTAATGGAGTACAAGGTATGTACTTTACAGAGTAATTGATCCTTTTTTTGTGCTGCCATAAAATGTCCTGTGTTCTAGTTTTCTTTACATAATAATTTACTTAAGTTTAATATTAACAGACAGTAAATAAAAACTGTATTTGCTCTTAAGCCACTTTATAACAGTAACAATTTCAATCAATAAAAAAGATCTTTCCAACTTCCTTCAAGCATGCAAACAATAGCATCTAAATGGCACTTTGCAACCTATCTAAAGAGGCAGCTGTAATCTCAAGCATGTGGATAACGTCGAACTTCTTACAAATTCACTTTCCACCGCTTCAGTAATCCTGTCACACGTTTATGCAGATCCCCGTCTGCGGCAGGCCATGTTCAGAATGCATGTAAAACTGTCGCTAATGCAGTCTCATGCTCTGATGTGGGGACTCCAAACCGCAGCTTGCCATAAAACTTAGACCTCCGTTGCAGAATGCACATTAAGTGGGTGGCTGTTCTTATCTGAAGTGACACTGGGGAAACGTGCAGTCCAAGTTCCGCTATTACGATGCATATCGGGGCAGTTACCACAAATTACAGCCCACCTCCTCTCCCCTGTTCAGCCTCAGGGTGGAGATGGTCCAGGCCTCACTGGTTTTTCCATTTTACTATCAGCTTGGTGCCAGAGCCCCGTTGATGCCCCCCAAAATACACAACACTAATGCCTTACTCCTCCCTTTTATCAAGTTTTGAGAAACGTGCAAGTTAACTAAACACAGAACAGGTACAAACATGGTTTGGTGCATGGGTAGATTTTATTATCCTAACCTGGAATCAAAACACATGAATAAGTTTGAAATATTTGAACTGACTAGTATAATTAAAATGTATTTAAAAGCACGTGTACATACACCATGTGCTGTAATTGTCAAGTTGTAATACTGCATGCTCGTTAGATGAACGTCTCACAACATCATGCTCTCTTGTCTTGCTGCCCGGTGCCTCTGAAACCCCGGAGCCCAAAAAAGGTTTTCCATGAGGTTATTAATTGCTTTTATTCACTAGGGTAGATTTTTTTCATGGAAAATCCAGGGAATTTGATTTCAAGAGAGAAGATGAATACATAACAGAGAGAGGGAATTTCTTCAACTATAGAACAACGACCAGATTGTTCCCAATGAAGAAACAAATTTTAGCATCATAGCCAACACCATGGCACAATGTCTCTGTCCATCAACGATACTGAAGACCCGCATTTCATAGCAGGAGTTATTTAAGAGGTGGCTGACCTCTCCTGCTGCCTGAAAGCCCCGGGGGCCCCTCTGAGGGAGGCCCATGTTCACCATGGCTGTATCCCAGACGCACTATTGGCCACACATGAGTCCTGCCCTGTTCCAGGCTGCTCTCTGGTGCGACACCACAGGGATCCGCTTGGTGGTGGTTTGGATGCGGACACAGAAGAAACCACAGTACATGCCTTCAAAGTGAGCCATCAGTCAGCCCTGCCATGAACGCAGTCTGCTGAAAGACTCCTTCAACCAGAGGCTCTTTACTTGGGTCCATCTGACCTAAGGGCCCAGTTCCCCCCAACCCCCTCCCCGAATTGGAAAAATCTACACCAAGCCTAACAGTGTTTTGCTTTTTTTTCCCTCTCGATCTCCTCACGTCGTGCACGTACACACAGCCCTACAGTGAACTCCCCCACAGGCCACCCCAGGCCACCCGACAATACCAGATGGACCAACACAGTACAGGCCTCCTCCATTCACAGTACTTGCTACTAGCGTTGCCATAAGACTCATTAAAGGGGCGTGTGGTTATTCATGACTGCTGCTAGAATTTGTCCGATGTGAATAAACAGCCGGGTCAGATCCTTTGCCTGAAAGGGTGTGATACATATAACAGCAATGTGACAAATATGTGAAGGGATGAGAGGGATGGGACAAGTACTCCAGTACTTTTAGTACTTCAAAAAAAAAACACCAAAAGTATAGTACTTCAAGGTGTTGGTTTTCCACTGGCGTAAAAAACTGGTGCTGCCATAGAATGACATCACAACGTGAGGCAAGATATTTAATGCTTATTTAAAAAAATGGCGATAGTATATTATCGGACTGGGTGATGCGCGATATTAATGCCAACATCGCATGTTATACACATGCAATTCTCACATCGCAAAGACCAAGATAGTCAGCTGGGTTTAGATCACACTTTCGTACCTTCATACTGTCCAGACATTATGGCGTGGGAGGTTTAAGTTTCACTAAAACATTTTTACTCTATCATAGGAAACCAAACTTAGCAAGCATTGCAATTTTAATGACTGTTCCTTTTCAAGATTATCTAGTATATCAGTTTAAGATTTACTGCTCCTGCAATGGCACAAGCGCTGCATGCGTTCTCCATTTTTATCTTTACTGTTTAAATCACTCCTAGACAGGTTTGAGAAAAACTTATTTTGAACTTTTTTTGTTGCTTTATAAATATACCAATATTTATTACAACACAATCCCATTGCATTATCTGATTTTTCCCAATATTGTGCAGCCCTAGTATATTACAACACATACTTTTTTGTATCTTGTCATGCCATCCAAATCTTCTTCTGGTTCTTCCAGCAGATCACAATTAAAGCTTGGGTGCCTTCATCTGTCCACACATACATCATTACTACATACTTCTTTTAAATTTTTTTTTACTTTCATTCCCTAACCAATCGACAATGCACACCCCCAAGCTCAGAAGTGCCAAAAAAGTACCCCAGCTGGTTTGGTACTTTGGGTACTGGATTTTTAGTACTGGTATTTGACAGTCAATGGAAAAGGGAAAGTACCAAAAGTACAGTGCCTGGTTCAATGGAAAAACACCCTAAGTGCACAGCAATGTCTATAAAGGATTCATTTCTAATACTGGGAATACTGAAGGGCACCCTGGGGGGGGGGGGGTGCCAGAGAGAATCCAGCCATGACTCCTGTTCAGGAGAAGATGCTTAATGAAATAATGAAACTGTCTGAACATAGAAAGACAAGGAGACTCAGGCCCTGGGGATTCCTGTTTGGTCCAGGAGGAGTGCGAGGGACTTAACCGGACAGCTACCCCGACATCAGGCCGTCCTTGGTGCCCCTCCAGCCCACAGCATATTGGAAAGGAAGGTGAATGGCACTTTCAAACCCACCCCACCCCGTTTCCCATTAGCTTACCCATTCCCGCTGCCTCCCCCATATGCTGAATATTAAGAACAAACCAACACAGAAACTTTTTTTTAATTTATTGAGTTCATTATCTCATTATATTTCCATGGGTATTTAGATTTCTCTATATTTACGATCAAGTAAAATGTTCAAGAGATTGTTGAACACATCCATATAAGAGTTTGAGACAATGAGGAAACAAACATTCAATATGCATCAAATAATAGATTACTGCATGTCAGGTCGACAGAACATTATTTTAATGGTAACAACCACAGAACGTTTTAATTTACAAACCCCCCTCAAATACAAAATATGACATCTTTGAAATAATGTAAGTTAAAAACAAGGTTTGACAGCTTTGGAATGCCAACAAAGTTCATTGTACTTGTTAATGATGCAGAAACAGACCCCATCATATCATTTAATTTTTCAGGTCATTCTAACACAGGTTATCCTTCACTCCTAATGATCATGTACTCTCAAGCAGCTCCATGTGCAAAACTGACCCCTGATTTAATGGTGCGGCAGCTTAGGAACCTGTCAAACAGCAAAACTGTACAACAATAGGGACACCCTGACAATTTCCCATAATTGTACAAAAAAGTACGGAATTTCAACAATTCTGGAACCACTGCATGTTTTAAAAACATGACAATATATATATACATGTATACACACACACCCACACACACAAACTCAATCACAGCAGCACAGATGATGATAATCCCTGCACATAAATTAAATTTGTTAAAATATCGCCATAAAATACTGCTGTTTTAGGTGCTCTTCTCCTTCCCAGTCAGTCCCAGTCATACGGTCGCGTCACATCTTCAGGAGAAATACTAACTACAGGCCACAGTAGGAGACTGAAGTGCCGAAATCCGCGAAAGCCACAGAACCTGACCTCTGACACCATCAAAGTTCTGAGGTGGAAAACCTTTGCTTGGCATTAACCAGCAAACCTATAGACCTTCTGTGGCAAAATGTGATTATAGGTTTCATTTGGATATAGTACTTTCCCATGGTGACTCAGATTTGACGGCAGTGAGTCTCTTTAGCCAAATCTATCAACACTGGCACTAGTTTTTACTAGTGTTTAATCTAGCGCACCTTAAACCAAAACCAACATATTAGCCGAGACCTTAAGTCCCCAAACACATACCTGCCTGGAGATCAGCATGCAGATGGAAATCCAACATCAGCACCCACAATCCCCAGCACTCACATCACTTCCTGTCTCCACAGCACAGGGTCATGTTTTATGTCAGTGTATGAGAGGCAGGAGCTGAATTGAGAGGTGTTCCCTCTTCATCCACATTATTCTCCTAGCCAACCACCTCTACACAATCATAGAAAAATTAATTAAAAATAAAAAGAATCAGCAGAATGACTTCATGGTTCACAGAAAGTGCACGGCTCAATTTTCAGCCCTCGCCAGTACAACACGTGCCCTCACGCCAAAACATACTACTGTACTGGTTATTCAGAATTCGCCAGACTAGAAATTACATTCCCTATACCAGATACAGATTCCTGCGGGCATGTTTGAGGTGATTTCCCATGCAACACAAAGGCAAATGGGAAAATTACATTTTATAGTGGTGCATAGCTTTGGTTAACAGATTTCTAAGGACAAAAAGAAGGAGGTGATTTCAGAACACATTACTCTGATCACAAAGCTGACCCACTCTGTCGACAAGGATAACGCCAATGTTTTACGAGAGCAGTTATAGAAAAAGGAAGCCAATTAGTGTAGGGAAAATTAAAAAAGGGAAAGATAATTTCTGTACTCAGAGCAGAGACAGACACAGCTATAACAAAGAGTAACTACAGCCCCTAATGACGCGAAGCCCAAACAAGCCAGGCGGGAGTTTTTGCTTGAACTTAACTGGTTGTCATTTTTGGCACCGGCGTGGAGAATGTCAGCTCCTGGCTGTGAGTGCAGCGAGGCCTATACTTCCTTTAATTGGTCCTCCACGTCTCTAAGCAAGTCAATCGTAGCTCTCTTAGACAACCCCCAGACAAAAGACTCGATTGTGCATAAATCAAAATAGCAGGAAGGCCGAGTTGGCGTTCGACCGTTGGACGTAATGTGTTCCAGAATGGCCCTGTGACGCTCCTCTGGGTGTTTTGGTTAGCCCTAAAATATTTTTCCCTTTCTCTGCGAAGGCTCTCTAGTATTATATCACTCCCCGAGGAGTTGCTCAAGACTCCAAATGTTGTTCCAGTTGACATTACAATTACCACGCTGCCCCTACCAATTTAATTAGGGCTCGACGACACGGCGTTTGTTTAAAATTAAACACACACACATCAGGGAAAGCCTTCAGCACAGACAGCCACTGCGTGGTGTATGCAGAAGGAGCAGAACTGTGGTTTTACTATTAAAATGTATGGTTTACATTGTGTGTTGAGATGCCTGTGTCTGTAGCGCAGTGACCTCAGCTGCACCCTAAAACGATGACCTAATATTTAATCAGGCATAGCTTAAGACCCGCTTTCCCTCCTTGCTGGGACCTCCAGGGAGAAGCAGTGGTTACTTCCTCACATGACGATTTCCTTCGCAGAGCAAACAAATGATCACTTTTGAGAAAGCAATAGGGGATGGTAAGCACATGGGTGTCAGCTTGTCACAGGTCACTCTGCAGATGTCAGTATGTTAATCACACACACCCCCTCCCCCCAAAAAAGACACATCCAGCGTTGAGGTCAACGGCCGAGCCGGTGGGTCCTCGCATGCTCGCACGTCACCATTTGTTTCCCCTGGAACACAAAACCCTCAGTTCTGCAGTTCCGCTACTGCTTCTTCCAGACTGGCGCCATCTTTGTCCTATAGGACCGGCAAGACACAGGAAGGAATCACTGCAGGATTTATCATGCATGGTGTGACCGGACACCTTTGTGATGGCAAAGCGGGTATGGGTGAGGGAAACAGTGGGGCGTCGACACGACGGGGTGGAGGGGTAACAATGTCGAGGGCCGTGCGGAGCTGCAAATGCACGGTGACGGGGAACCAATCTGCTCGCTAGAGTCACACGGCCACGACAGTCAGCAAGGAGGATCGCTGATGGAAAATGCCGGTGCCAGCGGAAGCGTCACACGCACGCACAAGAAGAGAGGACAGACAACTGACATGCAGGGAAAATGGGGATGTGCGCACTTACCACGCCGGAGACACCGTTCATCTGTGACGCAAGCTGGAACCACTTCTCAGCTTCAGAAATGTTCCCGAGATCCTTGTGACACTGGTGGGATGAACACGACAAGGGCACTTGATAAAGGACGGAGAGATTGGGAGAACAACAGTAATGAAGGCGCCCCATCAAGCTCCTCATTTATATGCATCTGTGAGCTGTGTCTGTGACAAATGACCTACGCTCTTTGGCCTACCCATAATCCAGCTGTAAGTGCCTCAGAGAAAATCACAGCAGGCCACTGGCTCCAAAACCACCCCAGGGTTTACATAGAGGCCTATACAAAATGTCTAATAACACAACCCATATCCAGTGATTTCCTGAACAAGCTAGACCTGGTGATGACAGCAGTGATGGACCTAAGAAGCAGCAGCTCGGAACCCAGCCACTAAGCCAGTAAACGAAGGTATCAGCTGTGCTCACTTCTACTTATTCGTTTGCATTACTTCCCTATTTCTTTCTTTTCCAAAATGAATGGCAGCAGGTAGCTGTGGAGCACATTCCTAAAGGGGTATTGGGGTAAAAGCATAAAAAGATGGCTGCCCAAACAAACAGAGAGTGGATATAAAAAACTGGTCTAAGCCTCGGTTCTGGGAGACAGGGAGTATCAAACTAACCACCCTGTGTAAGAACAGAAAGAGCTCAGGCACCACGGGCAGGCAGCAGCTAGCCTGGTACTTTCAGCAGAGTAATTCAGAGATTATGCCACCCAGAGGTTGTTTTAAGGTGCTTGGAGGCAGCTGGGAAATAGGCAGGAGAGCCATGTTGGCTGCCTACTGAGCCGATTCTGCCCACAGGCAAGGAACGCTGGCACCCACCTGCAGCCAAACCTGCTCTAGCCCGAGGTACAAAACCCGCCAGCCCTAACCGTTCATCCCATCCATACACACTCACACAAAGGGGGAGTTTTCTGTTACCTTGGCAATATAAACCCTCAGTGTTTTGGAGAAGCTTGGGCACAACTCTTCGGCCTGGGCAGGGAGGAAAATAATACAAGTTTTTAGAAAGCAAACGTTAAAATGTCTGATGTATTTTAGGCCCTGGTTGAAATCTTGCACAGCAGCTCCTTCAGTCACAGCACAGAAATCTGCAGGAGCCTGGTACACCAAAACCACACCCATGTAAACAACACCGGGAAGAAGGCAGCACGGGTCATTAAGACACTTAAAGAAGAGTACAGGCACATTTTAATTTGCCGCCTTCTCCAGTCTTCGGAGTGACATCATAAAGTCATTCAAGTGGGCTGGTGGTGTACAAATCAGCAAAACAACCAAACAAGCAAGACACGGGTCAAGATCACCACGGCGACAGCTAGTCTGCGGCTGCCAACCATGTTGCGGAGGCCAGACACCTCTAAGTTTGACCCAGTATCATGCTACTGGCTTATGGAAAAAGGCCTAGAAGGATTTATTTTGAGAGCTGACAGCAGGGCAGGGTCTGCTGTACCTTCAGGAAGTTCTCCAGGGCATCCTGCATGGTAGCGGTGGGTGGGGTCTCATACAGAGCAGCAGCAGCCTTCTTCTCAAGCCAACCCAGGGTGGAGATCTAGCAACAGGTGACAGATGATGTCAGGTGCACAGAAGAGTCTTCCAAGAAGAGCCTCAAAAAGATGGCGCGCTCCACATCAGCAGCCATCTCCCATCATCCCTCTTACACTGACAGACTGACAAGCCCTCCAAAGGATCCACCGGGCACATGCACACTCAGCGAAGACTTAAGTGACAGAGCTGCACGCTGCCCTTCCTTGACTATACGCATTCACCTTTAAAAACGATACGCGCGACAATCGATTGTGGTAACAGTGTAAATGCGTACTTCTTTTATGTGCATTTGCGCTGATATGAAAAAATATAAAGCATCTTTATATGCTAACTCTACTTCATTTGCGCTATACAGGTTAAAATGCATTATATTTCGTTTTCATATCAGCGCAAACGCACATAAAATAAGTACTCGTTTGCGCCTTTACAAACAATTGATTGTTGCATGTATCTTTTTTAAAGGTGAATGCGTACTTGCATACCAGTTATGTCCATCCCTGATAATAATAGTACAATCTCAGGTCTTGTACTTTGGCTGCTATTTGTTTGTATTCAGTACATTGTTTATACATATATATTTATGTCCCTTCGTATTGTACTTTTCTGTTCTGTGTATTGTCAAATTCTGTTTATTACTTGATGCACAAATTTCCCTTTGCAGGGAAGTTCACTTATTTTATCTTAAATGGTGCATGACAATGACAGTTTGAATCCTCTATCTGAGATCTTTTAAAAAGATGATTTGTATTAAGGGTGTAACGGTACATAAAATCAATGGTTTACAATACAAATCTTGTTTTTGAGTTTACAGTTTGGTGCAATTTTGATATAGCGGGGAAAACAGAATTTGTTTTATTATTATTATTATAATTTATAAGTTTATAAGTTATTATTAAAACTGCGAACAAGCACAATTAGGAACAGTTGCAAACCAAAGGCAACGGATCTGTCAATGTGTCTGTAAAATAAAACCTTAGAGATGCTTATCTGCACACCGTAAAAATAAATATCCATAATAAATGCAAAAACTGTAATAATCATAATGAACTAAAATCTGTTCTCTGCTACAGAGTATGGTCACATATCTGCAGCAATAAACAATACAGCTGTACTTTACTGTACTATAGCTGTATTATTTTAGCCTGGTCTGATTTTCCTGGCACCTTAAATACCACGGGGAGACTAACTTGCAGAGAATCTTTCTGCTTTGGTTCGGTCACACACATGCTCAGATGATGTCCTCTCAAATGTGTTAGCACGTTGGATGTGTTTCTAGGAACATATTAAGAGTTCGGTATAACAAAGCAGACAGACAGTAATGATCTTATCAATTGCTCTCTGTCACCAGTGTTGGTATAATTTATTGGGAAACTGAAATGTTCCCAAACCACCCATTATGACTGACTATAACCAGCATTAGCCGCAACCAACTCAGCCACAATTAGCATGTTTTCTGTATTGAACATCTAGTTTAGGTACCTCCTATGTCAATAAATGTATTCATGTATTCAAACGTATTTCATTGTGCGTACCAGACCAAAAACGATGTACCGAAAGGTATATGATGAATGTGTATCAAATTAGTATGAATGCTAATCTGCCAGTCAAGAGAGGTGGGTCTTGATTGGTCCAAACACACCAAGATACACAACAAAAATGTACTCAATTATTTAAATAAAAATAAAAAAAAAGCTGTGCTTTCATAGAACAATACAGATTGTGCTTAATTTGAGATACGGACGTAGGATGTTCAAATCTAGAAATATTCCCATAACTATAAACAAGCACACAGTCGAGGTTGTGTTTACGCAGGAGGATTAATACAAATGAAACTGAGTAGAAGCAGGTCAAAGGTCATGGCTCTGCAGTCCACCAACCAGCTGAGGAGGATCTTACAGCCGACTGTGGATTAAGCTTAGATCTAAGAGTTTGGCCGTGCAGCTTTGCTCCATGGCCTCTGCTTTCAGGAATACACACGCGGAGCTCATGTGATGAAATACACTGGGCGAGCTGCTCTGAAGCAGAGAGCCAGCAGAACCAGGCTCAGGCCAAGGCATGGCTGCCAGGTGGAAAGAACAGCAAAGAATGAAGGGCGATTAGAGGTTCCGCGGACATGGTGTACTCAGTCATGGTTAGTGTTTGGGGTTTAGGGCATGAGGCCTCAGAAAACTGCTCCGTTTTGAAGAAATGTTTGTTGCATATAATCCCTTGGGCTTTGAACTCAAATTTGCGGGAAACCCGTTTAATGAGCGAAAATGGGGTGTAATCGACTTCAGGATGCGATGGATCTGCTGTGAATACAGACACTTCAGCAAGAGAAATAAGAAACACTGCCAGCTGCTGTGGGTTTAGAGGGGTGGGTCGGTTTGTCCTTCTCCTAGCTCTGGGTCCCCCAGACTGGACTAAGATCTTTGCTGACCTGTGTGTACTGGTAACCACTGGCTCCTGACTGCTCCCTTGTTAGACCAAAAGGAAAGATGTAACTCATAACTAAATGCCAGTCCTACAGATCCTGTCCAAACTGGACACTGAGAAGCCAAACTGTTATTCCCGATTTAGTTTTCCGGAAAGGGTCGTTAGTTAACTTGGAAAAATTTTGACCAGCACTGCCAACAAAATCATATTTAGTCAGTGCCAGAATTCATGCATGAAAAACAGACTTCATCAATTCTCCCGCTATCAGACTTGAATGGAAAAGACATGCATGGTGTGGGAGGGTTAGGGGCCAAGACCCAACTGTGTTTTAGCAACAGTTAGCTGAGTGTCATTTATTGTGGGTTATGCCAATATTTACCACAAAGACATTCAAAGCACCCAAAGAACAGGCATTGCCCACAAACCGCTGCCCCCCACCCCCCCCCCAGGAGGGCCAAGGCTTTTGTAGCTCTCAGCAATGGACTGAAGGACCCCTGGCTTACCTCATAGCACCACTTCCCCAGTAGGTAGAAGCACTGTGCATCTTCACGGTTCAACGCCATTGCCCGGTCCACATGTTCCTGAAAGATGTGAAAGACAGACCCAGTGACTGGAAGGTGGCAGAGGCTACGATGCGCTGGCTGGACTGACCTGGCCTGGGCGTCGCTACCTTGAGTATGAGGCTGCTTTTGAGTTTACTGTGCATGGTCTCATGGTGGGATGTCATGCTGGCGAGAACCGCAAACCTGCAAGACACAGGGGCAGTCAGATTACTCCACTGCCTCTACCTGCTTCAGAAAGCCTTGGCCCTAGACAAACTAGATCAAACCTGCAGGAGGTCCAGAGTGATTCGGTGATGGACTGGCTCTCCAGGATGGTGGTGCCACCACAGAAACAGAGAACCAAGTAGCTTCTAGTTATACCTAGACAGCCATGTACCATGTGCTGCCATCCAGGTCAAACCATACACCCATCAGCTAATTTCTCTACCTGATCATGTATGGTGCGGGGGGTTTATTTCTCTAATCACATTTTAAGCTCCATGGATCAGGTTCCCCACCCCTGTTATACAGTAATGGGAGACGGCTTCAACAGCAATTTCATGTACATGCAAATAAGGACCCCATCCAAGGGGATTCCTAAGAATTACTTTTAATGCCTCAAATTAAACAGATGTCTAATTAATTAAGACAAATGACTAAGACCAAGCTTCCGGGAAAGAAACAAAGAATAAATTATGATTTTTCCCCCTTCATTAGCAATAGACATTCATTGTTAAAATAAAAGGAAATTGATATTTTTGGAAAATAAAATAAATCCAGTCACCAACGGAAACCCAATACATGTAGAGAGGGCCCAGAGACCACATTGGCGGAGAGTGGAAACCATTTATGAGGAATTTATAAAACTCTTACAATGTTTCCAGTCACATAAATAGCAGTGGAGTGTCACTGGTCTTTGTCAAACACACTGGGGCAGCGTGATATCAAGTCCAGGTTGAAATTAACTGGGGGGCTGTTAAAGGAACGAGCAGTAAAGAGGTATCTATAATAAGGATATTCTTATACACTTCTGATGTTCATTCTGATGTTCACCAGTAAGTATCCTGCTGCTGGAACAGTCTCATTTAGCAATAAAGGACTGCCAATAATATGCAGATTAATTTAGATCTGTCAGTAAAGCAGCTCGCTGTCTCCCTAGAAGCCAAAGGGCCACGGCATCAGACCGGCTTAGGAGTACATGTGAGAGTAGCTCTGCAATGCCCAGGTGAATCTCACAGCATGTCTTCCTGTTTCCACTAGTGGAAACTGCATAACCTTGAGTGACCAAGTCTCCTGCAGCCCTCCAAGCCAGGTTCAGCAGATAGCCCATCTGAGACAGGCCTGCACTTTGGCTGACTCCTCAGCATCAAAGGCCCTTGTTCCCCCTGTGGACCCCCCCTCTTCCTAGTCCCACAGCCCCTTCTGCCAATCCTACCCCCCAGCCAGCCTGCCAGGAGGCTAGATGTATAGGCCCTGACAGCCCACCAACTCTGAGGTAGCGCTTCTCTGGGCTGCCAGTGAAAACAAACCGGGCTCTCCTCCGACTCCCTTGTGCCTGGCCAGAGTCATTCTACATCACAGAAGACCAGTGAGCACTGCCAACAGCTACACCATTGCTCTTCCTATTTTGTGAAGAAAGATTTTGTTCCTTTGAAAAGACCTGATTACAAAGCTGAAGCAACTGCACATGGTGAGCGAGCAGACAGTTTCTTGAAAAGAAAATAAATGAGCACCCATGAGACAGGGCCAACAGTGGGTCTTGAGTTGAAACTGTGTGACTGCACAGAGGTGGCGGCTGGGGGTCACAGCTCTTCGCCATGCATGGGGACAAAACTGGGGAGCAACACATGCAAGTACTGGAGGCAGCAGGCGAGATATAAGTAACAGTCTTTTACTATAACAGTCAACAGTGCTACAGTCAACAGAGTCTGTGGTTTTAAACACATTCTAGAAGTCAGAGTGTACTTTTATAGGGTATTTAGCTTAACAAACAAGGTATCATGCTCACACATGGGTCTGGAAGGAACAAAGAGGTCCATCCAGAGATAAAACACTATGCTCTTCCCTCCTCCCCACCGGACAGACTGAAACTGACTTCATCAGAACACAAAAGCTCTCCTAAGCACCCAATGTGGAAAGTCATGGAGATATATAACCACTTGCCACCGTGGTAACATTAGTAGTCATGGCAACAACGCAGATGTAAACAAGCAAAATTTACACCAATAAAAAAAAAAACCACAGTTCAGTGTCAAATCTATGGAAACCCCAGTGTGCCAGACTATGTCTCATAAGACTCAGTCCTACAGTATGACTGCAATCATACCCTTTCACTTATGACAGGCTTACTGACATTAAGACATGCAAGACAAGACTTCCCTCCTAAATATCCTCCACCAAAGCCTCTCTCACTTAGCTGCCAGGATTAGTTGACACAGTCGATGACGTCGATGCTGAAAACGCATCAACATCAATATTTTAAATTGATGCATCTTTTTTTTTTAAATTATTTTAATGAAATGACCCTTTTTATTTCTGACACGCTTCAATTCATCATGATCAATGTTTTCCTTCAATATCACTATATAATTATGGGAGTAGTTCAAACTATCACAAAACAAAAAAGTGGTTTGTGCGCTGTGCAAAGTTTCATGGCATGAGCACCTGAAGAGGAAATACATATGTGCTATTAAGGATGATGGCCAGAATGGGCAAAACCACCATAAGTGTTGTTTTTTCATGTTTATTAAAGTACAATTAGTATGGTGGCCTTTTTAATATCTTTTGTCCCTGTATCTGCTAAATACACTCATTACTAAAGCCATAAATTTCCACTGAATAAGTGTTTGAGAAAATGTTTACGCTAGAATCTGGGCTTATTCTACATGGACTGTTGCTACCAGTGCGGCGTTCGTGCACATTGGGCCTGTTGGGACCAGTGTTATTATCGTAAATTAAAAACGAAACCAAAATAGACACTAGATTTTTAAAAATTATTTGTGAAATTGTGAAAACAATATTTACCAAAAAGCGGTGTAAGCAGTACCTTTACCCATCAACGACTTTTTACCTTGTTTAACCACAATACCTCCTCTTTTACAACATGTTGTGGCTACTGAGCCGTCCCATTCTTCAGCACGACTTCAGTGCTTATTGCTTCCATGGTACACCAAAACGGTCGCATGTGGTGTGCTCTGCTAACTGAATTTATTAAGCATAAGGATGCACCGAATTTATACAGATTACTAAGTTTTGGGCATCAGAGATTGCCTCTCATTATTATTTTAGGCATACTAATATGCTTATCGTTGCCGCATGTAATGTCCATATAGCGCCGAAAAAGCCATCGTCCGTATCTATAGCCCTGCAGTGACATGCAGTTTGTTGTTGTCAAACTAAAATTAACTTAAATGAAACAGTCAATTCAAATCTCTGGAGGAGAACGAATTGTTTAGGTTAATCGACCAATTGGTAAAATAGTTGATAGATTAACTGTTGGAAAAAGAGTCGTTAATGGCAACCCTACTCTCATTATCATTTTTTCCATTAGCAACAAAAAAAATCCTAATAACCGAACAAACAAAACAAGTTGCCATGTCCTGAAGAGGGAGTTACGCGGCACTCAGAGCGCTGTTGTTTACTCCCCCTCCCCCCAATCCTCAGAATCCGTGCTCATGTGATTTTTAGTAGCTGCAAATTTTACAGACTTCAGATTTTTTGAAGCGCGGCTCCTGCATGCAGAACTGCTTCCGGATATCCAACGATATAATTCTGTTTAGCGGGGTAATTGATTATGCCATGTGTGGCTATATTTTACTGCCGACTGAGGTCAAAAGAGCAAGCTGCCGGCTGGGGCTGAATAAACAAACATTAACGAGATAAACGGAGAACATAAATACCGACTTTGGAATCGTTAAAAGGAAACCACCATCTCAATAAAAAAACCCTCTCTCTGCTGCGAACACACCATTAATACAAGGAAAAATACCACTAGGCACTGAACCAATTAAAGCCTAGAAGTTTGCCAGGGGTGTAGAGAGGAGGCACGGCTGTTTAGAAATAACTGCAATGGTAAAATTTGTCTGGCTTCAAGCAAAGGGACAGCGGCATCAGGACTGGATGGGACACAGATGACTAGGTGTTATCTCTGAGTTTCTCTTCTTCCTGCAGAGGTGTCGCTGATACCTGCGTCAGCGACCGGCTCTGCCAATCACAGAAGCCATACAGCCCCTCAGCACAAAATTCTCCCACGTACCCCTCAGTAATCAGATCTCAGTGTTACACAAGTCCCCTGTCATCTCTGCAGGTGTCGCACAGCGAGTTGTTCTTTGCCGAAAAATGTTACAAAACGAACAAGAAATAACGAAAATTAATTTTTCGGGAAATTACACAAGCCGCCAATTCCCAGTCCAATGTAAATGACAGGGACTGCGGTCTGGCAGCAAAGGTGCCTCAGGCTGATGTAATCGCAGGCCCTGGAGGAAGATTCTTACGCAACATTAGAGAAACATGGGGTGAACTCCTTGATAGAAACCCAGCTCAGAAAAAGCCCAAACATTCTGTTTGAGCAGCAGTTCCCAACTTGGGCTCAATTACAAGGCATTAAATAATAATGGCTAAGATAATGGGGAGGCATTACAGCAGAGGAAAACGTGAAGAGATTGTTTATTCAAGACCCCGGTTGTGTCATGATGTTAGGACCCCCCCACCACCAATTCCATGTGATGTCACCCTCATGCTTGCCCGAGTGCTCAAAGTACAGCCAGCTGGGACCCGCTGCTCTGTCGTCCGTGGCGAGCTTGCGTGTGCTCCGGTCCCGCTGACGACAGCAGTCCGGCACGGCTGCCACACAGAGCCCATCCATATGGCAGCATAGCGCAAGCTGACCGCTGCTCCGCTGAGGTTCAAAGAGACACAGCTTTATCGAGATGGAAACAAAGGACTGAAATTATAAACAGAAGAAAGACTGGAACCCTTCGTTTTCTCAGCTTCTTCCGATGCGGTCACCATTACTCTCTGGAGAAAGAAACACACACTTTCACTGAGTGCCGCTCAGTGCTCTAGACCTGGAGGAAGTCCAGTTCCTGCAGCCGGCTGACGTCAAGCAGTGGTCCAGAGTAAGAAACGTACAGATTGCAAAAATAACTTTCTACTGTGGGAAAAGAGGCCCCACACTCCCAGTATATTCCTCAAAAATACATTTATCCAGAGCGACGTACATTTTGAGAAAGCAGGATCAGACAGTCCCTGGAGTGACTAGGGGTTAACGGCCTAGCTCAAGGGCCCAATGGTGATATCACTGCAACCATGGGATTTGAACTAGTGACCTTCTGATCACAGCATCCTAACCTGTTGTGCCATACATGGCCCCCAGGGGCATAACTGATGCAGGATGGGGTGCCAACCCATCACAGAGCACAGTCACACAAGCACCTACAGGTAATTTAGTAACTCCAGTTTATCTCAGCATGTTTTTGGGCTGTGAGAAGAAACCAAAGTACTGTATCTGAAGGAAGCCATATGATGACAACATGCAAACTTCACACACGGAGCAATAGTGGGGACTCGAACCCTGGTCCCAGAAGTCTGAGACAACAGTGCTAACCACTGTGCCATCATGTCACCCCATTATACAACTTTGTGCACTTCACCTGAAAGTACTTATGAGGCATGTTGTACTCTAACACGCTGACAGACTTCCTTGTATCCACTGTAAACATTTGCCGAAACTAATGCGGTGCATTGTGGTCTATATACCTAGCCAACAATTGCTTCCATGCAGTATTTGCCTAAGTATGGATAAACTGAAGACTAAGCAGACTGCACTTGGCTAATTTGAGGGACAAGACACCCTTTCATACTTGCGTTAAGCGTGTGAATGCGCCTGCCGGGTGTGGTACAGTGTAAGTGAGTACTTGATGGGGCAAATGAGACAATGCCATTGAAATGCTGGCATGAGAGCAGAGCAAAGGAACCACCACCACCACGCGGCTTTCCACTGGCACACCATGACATGCTCAGAGCAAGATGAAGAGCAATGAAAGCAGTTGCTTTAAGATGAAGAGAAGTCCAACACCAAAGAAAACCAGAAGGTAATGTAGGAGTGTTTTCTACATGCCGTCTGAGATGTAAACCTCAAAAAACAGAGCCTGAATACAAACATTTTTCAGAAGATCAGAACTTCTGGATTATACCTATGGAGCTTATTAGCACAATTCGACACGGCAGTGAGGAGCTTTTCCGGCAGCTCTGGGCACCTCACTTCTAGGGAAAGTCAGCCATTTGAAGAGTTTCTTCCCCCATGTGCTGCACTGTGAAGACTACTGAAAACAGATTCCCGTGAATTGAAAAAGAGATCAAATGTCCTGGATTTATTTTTAAACAACAAAATGGAGAATGTGGATCCGGTACCCACACCATTCTGGGTGTTAACCAGTCTGAGGTTCTTTTTTTTGTAATCCAATAACCTCCCCACAGCTTCCCCCACCACATAAGGCATGCATATGGTCAAAACAGTGAACCCAGTTACATTAAGCCATTATGAAAGATACTCTACACCAGGGGTGGGGAACCTGTTCCATGGAGGGCCGGTGTGGGTTTTTGGGATGACCTCTCAATCAGCCAATAATAAAACAGTGGTTCTCAAGTCCTGGGGACCCACTGTTACTGGCTGATTGAGAGGTGATCCCAAAAACCCACACCGGCCCTCCATGGAACAGGATCCCCACCCCTGCTCTAAACCAATGTGAATAGCACTGAATTACACTTACACTGAAGGCAGTTTTACAAACAAAATCAGTGATAGAAGGAGCCCAGCATTTTGGATGGTTCCTTAGCTATATATTATATGTACTTCCAAGAACAATGAAAGATCATTCGCTATGCAGATTTCCACCTCCACCCTATGGAGGTGGAAAAATCTATCAATGTATGGAGCACAGAGGTATATATCCATGAGAGCTCCTCATGCCCCCAAAATATGACCGAGCTAGTGAGATGCCTGGCTTAACTCATCTGTCGGCCTCGATCTGCTGGACACTGCATGCAATAGTAGATCAAAAATGGTGGGTTAAACATCAAGCTGGATAGGCAGAGGATTGGGCATGAATGGAGACCCGCTTAGCTTTACATAAGAACACGGTCAACTGGATTCCTCGCATGGAAAGGACACAGCAGGCCAGCATTCTAAGAATATGCTGTTCAAGTTTCAAATTTCAATTTACCTGTCATATGTATCATTACAACAAACTTCAGAAGTGTGCTCAAGGTGCTGCATTGGCCTGGACTAGATGGCTGAAGATGATGACGGATCCCTAGGCTTTCAGAGAACTTCAAAAGGAAATGAGAAAAGCGCATTCCTACACTAGGTTATCGGTGGGTGGGGGGGTATCTGCAGAACATCAACAGCAGCATCAGCGGCTAGCTGGCAAAAGATGCTCCAAACTTCAAGGCAGGTTGCCAAAAGAAACATCTAAGGGCAGGCCCACCAGCGGCTATGCCTGGGGAAGGCTCCGGAAATAAGAATATTTACACTGGCCATGAAGAAGAGCTTTGTAAGACAACTTAAAACATAAAAAGAACATGCAAAATGAGAATGTAATATTAATGAATGGATGGTACCCCTGCAAGACCCGGGACTGACTCTGGGTACATGCTTATGCCAAGGTACCTGTGTAACAAGCATCTGGCTCCTTAACCCCCCCTCCATTCACTCCCTGGTCAGGATGACCTCCCATGTGCTATGCAACCAAAACTGCTGCCAAGCCAAATAGCTTGAGCATGAAGGTCCAGAGCAGTACGTGACTAAAAGCAGGCCAGTGGCTTGCTAAAGGAAGGGGGTAGCTAAACAGGCAGGGGATGGGGGGGTGTTACTGAACCCACTATAATTGGACGTGGAATTTCTTATCTGAGGGTGGGTATGAAAAGAAGTATACCAAGAAAGATTGGGCACATAATTCTTAGAAGCACAGTGAATAGTATCTAGATGATCTTTGCTTCTGGGTTGCAAGTGAGCCTATGGATGACTCAAGGAGACATGACACAGTAAATGAGGGATAACAATCGCACCATTACGCCCATCAAAGGCCAAAGGCTAAATGGACAAATATCATCAAGCAAAATGAATGACCAGTCCATAAACTGAGGCTACCATCACCTCAAAGAAGAAGTGACCAGTGGGGCAGAGAGGACTCAGGTACATTGAGAAGCAGCAGTGTGTGTTGCTGTTGAGTTGCTCCCTGGAGGTGACCTCACAACCCCACACTGACAACTCTGGGAGCCATTTTCTCACTGCACACCAAAGGAAATGGTGCATTAACGTGTGGCCCAACAAAAAGGGGCAAGGGAGCGATTTGGAGTCTCATTACACTAAATAAGAAGCAGCCTTTCAGCCTTGGCTTGATGAAGGGTGGAGGGGGCACTGCAAGCATAAAGAGTAAACAACCTTGCTGGCCAGCCCTGACCCTAAGCTTCTAGAAACACTCCCAATGCTCTTAGGCCGCCGTCTTCCCCCAAAGCCCAGTCCTAACCGAACTCACCCTCCCTGTCAGAAAACCATTTCAGCATTCTTTCCTTGGGCTTGGGCAGGAAACTGGGGTCTTTTTCTGTTCAATCCTATTCTATTCGATAGGGGCCATGCGGAAGGGGTGAAGAGGTGGTCACATGTCAATGGCCACAATCGTAGTAGATTACAGCAGAATGTTAATATCTCAGTGATGACTTTGGGAACTTCTAGAACATTTTCGCAGGCCAGCTCTCTAAACAGGATGAATATATGTTTATTCTGCTCAAGTACAATTTGGAAGGTTTTGTGTCAATCCCTGTATGTGAAAGAGGAAGGTAAACAAAGCACGTCCTACACACGCACCCCATTTTAAAATGAAATTTCCCCCCCACCCTTTGGAATCACGGCTGCTAAATGAATGGATCCTAAAACGTGATCAAATCTTCATCTAAGTTATAATAATTAAACAAATGTTTTAATGAATGTCATTGATGGAAAAAGTATATTTAATAAGTAGTGGAACCTCCTTAACTGGCAATAATACCAACCAAATATGTTTGGTAACGCTTTACATTAACTGCACCTTCATAATGCTTTCATACTGCATTCATAAAATGTTCAGTGCACCTTCATAATGTATTCATTAAGTATTCATAAAACATTCATAAACATCATGTATGTATACCTTAACATCCTAACATCCCTTAAGAGCTGTAATATAAATTAATGACAATTATATAATAATAACAAACATTATAATTGTACTGTCATGTAATGTTTGTTATTAATATATATTAAAGCTGTTAAGGGATGTTAGGATGTTAAGGTGTACTTGCATGCTGCTAACGAATGTTCTATGAACGCATTACGAAAGTGCACTGAATATTCTATGAATGCATAATGAATGCATTATGAAGGTGCACTTAATGTAAAGCGTTACCCTATGTTCTGTAGCTGTTGCTGAAACCTGCACAGAGGTTATGAGCTATTTTGGCCCATTCCTCTCTATAAAACTTTCATATATCTTTAGGGTGTCTTCCACAAAAAGGTTGCAACAGTGGGTCCCCAGGACTTGAAATATGACTTGGCCATTGTAAAGTACAAAAATTCATTGTTAAAACCCATTCTGTTGCTGATTTACTTCTGTGTTTTGGATCATTGTCATGCTACGACCCAACTTCTTTTGAATGTTAATTCACAGACAGATGCCCAGACATTATGCTGTAGAATTTTCTGGTGCAACTTAGAATTCACTGGTCCCTCAATAACTGCAAGCCATCCAGGCCCGAAAGGCAGAGTTACAGCCGCACACCATTACACTCTCTTCACGGTCTTGTTTTCTCCATGCATGTCTTCTCCAAACATAATGCAATGAACATTTACCAAAAAGTTCAGCTTTGATATCATCCTCTTAAAGAACAGTTATTAGTGCCATATAATCTCAAGCTGGTCTTCAGCAAACCGGAGCCAGGTAGCAATGTTCTTATGAGAGCTGTGGATTCCTCTGTTGTTACCACCATGAACACCAGGGTAGACACACGTAAATAGAATAAAAGTGCCAGATCATCCTTATCTGTCACCCTAGGGATCTCTGTCACTTGTTTGAGGATTTCATTGCAAGCCCTTGTCCTAATCTTTGCAGGAAGTCCACTCCTAGGGAAACCAAAGTTTTTAGATATCATATTTTTCAAAATATGAAAAGCTTCATTAGATCCTCTAAAATCTCAAATGATAAGGTCATATTGTATTGTTGTCTGAATTCTCTTGTGAAGGACAGGTAATCAAAGTTGTTTGTGTGTGTGTGTGTTTGTGTGTTTGTCTGTGTGTGTTTTGTAAAAACAGGCAATTCAAACCCACTTCTGAACTGATTAGAACACCTGAATCCAATTACCCTCTTTTCAAGAGGTCATTATCCTAGAGATTGTATTTGTTCTATAAACCATGTTCTATAAGTCATTCATTCAATAAAGACAATGAAAGCAAAAGGCAAAATGTTGTGTTTGTTAAATAAATCTATTGTTATAGATTAAATGAAGATCGGATTCACATTTAGGTAACAATTTATGCAGAAATCCCAATAATCTCAAAGGGCGTGCAAACTTTTTTTCCCACAACTGTACATCAAAGGACCCTCTGGCATCAAAGCAGCACTGAATTTGGACAAAATACCCCATCTGAATACAGGGCACTATTATCAACTAAAAGAAGTAACAGTAACAAATATGCAGTAAGTGTACCTTACAAAGCAAATAAATCCAGCTCGTTGGCAAACTGAGTAATATTTAAGAAATATCAACCATTATGCAATTCCTGAATGCATCATTTCCTCCAAAAGCAATACACATATACATTGCCAGCTTGTCATTATTACAGTCTAACATTTAGGCAATGTGCCGTGAGACCATATTACTCTATATTCTGCAACCAGAGGACCCTAGAAGGATACATTTTTTTCTTTTTGGGAGGGTGGAACACTGATACCCAGAGGTGGTACACCCCCCCCCCCCCCAACCTCTGTGTTTCTGTATAAACTCAAAAAAAAAAAAAAACCCTGTCATAACAGCTGTCATAATTCACTGACAGTCTGGTCAGGCCTGAATCCAGCTGAGACCCTAGTGCCACACAAAGTATAGGATCTAGAGAACTTTTAAATGAACTGTTTCTGAATGTGAGACCCAGTATAAGGTTGAAGAAATGGTTCAGACATCCACAAGAAACAGAACAATGGACACGTGTCAAATATTGAGACTGGAAGACAATGGAAAAAAAGCCATCTGACTGTCCACTTTAAAGTCTTTTTGGGAACTTTCATTTTTGACTATGGTGGATCTTACTTTTGAGAGTTACTGCTAGATCAGGAAAGAAGCACCACTGTCAAATGCTATTGTGGCATTTGTTTGTACTTTCATTTGAAAACATCTCTTTGAAAAGCACTTGATCTCGCAAGTAGAGTTCAAGAGGCTGGAGATGCATGAAACCTGATAGTGGAGATTCATCTAAATGGGGGCTACACAATGTGGCTCCATTTTCAGTCAGGTCAGGCCTGGTCATGCCAAATGAGTCAGCATCAGCGGCACTGAGTCTGCAGCTGCATACAGAATGCCAATGGTGACTTCTCAGCAACATCTTTAATGCACCTATCCCAGCTGTCTGGAGCAAAAGTTCACAAAGACAGAGGCAGAAAACTCTGGGAGTCAAGGAGTCAATGCTCAGCTGCATGAGGGTGGAAGCCTGGGGATTTGGCTGGACCACCAGAAGATAGCAGAATCCCATGCAATCTAATCCTACAAAGGGCACATTTGTCTCCATACACAATCCTGTGGATCGGCCTGTTCACAGCACAGCTGTCAGGTGATTGGACGGTTTGGTCCATAAAACGTATTTCCCTTGCTAGGGAAACAGACCTACCCAAAGAACAGTGTAGAATAACAGGAGGTTCACACGTAGACACTGCTAAAATGTGATGGTGATGGAAGCACAGCAAAAAAAAAAAACTACAAATCCCAGAGTAAAATAAAACACAAACATTTGGCCTAAACACGGTTCCTTGCCTAAATGCCAGGACAGCAGTCCCCGTGGGAACACGGATGCAGACTCCACTGAGCAGGGAAGCTGCAGGCCAGTGGAACAGCCTCCCTGTCAGGTCCTTTCACTTCTCCATTCAGACAATGGAACTGCAAGTGTTTTTCATTTTGAGAACCAGAGAAAACCCAGCGAACATATGGGCCTCATTAAACACGGTAGTCCAATGACATCATCATCACGCAACTGAGTTTCCTCCTTACGCTGCCCCACACCCCGCTTGCTTCTTAAGTGGCACTTGTTCTAAGATGCAACAAGGGCGATCAGCCTTCAAAAAGCTGCCTAGCTCTTTGCCATGCCTGACCCCATCTCACTGCACTTCTCATCAAGGAAGAATGGATGTGTTTCACCAAAGGCAGATGTATGACTTGGTTTAATGAGTCCAACTCAAACCGACAGGGTGTTAAATTTTGGGAAAAAAAAGACTGCTTCTGGAAAGACCCCTGAAATGGGCCCCCTGCCACCATGATGTCCTTACAAAAATGATGCAAGTGAGATGCTACCCCCAAGTAAGCAGGTGACATGTGTCCACCAGTAAATCTTTAATTTCTTTCTGAGGTCTGACCACCAACCGCTCTTTCGTATACCTATGCGTTTTGCTGGTTTTACACATCCAGGGAACCTAGCATTCATGGTAATGTTACCACACATGACCCACGAGTTTGCAGTGTTGCTCTTGCCATCTATTTAACAAACTCAAGCTGCCTGGTTTTCTTTTGCTTCTTTTCCCCAAGCGTCCGTTTCCTGTCCAGCAGTGATACACTGAACAGATTAGCTTCACAGGCATGTTCATAAACAACAAACTCATGCTACAGCATAATAAACATCATGTTGTTAAACCCAAGGCATTATGGGAAGCTGCCAACTCACCATTTGTGGCCCTCTGCGCTGAGGCCATCTCTCTGCAGAGCTGCTTCGGCCTCGTCCCGTCCTGTGGAGGAGAGAAAGAAAGGAAGAGAGGGAGAGTGCTAGAGTCAAATGAGTACCAAACTGAAGCCGGCCGAAGCAAGTATAATGTTCAGTCTCTGGTTTCATCGATACTACAGCCACCTTCCCAACTCACAGGCCCCGACCATTTGCCATCTCCCTTAAGGAGGGACCTGAGTGGTAGATGACTTGCTTTTATGACAGTCTAAAGCAGGAAATGAGCGCATGAGCATCTATGGCTTGACAAAGAGGGAATGCTCAGAACAACAAAGGGGCAACGCATGAAGCCTTTACCTACAATAGTTTGCAGGGCATGTTGTCTGAAAGCAAAAGCACTCCGACTGAAGGGACACATCATTCCAAAGAAACAAGTCTTAAAAAGCAACTAGCTCTTCCTAAAAACAGCTGTTTTCTTGAGCCTCTCAGACCTAAAATCAGCCTGCTGTAGCTAATGAACAATTTGAATAAAACATTTAAGTATCTAAAAGACTATAAATAAAAAGGAAATGCTTATTTGTAAATAATTACTTCACTTCCCTTTGTTTGTATCTTCCCTTTCAAACCATCACGAAAGGCTTGCCTTGTTTAATGACACAGCTCTTTTCATTAATGCCAGGGCTTTGAAAAGTCATTCATTTTTTTCCGGGTAAATTCAAATTAGGGAACTTGTCAGGGTGGCAACCAGAGCCCAGCTGAACTGGAAGTTCTGGCCCTGAAGGCTCCGGAACAGGGTTTCTGGTTTCCTCTGCATCCATAGCAACCACCAGCTCTAGCAGACTGTTGGTGATTAGTCAAAGTGGATGCAGACGGGGCTTTGGTCCGACACAATAGCTGGGCCTCACCCTGAATGGGCCCTAGGAAGGTACCTCTGCACCTCTTGTTGCAAACCTGGTAGTAAGTTACTGTTAGCTTTGTTATCAAAAGCACAAGTGTTGATCCAAACGCATGGGCATTGACCACACCCAGCTCACGGCTAATCATGCAAATGAATGAACTGATACAGTCCTAATTATGGAAAAGGTCTTGAAGTTCCTGCAGTCACCTCAACCTGCATTGCAGGTCCCAAGCCAGCACCATATGTTCCCAACAGTGTTTCTGAATAAGAATCCCAACCCAAACCTTCATGAATGGCAAAGTAACAGAAATACAGGTGCATCTTGGAATAGGTGAGAAGGCAGTTCCCAGGCATATACAAGAATGATTCTGTTCCTGTTCACCTCTGTGCTTGTGGGCAGAAGGTTGCAAACATGGAAGAAGTCAAGAATTCTTTGGATCCATTGTCCGACAGCTCATTATTTTAAACATAAACCGCTTAATCCCAGCTCAAACCATGACCACATCACACAGTGACCTACGAGCTTCCTGAAGAGAATCTAGAAAGATGACAGCATGTAACAGTTCTGATCTATTACACCTCTAGCAGCCAGAGGAATTCCTGGTCTTTATCTACCCTTATGCATAAAAACTTTCCCCTCTTGGCTAGTCATCCATTTCATTCTCCTTCCCCTATACAGAACCCTTTGATAGGGCCAAATAATTAATCGGTCCGGCACCCAGATTAGTGGAGTTAAGCTAATCTTTTCCCTGCAGGATGGCCTGTTTGTAATTCCCGAGTTACCTACTGGTGTTCTCAGTACATAAATCGAACACAGTCACGCACGTGTCCTCAGCCATTAGTCCGGGGAAGCACTGTTGTCTGGCAAACAGAAATCTCACAACCCAAGGTTGATGTGTGCACCAGTATTAGGCAAGATGGTCCAGGTGGCCCGTGTTGGATCCGTGACTATTTTAAACTTAAGGATTAAAGATCTTACGCCTATGTTGACCCTACATGATAAACAGCCTTTTTGGCTGAAGTTGAAGGTGATTCCCAGGCTTTTTTCCCCATGTCTTTCAAGTTTGTTTCCGTATCCACATATTGCACTCAAGGAAAATAAAAACATGTGATCTGTCTTGCGCGAACAATCCTGAAAGGCCTTCTTGTTTACAAAGACAGCAGATGAACTGGAGCCCCACAGACCCAAGAAGTTTGAGAAAGCAGGAAAGGGGGTATGATACCTTGTTCCATGTAGGCCTTCTTCTCCTCCGCATCGTCTGTGGTCTCATACATGTCACTGTAAGCACGGGCCAGCCGCCACAAGAACTCTGCATCTTCTCCAAACTGAAGAGGAAAAATAATGACAACTGCTGCTAAATGAAAGGGCAGTGGTGGACTCATCTGAAGCAAACCCAGCCAACACAAGAACATCTCCAAAGCTCTAGAGAGGAACCAGAGGCCTGGTCGATGCACATGGTGCTTTGCCAGTTTGAAGAAACCTATTATGTAACAACATGAGCTTCAGAAATATTCCTACCCGGAAAGTATCAGAATAACCCAGAGAACAATGGTCCAGCTTGAAGCAGGATCATGGGATTTCCTGTCTTTAGGTGTGTAAAATATCACTTCCTCTGAAGCCCTGCAGATAACTTAAAAAAATGCTCTCCATGGCCTTAATCCACTTGTTTTCCGCATGTCCTGGTCATTTTGCTGCCATTTAATTAACCTGCCCTGATGTGACATGGGAAACCTTTGGCTATCTGCAGGGTTACGGTCAGTTCTAACACCTTGCCTGCCTCCCAGTCCTCACCACCTTGGAAAACCAGCACCCCTTGAATTTGATTATTACATTATGAAGGGTCTGTTTTCTCCCTGATCTGAGGACAAATATAACACCAAATTCCAAAAAAACAGCACGACAATAGACATTGTTATAGTTGAAACAGCCAGTATCTTCACTCTGCCAATGGACCAGTGTCCAAAAAAGCACAGCCTTAAGTAAGGAGACAGAATGAGCAAACTTTGACAGAAAATAAACTTATACTCAATCAAAAAGACACGCAACAACTTGAGGTGAAATGAGGAGAGAACGCTTCCTCTGCACAAACACTACACGTGCTGCAGCCAAGAGAAAAGCAGGAAAGCTCTCAAACAGGTAGAGGAGTAACTGAATTAAAGGGTCCCACCCTTGGCATCATGATTAGAGGGGAGCTACATATCGTAGAGGCTTCTTCTTGCAACCACAGTTAGGGCATAGCAGTGTCTGAGATGGAGGACACCCCCACCATCAAGTGGGGAAAAAAACAGACCAGTCATGTAATATGCGTAAACTTAACGCACTATGGAAGCTCACATTTACAAAATTATTAAAAACAAATTATTATTGTTAATAGAGAAGTTTTCTCTGACTTGTTCTAACGAGTACAGTACAAATTTGACATGTCTCTGTAAAGCTGGAAAAGAATTCTCTACTGTACTAGCATACGGTATGGTAATAAATGCTTCTTTGTTGAGACTGCCTGCGGTTGTAGACTTTCCTCCTACATTTTCCCAGGAATGTCCAAAGGCCAAGTCCTCGCCTTACCTGAGGTTGGCTTGCCCGCAGCAGCTGGTAGCCCTCGGCCTTCTCCTGAGCACTTCCAGCATGCAGGGCATCGCTCTGGGAGAGAAGCTGTACCAGCTCCCCACCAGGCAGCTCAGGCTCCAGTGGCGGCGTGAGACCCATCTCCTCTTCTTCCGCGCAGGAGTCCTTTCTCAACGTTCTCACTGTCGCACAGCTCTGCTCTTCCTCGTCCTCACTCTCCCGTTCCATCTCTTTGTCTGTCTCCCGATCTGTGTCTGCATTGTAATCAGATTCCTGGTTGGCAGTGGTGTACCTGCAAGTGGGATGGCAGATGATTGGTCATTGGCTGGTGCTAAACATGGTACCCATAAGAGGCATCACACATGCAGTTACCACAAAGCATGAAACCCACTTATGAAGCTAAAAGCCATTACTTTCCCTTTGCCTCTCTTTTCTGTCTGTAAAGGTTCATAGTTTTATATTTATAATTGCCTCAGTTTTCCATCTATAAATTTTGGAATGGCTTGCTTATACAAGAAACACTGGATCAAAGTGTCTGGGAAGCAAATAAATAAAGAAATGAGGCTGCACATAACACAGAGCTTTTGCGGTTTTCTTCTGGCTCTCCTTATGAGTCTGCACTTCACAGGAATAACTTGCACATTGCTCCCTGGAGAGACATTACACAGCAAGATCTGACTCAAGCCCTTCCAGGGACAATCATCCTATTTCCCATTATTGTTTGGTGCCCCTCTGCATTTTCCAAAATTAGGCAGGAAGGAGGGAAGTTTTTAATGATTCAAACTAACACCCACTACACCTATGGATGGTGGCATTTCTTGATGTAGAGGGTGAGGAAGACCTTCGAAGCACTCATTTATTTCCTCTTTCCATCTCATGGGAAATGGCCTCATCTTGGACAAGCTCACACTGGAAGTAACACTGGCTAATGGCTACATATGTCAGAGGACCCGGAACAGGAAGTCACAAAGGTTCCAACAGGAAGTTACCATAACTCAAGGAAAGCATTCTAAAACTGTGTTCTCTTAGCACATATGTGCACTGATTCTAGCCCTTGCTCCCACTGGCATCCTGTTTTCCTTCCCGTGGAAGATGTCTTCTGCCCTTTAGAGATAAAACTAAAATAAAACCACATGAACTGAACCGCCCTCCCTTTAAATAGCCAAATCTAACCTCTAACCTCATTTGTTTTTAATGGCTCCTTTTCCTAAAACATCACACTGTTGGCCTAGTGTCACTGAAAACTATTTTAGGAAATTATTTTGCGTATTTGCGTATAGAGATAAAACCATGTGTCCATGAGGTTAAGCTCTTCATTCTGCACCTGAATTGCTTATTTCTGATTAAATTCATATAACTTGCACAAAGACAGCGGTGACAGAAATGCAGATGCAGCAGTCCCACCCAGTGAACCACCACCCCTGCTGTTCGACTATACAAAACAAAGCCTTAGCTTTGGACTTGAGAAATCTGCATGAGGCATCATACGGGGCCTGGTACATACCCGCCTTCACTCTCGCCATCGTACATGCTGACCCCACTAGCGGTAAAGTAGATGGAGCTGGAGCTCATGGACTCAGTACGCTCCCGTGGAAGGAGGTGCCTACGGCGGCGTGCAGCCTTCTGGCTCTCCTCCAGGCTGGCCCTGGGGGAAAAACAGCAGAGCAGAACTGTGGGTAAATGCACTGGTGTTTAGCTATGAGGAGCAGCAGAGAAACTCCATGCCACATCAAAGATACAAACAGTTGTTTCTTTTACGCAATCGACATTTTGGCAGAAATGGTAAGTCTGTCAAACAGCAGGGACTGGCTTCTCTCAACATACCAATGGAATCTGACAGATAAGAATGTCCTCAGATTAAATAATTAAGACGCTACACCCTTGACTTGGCCCTAGAGCAAGCTCTTCAAATCTGGACCTCGATTCCAAATCCAGGCTTTGTTTTCAGTTCTTCCAGGTAGTTAGCTTAATAATTACTGATTCTGATTGGCTGGAGGCTTCACATCTGAGTCGCAGGTAAAGGAAGGCTGATAAATCAGCAGTGCATGGATCTTGAGAACCGTGATTTGAATAGCCTTGCCCTAGAGCAAAGCTACCCACATCTAAATTGGGAGAACATACTCACTTGACATCCTGGACAATTTGCACTGCGATGCCCTGGAGGCTGCCCCTCAGTTCGGCCACCTCTCCCTGCAGGTCAGCCACACAGTGGAGCACCTCATCCAGCCAATGTCTCAGCTCTCCCTGCTGACTGGGCAGCACCAGCGCTGCTCCCCCAGCAGCACTGTCACAGACTGACACACCCAGGTACCAGGATACCACATGAGCGAGACCATGGCTGACAATTAATTAAGCAAACAATTTGTAAAATACAGAATAAGCTGCCTAGTGGTTCAGCAAAGGTTTATTTAAACGTAGACATAGCGAAGGCCTTTATAATGAACATGAGATAGTGGTGCAAGACCGTTGTTCATGTTCACCAGCAGGGGGCGGCTTCCCACCCATCCCAGAAACGTACATGTGCGGTTACGTCTAGATTTGACTTAAGAGCAGATTCTAATGAAACTATACAAATTTTGAAGAGTAAAATTACCGTCTTTCGATTTCAAAGCTGTAACGAAAAGATTCTCCTCAACAAAATAAAACCATTTATTCTGGCGATGCCATTTTCGTGTGTTTATCCAGTCCATCCCTTACCTGACACCTCACGCGCTCCCGCGCTCACAATGGCGACGCCGCCCGGCACGCGCGGAGCCGACCGCTCCCTCTGAGGTATTTTCCCCCTTTCTTCTCTTCTCCTTTTCCTTTCCTTGAAAATCATAAATATGACCAGTACCGTCCCCGCCGCGGCTCCCACGCCCACACTAATCCAGGTACCCCTTCCGAGCTTGTCCATGGTAAATTACGTAATTCGCGTGACAAATCTGGAAGTATATTCTCGTAGCTATGTAATAATGTAGCTTTGGTGCGCTAAAATGTACATGAGTTATTGTCTATTATCTGTCTAGTTGCGAGAGTTTATTTTGAAATGTGTGCGTATACCTACTGTAAGTTAAAGTTTTTTACGTTCCTCCTTCATAATATCTAGCATCCGTATATCTGTATTGGGACGTTGTCCACACCTGTTTCGAATTATGATAATATTAAATATTTAAATGTTCCTGTCTATATATTACATTAGCATCATATTAAGAACAACGACATGCGCAAGTTCAGCTTGATTTCGTTTTCGCTGGGTGAAGGGGGAAATCACCACGGTGACACCGCCGCTGAGGAGCCGTGGTCACAGCATAATGATTCCGACAGGAAACACGTGCACAGTCTAGAACGCGCCCCATCGTAGACGGAGGTTTTATTATTTAACATCCCGCATTTAAAGTACGTATTTATTAATCTGGTAAGTTTTCCAATAAATTAGGCACAACAATACGTGTAACAGTGATTGATTGTATTTATTATGGTTAATTTTTATTTTCTGCCGTTTGGAAATCGTTTTATTTTTCCCATAGTACCCTCCAAGACAGACCTTCAAATTAAAGATTGTATCATTGCCTGAGAAGCGGAAATTAAAGTTCCAGTACGTCAGAAATTGAACTGTGCATCTACGTAGTCCAAAACACCGTTTCTGTGATTTTAATACTGATATTAAAACCTAAGCAAACAACGAAATCATTAGTGTAAAATTATTAAAAAAAAAAAACCTGAACGCACATGCATAAATCAAAGCCTTCAATTAAAGTAATCATTTACATCACTTAAGTCCAGTTAATGAAAGATAATGTTAATTTGACAATTTATAACATAAACTAATTGTTTCAAAGCAGCCTAGGGAAAATTGTCAAGGTTTTCTTTATAAACATTGATATGTAAAAACTTTATATCTATAGAAACATATTTAGATGAATATCGCCAAAGTTATTATAGTGTATGGGTGAATGTGCGCGCGGGCGCACCCACACACACGCTCTCTCTCTCTCTCTCTATCACACACACAGAGAGAGAGAGAGAACTGTTATTATATCTTTGTGGACTTTTCATTCATTTTTATGGGGAAAACTCTAATCCCAAAATGGCGACCTTCATCCCTACCCTTGCCCTATCCTTAACCATAAGTAACCAAACAAAATACGGGACTTTTGGCACTTTTCACATTCACAGATCTTAGTGGGGACCTGAAAAATGGACCTCACAACGTCAAAAACAGGTTTTTATTACACTGTGTGGGACATTTGGTCCCCACAAAGTAAAACCTGATCCACACACACACGCATACACACTATATCCATGTTCCATGTTTCGACTTAAACACAGTAGGTACCCATACTTTATCCAAGCCACAGAATTATATGGGAAATCCAAGGCGAAACCAGGAAAACCATGAAGGATAGCAATCTCAAAACGAATCAGTTAGGGAAGTCTGGATCGGATTGCATCGTTTTGAAATTTCCTCCGATATTTTTGTAATGAAATGCAAACATTTATTATATTATTATGGCCACCTGGTACAGTTGCATAACTGTTACAAATTCCGTTGGACTGGAAATGTACAATAACAATAAAAGCATTCTATTCTATTCTGTTCTATTCTGTTATTTTCTCTTAAATGTTTGAAAACAATAATTATGGACATATATAAGGCGACATTGATTATTCGAGTTTAAACGGGTTACTTGAGTGGGTTATTTTTATTTGGCAAACTGGAGAATTCAGCTTCCCAAAAAAACCATAGTAAGTGCGCTTCTTCCACCGCTTACAAGCAGTGTTAATCACAAAGTACTCCGGCATTTGATTGGTTAGCTGCGATGGGCGTTTCCGCATTCCGTGTTAAACTCATCGTGAGCTCAGGAGGCAGGAAAGCGGATTGTTTCTGAAGTAGCTTCCACGGACCCGAGCCAAAGACCATCCCAGGGGACCGCACTTCGCACGCCTACAAGTCCGGGATGCCTTATATTCTCATCAGCACTCAGATCCGTCTGGTTCGTATCTCGCCTTCTTGTAAGGACTGTGATACCAGGCTGGCGCACTCGCCCTTAATAGTCGAGCTGGTTAAAGGATTTTGTGCAGCATTCATGCACATAAATTATTAGTTGTTTTTTTAATGGACGCGAGTTCTTTGTTAGCATCGATCACTGACAAGATTCCGATTTTATATAATAATTGGTTATAAGTATTCTGGTATTGTCCGTCAATGGTCTACTGGAGAATGCTTCGAATAGCAAATAAACATGATGTCGACAAATGGTAATTAACTGGCTTTTCAGCAGCCACAAGTATTACTTGGCAAATGGATCTTTCATTATTTAAACAATGCGATGCGTGCTTTGCATAGTTGTTCAGTTCTTCGTGACAAAAATACAATGCGCACTGGAATTACGAAGCCACTGGCGGCTCAGAAATTTATAACGTCACTCCTCCTAATCCAATTTTAACACGTGGTTAAAAAATCAACTGGGCAAACGAATAGACTCCAAATAATTGCGGTAAATAATAAACTAAATTATTTGCAAAAATAATAATCTTAAGATTGGTTTACACTAAGAAATCAATGACCGCAACCACCCCCCCCCCCCCCCAAAAAAAAAAAAAAAAAACATTAATAAGATAATATAAAAACAGGCAACGCAGTAAATGTAGGAATTGTTTAGACGAATGAACATAACGACTTTAAGCTGTAATTATGCAGTTGGCCCGTATAATAATCGTCCCATGAAGTCGGTTCATTTTGAAAAACCCAAGGAGATGTTGACCAGTATGGTTCACAGTATGGCTCATTTTTATGCATTCCAGTGATTGTATTTTGATCACCACAAGCAAAGGATACAACAATAAGCAACAGGTGTTGCAACCTGGGAAGTGATGGAATACTGGCTGATAAAGGCTTTGTATTCCAAAATATTTATCAGTACAGTCTGTCTCATGCAAAGATACAATGGTGCCAAATATGATCTCTGCAGGCTGACTTTAATGTATCCTCAGGGTATTATGCATTGAAAATCTGTATCCATACATCAGCACCAGGGCCAAGATGTGGTACCCCTGGAACAGAGCCAAAAGCCTTATGTCTCAAAGATGAAAACTAGATGTAATACAACTGTGTGCTTCAGCAAAGATCAACGTCAGTTTCAGCCTGTATCTTAGAGCCAGGGAGTACCTGCCTTTCCTTTAATCCTAATAATGTGTTACGTTGCAGCCACCTAATGCGATTAGGATCACCAAATTTATCTGAAAAAATTAGGCCTTATGATATACATATAGGCTTATATAGCTTACTGGACTTATTTGTTCAATGTCTATTAATTTGAGAATTTGAGGCTGCAGTCTTACTCTGTCCTCCTGCTGCTGGTTTCAGGAGACTGGACCTACAATGGTGGGCGATGAACATTCAGATCCAGTCATAATGAACTACCTGGGGGCCAGGAAGACAACGATGCTGGGTAACAACTTGTAGGTATTGATTGTCAGAAGAAAGTCAGTGGTAGTATGAAGATGATTTGAAAAAGGGTAAAGTGCAAGGGAGGGGGGGTCCATCACACAAGTGGCTAATGTTTAGATTAAGAAAATAATATCTAGACCTGAAGGAGAGATGAAAGCAGTTAGGACATATTGCACATTCTTGTACATTTTAATAGGGCACTTACACAGCCATGATGTCATGGACTCACCTTGCTGTTTTTGTGAAAGCAAAAGGCCTTTGAATCAGTTATATCATAGACACATCATATCAGAGTCACGCTGTCATGGGGGAACCCAAACTGCAGTCTTTCTGAAAAGATTCCACCGTTTGTTTGACCACTGATATTTGCCAAAGGGAGGTCAGGGACATCGAGGCATCTGCTGGTACTGCCAAAAACCTGCCCCAGTTCAACCAGAAACATTACGTCACATAACTCCAGAGTTAAATACTTTCTTAAATCTGATCGCCACAGCTATTGGCACTTCGTTGGGGTTCGCCCCCCCCCTCCCCATCTTTCAGAGGGACAGTTAGGGGGAGATGGGGAATTCATGTCAATCAACAAAGAAAGGGAAAATGGAATTATGTGTAATACTGAAGAAGAGGCCACTTTTGAGCCTGGAAGCCAAACGAAACAGAATCAGTGGTGCATTGTGGGAATGTCACGCTGTGTAGCCCAATGAGCAAGAGCTTACGAGACTACTCATGGGGAGGGGGTGAATTTATAAGGGCCCCTCCGACTAATATACGTTCCGCCACGTCTGCCTGTCTTGCAGCTCAGAATACCACGTGGACGAACCGCCTCGGGTTGTTCTGGACAAGCTGGAGAACATTGGGTTCCGTCTGGTGACCATGACTGGCGTGGGCCAGACGCTGGTGTGGTGTCTGCACAGAGACACAGTCAGCCGGGTCGGACCAGCGCCTGCACGCGAGTGGGTCGACACAGACCCCACCAGTAGGGTCCCAGATGGGCCACGGGTCTCTCCATGTGAATAGAGTGATGTGGGTGGTCAGGGTTTTCTTTATTTTTTGGAAATCATAATCTTCATCTGTCTTATGTCAAATGTCGAATCTAAACCATTCTGGGCAGTATTCTCTATTCATGTATAGTTATTAATTGTTTTTTTAATAATGGTGCCAGCCTTGTTTTTATTCAATACTAAGCTTAATGCAATTAAGTCTAGCCAGAGAAGTGTTTACATGCACCAAAAATGTGTTTTCTGTTTGTGTGTCTGATCGCAGCCTGTCATGTGCCACTGACAGCAGCAATGACATATAATCCTATTTGTGAGTGTAAAGTATTTCTTTTGTTAGGGGGTGATGAAGAAATATGTCCTCAACCTGCCCGGACCGTGTGGTTTTGGACTTCCAGGGGTAAATTCAGACTCTTCTATCCATTCTAGGAAGGATTAAACCCCCCCTTGCTGAGCTCCCACCCCCAGTGTGCAATGCAGTCATGCTGGGGGGGGGTGTGAGACACAGAGTCTCTGGGTCATATTTACAGAGTGTCCTGAAAGGCGGCTAAATATACACAGAATGGATGCGCCCCTGGGGGGCTGTGAGGAGGAGCTGAAGGGGGCGGGGGGGGGGGGGACGAGGGGGCTCGGCGGCGG
>JAODJU010000025.1:16551523-16564385 GCA_026776725.1 Gnathonemus echidnorhynchus | reverse complement strand
AAGATCATTGTTTTGAATAACCAATTAAAGAAAGCTTAGGATATAAGCTAAGTTCAATCGTTGTGTAGTATAACAAGTATTTGGACAGGTTTAAACCGCAAATTCAAAGATTTAATATGTACTAAAGGAAACGCATCAAAAGCGGCCCAAACCAGAAAAGACGGCTGACAAAAAGTGTCCGACAAATTAAATGTGTAGGTTGTTTTTAGTTATTGTATTTCACTTGACTGTAGTATTATGTTTCTAGTGTTTCATTATTATCTTATTGTCATAATTACAGATCAAATACAAGCACAATCATGCAGGACATGGGAACAAGTTAGAGTACAAACACAACATTTCATTCATAGGAAATATTAAAGATTTCCTACATTTTATATATATAAAATTAACAAACACACACACACACACACACACATATATATATATTGTTAATTTTATGTATATAAAATGTAGGAAATCTTTAATATTTATAAAACATTCCTTTTGAAGCTAATAAGGAGGAGGCAGACAAAACCTTTGGAAATTCTGGGTTATGAGAATATTAGTGTGATTTTTAAATCCTTTATTGAACTGTCATTTTATTGCGTATACATTACCTGCAATGGCAAATGCATCTAATTGCGATGCACATTGTCTTTGTGGCTGTGAGAGCCCGACTAGTTGGACTTCTACTGTACAGAGCTAATAAATCTTTAAGATATAATATTCCATTTTGGCTGAAGCGGTATCTTTCGAAAAGAATATCATCCGGCAACAATAAAGGATCTTGCCGATCGTGCAAAATCCTCTCAATTTGAAATTCCCTTATTATTTGTGCACCGATTGCAATTGGTCGCTCATCCATGAATGTCGAGGCCATGACTGAACGGATTTCCATGCACGGACACCGATTAAGTGTGTGAGTTAATCCTTGTTTACGTAGAACAAACCTGCTCCGAGAAGGTTTGAGGATTTCGTTATGCTGCTATGACAACACATCCAGCAAGAGTCTCGAAAAAACCGACAGATCCAGGATCATGCCAAATCGTCAACAATTACATGTAAACCATGTACGAAAAATACCCCCCAGGTCCACAAACACACACTAGACATACAGCAAAACAAACAGATGTGTTTTCTTTGGAAACAGGTTTTAAATTATCAGCACACCTCTCATGCTAAGAACTTTTTAAGGAGTCAAACCTTGTGATGCTTGGGTCAACACCCAAACTCTCTAGACAGGAATCCACTGAAGCTTTGGAGCGGATTAAGGTTCACTTCTGCGCATGAGCCAATCAGAATGAATGGTGGATACTAGCAGCGTCGCTAGGATAAGGCTAAGCTCCGGCACGCACACTGAGAGAAAGTCTGCTAACACATTAGAGCTAAACAAATCATTCGAGGCTTATTCGGATTTACTGGAGGCTTCAGACCCCAAGCCTGAGCCCAGTGAGGCCTCTGGTAGATACATCTTAAACAGCCATCAGTCCCCGAAGGTGCTCAAATATGCCCTGGATATTTGGAGAAACAGGTGAAAGTAAAACATGTCAGGCTTCCTTGCAGTATCGCATATCTGTCACGGCTTCTCAATATCAGCATGACAATCAGCCGAGAAGCAGAGGCGGGTCTGCGGCTGTGGGGGTGGGGAGGACAATAGGATTGTTTCAACTTAAAGTAAGCTTCCATAACATACTGGGGAACCCCCTTGATATTGAGAAATGACCAGTATCTCTATTTTACTGCATAATAATACCATGTGTGCAGCTCCTATATACCACCCCATCCTGGGAGTCCCTTTGCATTTGGATTCCCCCTCCCAGATGCATCCCAGCTTTGAGCTGCAAGGTCCGGCATCTGTGTTGCGTTATGCGACGGCACTAGGGCCAGATACAACTGGCAGGTCCAACAGCCATGCCTCCTGCCAGTCTCAGTCTCAGTCTGTCTCTCTCTCTCTCTCTCTCTCTCTCTCACAGGTGACTTTTTGATGGCTTCATCCCAAGTACAGCTTTGTGTCTGGGACCGATGGCAGTTTCCAAATTGTGGTAAGAGCAGAATGGGAATCCCTCCAATCCTCGGAGAACTCTCTAAGGGACAAAGTGGCGGCTTGTGTGAATGACCTAGCAGGGTTAGCATCAGAGCTCCTTGTACGTTGGACAGTCAGGATGGAGCCCAGTGCGCCTCTGCACTGGGGTGGGTGGGTTTGGGCCGTGGGATCTGTCGGCTGGGGCTGGGGCTGTGGCCCCGGGTCCCGGGCGGGTGGTCGGGGCGGGGCAGTGTCTGCCGTTGGCATTCCCGGCGTCAGGCCCTCGGGCACTGTGGGGTGGTTGGGGGATATTGTTTGGGGGGGCCTCCACCTTGCTTTGGGGGGACCTCTGGCACGCCCTTATTGCTCCCCTGGACCCGACACCACATTAAAGAAATAATAAAAAAATGCAGCATGAATATTCCTATCCTGACAGCCTCATGGGCGGCATACAGCCTGTGTGCTTTGCATAAATCTTACTTTTGAAGGTAGTGGACTTAGCGGCATGTTCCAAAACCACAGCGGCACAAGCAGGCCTCGTTACCTTGGGAACAGCGCCGGGAGCTTGTGCCAGGCTAATGGCGCTTTGGAGCACTTTCCACAGTCCCTGGAAACCTTACTGGGGCCCGTTATTCTGCACTGGTCAAGATGCTGAAGGTAATTATAAGCTACCTGCCAACATTTAAGGAGACCTTTAAAACATCTTGATGTGAGTTTTTTACTATTTTTTGTGCACTGAACCCTAGCCTTTAGACGCCAATCAGTTATTTTAAGACATTAACAGAAGCCCAATTCTAGGCAGACAGCACAAGTTACTTTGTATCACCCAAGATTTGCTCACATCATGCTGAAGTACATTTATTAACGTATACAATCTTATTTACAGATGATACTGTAAATGTCTTGCAATGATTCTACAAATGATTAAAAGGGAGTCACTGGAAGACAAGAGCACCCAAGTTTTCATGAAGGAACTTCAGGCTTTGGACGAGCTGGTCAAGAGCCACTATCTGGAAGCACTTTAACGAGAGCAGTATTGCCGAGAAAATGTATCGTGTCCTTGGTTTCTGAAAGACCTGGACTGGCCACGAAACTAAGCACAGCCCAAGAAATAGACCGGCTCCCACATACATAATCACTGATGATTCTCTCTATAGCCTCTACTACCCACCAACCAAAAAGAAAAGGGTCCTTTGGCTGGATGAATGTTATGACAGGTCAATCGTTTGATTGGGCTCAGTTTTACAAAAACAGGGAGAGGATTGTTTAAAAGAACTCCATCAAAAAAAAAACAACTTCAGAGATCAACTGATATGTTACTTTTGAAGTTCAGAAACCTTGCCAAGTTTTGAGACAAAGTAAAACATTAAAAAAAAGTCAGATTCTGACCCCGGAGCCAGAATTTAGGGTGGAGGTGGCAGGTGAACTTCATCCTTGGCGCAAAATAACCTGCGATCGGAGATGATATCTTCCTCCCTCACCCAATCAGACAGAATTCACCTAGCTGAACATAATCCAAACCAGGGGTCTGATACAGAGATAGACTGTCCGCTTCCAGAAGCCCTCAGGAGGTCTGTGGAAGCTCTAAGCACAGGCTGCTGCAGACAATGAGTGTTGTGAGATTAGCGGTACAGGTGGGAGAGGCTGGCTGGTGGCTTTCTGGTGGACAAAGCTGTTCAATGAACATGAGGATGAAGGCAAAAGCCTTACATGCCTTCCTCACACCCCAGAGCTGAACACCAAACCTTTATGGGAAGTTCTGGAGCACAGTGTGTGAAGTAGATTTCCCACTTCATTCACCCCTGAAGAACATGGAGGTTTTTCATTTTTTGGAGAATGTTCTTACACCCAGTTCAGGACTCGTATGACAATATTCCAAGAAGGACATGAGCTTTTTTTAAGGGTAAAGGGAGGTCCTACTCCTTTTATGTGCTATTAATATATTGTTAGGTATTTCAATTATCAATCAATCAATCAATTTCAATTCTTATCGACCCTCTGTATATATACATACCTGAGTCCTTATCTTCTATCTGCTAAACTATTCAGTGGTTTGGTCTATTCCTTATCTACTGAATTCCTTGAATTGAGTTTCATGGTTTGTAAAGACAAGTAGACACACCTCACAAACATACATAATAGAGGCTACAAACTCTAACAGCATATGAGAGGTGTGAGCACAACACTGTCACTTGGAGGACCAACACTCTGCCATTTGAGCACCTTGCACAGGTATGCCGACTTGTGCAATACTGAACATCACTAAAAAAATACCCGTAAACCACAAATTATTTTCAGTGACAAGATCAGTAATATTTTATTCCTCCCCTCTCAAACACAAACAGTACCCCCTCCTGATACAGAATCCTGATACCTGTATATGAAGCCCAGGCAGGTTTATGAAACGAAAGCCCTTCCAGGAGTGGGAAAGTGACTCAGTGGTGGCTATGCGGTGACTCGCAGGTGACTCGCGGGTGATTTCCCACTGCCTGCTGGGAATTCAGAAAGTTCAGACATGACGCCAATCTTGTAAGAGTCCGCCGCGCTGGGGTGTGACCTCAGTAAAAAAAAACAAAAACAAACGGCACAATCTCCGCCCCCACGGCGTCCGCTTAAAATCAACGGGAAGGGAAACCTCACCTAGTTCAGGTGGCTCGAGTGTCACCTGTGCACACCTGCGCCCGTGTCATCTGAACTTCCGCGAGTTTGCATACCTGGCAAGGAGCCAGAATTTTCATGTAGGGTGGGAAAAATAACTGACGTACACTGGACAGGCTAGTCCATAAGGGCACAAAGCAGGCGTAGCCTCCAGCGGCCAACAAGAGTGAAGAAGGACACTGCAGTAGACTGCTCTAAGGGAAGATTTCGGTTACTTTGACAAGTCCCATCAAGGTTCGACAGGTACTGAGGAACCTGGCAAGATTCAGACTCGCACAGGTAGGCAATTATTTTAATCTCCACGCAAACAGAACTGAAAGGTGTGCTTGAGTCGAGCGAGGCTTTTTCACCAACACGGGTAGGGATTCTAGCTCTGGCTACAGTGAAGCTTTGAGGACGGGGTGGTGTTAATGGGTTGCCTGCAAACTGTAAGCCTGGAAGCCAGAGCGCCATCGCAACTGGTTTCCAAGGCGCTGTCCTCACAGCGGAGGGGGAAACGTTACGCCAACCACCCCCCATATAACTTACATGATTTAAAAGGAATGCTGCTGTCCCTACACCCCGCGATCTCCCGCTGCTACAAAAGAGGCGATAAAATGTTTACGGCTCCGCGGGACATACCTTCTACAGCACGTACCACTTTTACAAGTGAGTGCTTCAAGTCACGAACACCGTTTGCTGTAGGAAGGCCCGTTAGACGGCCATAAAAATTTATATTTCCAAAAAAACAGTGCATTCTTCATTAAAAAGTGCTTATAATGAGCTGTACTACAAGTCACCCAATAGAGTAATTAGAATGCTTATTACAGTAATGGGGGAATTGTGGGGAAATACACATTAACAATTCCGCGCTTGAACTGAAGTAATGTGCTGAGGAGCAGATTGAGACGGGCATGCATTTCCGAGAACGCTTTTAACGCTTTTACGTTTGCTCTGAAGTACCGGAATAAGCAGAAAAAAAATGCACAGTCCCAAACTATCACAGTTTGATGGAGAAGACCCATCTGTCACACTGACAGATTTAAACTCGTTTTAGCTGTACGTCGAAAAACACCATTCCATTAGAGAGAAAACTCCTGAAAGGTTGTTCGTCTTTTTCAGGCGAAACCAGACGGCAGATAGCTGGTTGCGAACAACTGGTTTCTGTCATTTAAGGGAAGAGGGGAGCCAGTTTGAACAGGCCCGCGTTGCAACACAGCCCACATGCCTGTCTGCTTCCTTTATTTTAACGGAAACGCATGGCAACGGGGAATTAATAACGTGAAACAAACAATCACCAAAAAATTCGTACTTGGCACGGGGGAGCTTCATATTCCTTATGTAATTATAATCTGATTCAGGCTGTTAACAAAAGCTTCCAAACCCTAGCCCATAAGCGAGATGGCTCTTAGTGAACGATCAGACTTTTGAAAACCAGACTTATTAATACAGGGTGTTGCCCGTTTTGCTGTTTATAGGGCTCATCGCCTTGTTCTATGGGGTTATGCCGGCTGGGTTGGCATTAATGGTTTGATGGCGTGAGATGCCGACGTGACTCCGAATCATTGCCTGGCACCTCCTCGCACATGTCAGAGCGGCAGCCCAGCTCCGAACGGTGACCTCATGGTATCGCCTCCCGGCACCGCCGGAGCAGGTGCCCTCGTTAAACATCCTTCACACTCTCCCCCAAAACGGCACCTGGCGCGTGCGAGGGGCCCGCAGGCTGGCGGCGAGACACGTAATAAAGCGCGCCGAGCGTGCCGAGGACTGATGCCGAGCCGCCGGCACGCTAACCCCAGCCCCGCGCCACTTCCTAAACAGAATTCCTGTTTTTCTTTTGCATGGCTCCTCAGGACCAACGGCTTCCCTGGCGACGTCGCATTCTGAAAGGCTCGACGAGCGAAGTCTCAGGATGCCCCTAAAACCTGCCCTGCAGCAAGACCGGGGCCTCTCAGTGAACCGGTGGCCCTCTTGGTCCCAGAAGCACCGGGGCTCACTGTCCGTCAACATGATCAGCCTGCCGCTGGGCGACTTCCGCCACCTGTCACACATCGGGGGCAAGGACCACCAGGACAATTTCGGCGATCTCTCCTTCCTGAGGCCGGGTCATAACCTACTTCTGAAGTCCTCAAAAAGTGAGCAGAACCTGCTCCTGGCCTGTGCCCCGCCACCCAAGCCCCCTCGCCTGAATCTGGAGTCTTCCGAAACACAAGACCCCCCCGACTGGAACGTCAGGCGCCGGTCTTCTGCGCAGCGACGCAAAATGTGCAGTTCCCTGCCACTGCTGGACAGTGAGGAAGGGGAAGAGCCAGCATCAGAGGAGGCTGAGGTTGGGGGGAGCACTGGGCAAGAAAGCACCAGACGGGACAGCACTGGCCAAGGCAGTGTCAGCTCTGGGGGGGACGAAGACTCATTTCCAGCTAAAATGGAAGAAGTTCTGCCAGAAGAGGACAATTCCATCTTCTCCCTGGACCTGGGCCCATCCATCCTAGACGATGTCCTCAGGGTGATGGACAGGTTCCACTAATGAGTCAAGGGGCCCCAAACTTCTCATCCGCCATCACCAGGGGTCCTACAAGTAATGACTGCTGACGTGAGCACTGTTAGCAGCATGCTAACACAAGCCATGATGAGTTGGGTTTCTGCTAAAGTATGCCGTGCTGTCATGTGACGAGGCATGAAGGCGCAATGACAATGATCCTTCTCAGTGGATTTACATGAAGATCGGGTGACCTGCTGTAAAGGACCTACGAACACTTTGAACAATTCCTTCACCAGAAAGCACTGTTCTGTTCTGGGGTGACACACCCGCATTTCTGCACAGGCTAACAGCTAAACAAGAAGACATGGAAGCTTTTCTGGCCCAGTTGCAGATCACCATACCTTCCAAACTTCAGTCTGACAGTTAAGACTGACGCCTTTATCCCTGGGTGGCACTGTGAATGCGCAAACAAAAGCTTCATATTTATAGTAAAGGAGGGACTGTGTAACACGCCCCAATAAAATAGCCTTGAACATCAAAGCAGTTTGAAAACGAGTCTGATTTTTACTCTGAAAAGCGGGAGATAAACCACTCAATCATTAACTGAGTTCGTTCAACAAAGGCAACAGGAAAGGTAGCTTGTAACTGGTTATTCAAGCAGACTGCCATGGAATCCAAAGGTTTACAATAAACTATGTATAAATGAAGTTGTGCAACATCAGAGAGAAAGGAACCTGTAGGTACAAGGCGGGTTAACCAGAATTTTAGTGCTAAACTTGGCAAACGGTAATTCTAGCTTGAGGTAAGCCAAACTAGTTGTGTCAAAAAGCACAGTTAAAATGAACAGCATAAAGGGTCGACAGTCCCTGAGCTTGGCCATTAAGAAGCAGTTATTAAGTTAATCATAAGTTTAAGACAGGGCAGAAATGACATAAGAGCTGAAATGTTATCACTGTATAGCTGGGGGGGCAGCATATATACCACCCCACACTGTCCTGACTGTGGTAGCACTTCTGCTTCTGGTAGGCAGTGTGTGTGTGTGTGTGTGTGTGTGTGAGAGAGAGAAACCAAGCTTGACCCGGGGGGCATTTGAGGTTTGGCAGTTATTCTTACAGAGCGGGCCCATTTGCCATAGCGCTGTGGGGAATATTGTCGTCTCGCAGTTCTACCATCTTGATTAATTCAAGGCACTATTCCCCTATCCCCCCCCCCCAGCACACATCTCAACAGACACCCTCAAGCCAAGCATGAATACAGCCCCCCCCCACCTCCCCGCATGCAACGGGGCAGAAAAAACAAACAGAGGGCAGTCACAGAGCCTCAGAAATCTACAGCCCAAGCTGGGCCGTAGCTGCACCGCTGCTTCTGCCTGGGGAAGTGGGAGTGGGGGTTGGTTGATACAGTACTTCCACATGTGCCCTGGGGAGGGCTTGCCGAGCACAACCGGGGGTTCTTAAACGTCACCCGCTGAAGAAACAGCAACTATGTCACCTGGCCATCCCACCTGTCGGGAAGGTCTGGGTTCTGTGTGACAACTACATCTATATGACTCTCAACATACACACAGAGAGACGGACCGGAATAGAGAAACACTATGGATGCACAGTGATCACTGCCCGACAGATCTGCCAATGCTGGGGGGGCAAGAGGTATTTAGTGCCAGTGGTACACACTCTAGACATCTTCAGACAGAATGATAATTTTATACATTTGAAGGTCAGAGAGACCAGAAGCCCCCAAACCACATTTCAGACACAGCTGGACCTCCTATTCTGCCCTTTCATTCTGCTTTAAATCAAGCTGTAATCTTTTAAATCCTTTCCTGCCAAACACTGTCAGATGGGGAGCCAGTCAATCTACATGAACATCTCAGGCAGACCGAACTGAAGAGCTCGTAAACGCTTGACCCTGTGCTTCATTTTCGCCAATATGGGCCACTGTGTCAGCATCAATGCCCGGAAGTGTGTGGGTTCAAATCCCCAAACTGGCAGAATAAACGTTGGCCAAGCCTGCACTCTGATCCTCACCTGTGTGTACATGTGGATGTCTGTCTATATCACAGAGACAAGACGGGACGTGCAAAAATGTCCAGGCCTCTCCATGTACATGAATAAACCAGCACTATTCCACCATATACACATTTTGACTTTATCAGAAAAAAAAGTGTTTCAAAAAAATAGCTTGTTTTTTTGGTGTTTTGGTTTTAGGCTACATAGTATCACATTGCGATATGTAAAATTAAAAAAATTAAAAAGGAGATGAAATTGCCCAAAATCAACTATAAGGAAACAGACCTTGTTATTATCTACAAATAAAGTTTATTAAATAAGTTGGTTGCATTGCCGACTAATACAATGCAATTATTGTGCATACACACCTAACGATAAAGATGCTGAAAAGATATATAGTGCAGCCCTAGTTTTTGTTGCAAAATTGATTGTCTGATTGTCTGTTATAAGCTTGAATGGTCATTAGCAGCTGCATCACACCGGCCTATCACTTACTCATTAAATAAACAATACTGCAGTGGAAAAGGTGGAAGCTGGAAAATGTTACAGATATTTGATGCCTGAGCTGATTCTGTGAAGTTCTTTATACAAATTAAAAACAAAGCACCACACCAATATAGTGACCGACCTATGACACCTGACCTATGACACCTGACCTACTCAAATGACACCTGACCTACTCAAAATATGGATGCCTTCTGCCCGTATGGAAGCTGCCCAGAGCTGTCCTCAGTGATGGCGATCAGGAGGAAGTCTGCTGATCTTCTGCTGTCACATCTCAGTTTTACAAGAGTGCAGCAGAAGACCCTTCTGAATAACGCTGTCATGGAACGGAAGTGTGCGAACTTAAATTCACATGTGTGGGACAGTCAAAAGAGAGAAGAACATTAGTTGCAGACCATTATCGTTTGTTGTTTTTCATGCCGAGCTCCCCCCAGCAGATCTAATGCGCGATGGGGTTTAAGACTAGTTAGGCAAGGGGGGCACAACCTTTCTTTCACACTAGCTCAGAAAATCCATCATCGCCACCGAACCCGTTCGAGGACAGTACCGTGTAAACATCTTCCAAAGCCGCTCACAAAAGAGCACGAGTGAGCAGCTGGCAGATGAATAGGTACTTACGTGTCAGCCTCACTACTTCATGACCTCACACTTTGTACATTTTTTTTTTTTTGTGGGGTAACTGGAGGCCACGGCATTACGGAATCTTCAGGAGCGCAGTGGAATCTCACTGGCTGATGTTATACGGCCCCAGCCGCAGACGAGTCACGCCAAGGTCAGAAGGCCGCTTCGTACAGCAATTATCCGTCTGGCTGACAAACTGAAGGCCAGCCTTACGCTTCAGGGCGGGTGGAAAAGGGACTGTGGGTATGAGCCACACAGCTGGCCTGCGGGACTGTCACAGCAGCAACCGCAGACCGGATCCCTCCAGCTGGGTGGCTGTGAAACATATGACAAAGCCCACGTCGTCCGCAGTCGGTCCCAATGAACGTAGGAATCGACGATGAGAAAAAGTCACACCCATTACAGACGCCGGCCTGCTATCACACAACAAAGCGGCCGAGAAAACAAAGGATGAGTGAGTATGATGAGAAACATGCTCGTGTTATAATGTACATGGATTCCCAGCTGTAGTGGAGCCGCCCAGTGCATTCCACAAGCTCTCTCTGAGCGAGTCCTTTCCTGCAAAGAGATGCACACGACCTATACGACAAAGCAGGACGACGATATGCATTTACAACATGCGAAACGATACGCATAAACCGCAGCATACCGCAAATGGTGAAAAACCCAGGAACCGCCCGATTATCACATTTGTATCCGTTTAACAACTTTCAACAGCTTATAGGCAGATGTGTTACTGCTTCTGGATGGTTCGACGCTTTGCTCACAGACGCAACAGCAGTGCCTGCAGCTGGGAAGTGAGGGTATCAGGGAAGGCGTGACACCAGCAAGCACCTTATTCACGGCTCGGTCTGACATCCGTACACAGGCTGCAACCCCGGCAACAGAATATACCCTATCAACCCACTATACACCACTCGCCCGTCTGAGACGCTTGGTTAGATCTCAGGCCACTTTCACATTTCATAGCCCTGCAACTCTCAAAATCGGGTTGCCAAGACAACCTAAGTGAAATGACCCGATAACGACAGGCATGACAAACAGATGTCTCCGTAACGGACCCTCACCCCCTCCTGGTACAACATGTTCCTTTAATCTCTTAATTACCTTTCCTATAAGCCTGGATCTTGGCCATCCCTTATCTCCTCCCAGAAGGCGCATGGCTGCAATACAGATGTGAACAGCATGAGCTTTCCCCTGTGCCCAAATCCGCGATTTCCCTTCAGTGTGCGCTGAAATCTAAACAAAACATTCCACAGTCAGGGGGTCTTTAAACCAAAACTATGAATAATCCCTGTTGAGTCTGGTGTGTGTCATTAATCTGGACAAAGCTACTGGGCTTAGTACCTTGGTATAATGGGTATTCTTCCCTGACTATTCCTAAAAGGCAGCGCTCTCAGAAATGGATGAAAAACAGGCTTCGAATTCAGGGCAAAGTGATGCATGAAGGAGCCCCACATTCTTAAGGGGTATCTATTGTTGTAAGCATTTCTAGGACATTACGCCAGCAGCCAAATGTGAGGACCGGCATCAAGGGAGCTATGAGTGTGGGTTTGGATGCCATGAGATCTGACACACAGGCTACCTTCATTCATTCTCAAGAGGCAAAAAAAAGCACATTCATCAGGATGGTCAACTAGTAACAAAGCAGTACATGCCTTATTAAACTCTCTAACCTTTCCATCATCATTTAATGGATCAGTAATATGACTGGTGCCATGGTTACCATCAATATCATTATTAGCATTGCCTCGATCAAGGCCGATGTGGGCCAATCACTTCCATCTCTCCAGTGTGTACTCGGACCACTCAGCGCGGAACAGACTTATTAACTGGAAGAAGCACAACTGTAAATCATTCAGCCATGTTTGTTGATGTAGGCAGCACATACTGTGGCCGGCTCACATGTGCCAGGAAGCCACCAGTGAAATTCCCCCGTCCAGCATACTGATACTCAGTGAGGGCACAGCCAGGAATAACATCAGGAGGATTTAAAACAATATTACGGCTGAACCAGTTAAAGTATTCGTATATTTCACTGTCACAGCATATAGTGGATCAGAAAGTGGCTCAGAGGAGGAGGACCATCCCAGGGCATCATCTGACCTGACGAGAAACGCAGTTTCCACAAGCCCACCTGCGAGCAAGCAGCTGTGGGCCCCCACGTGTCCTATTTGACAGCTCTGGAGAACATAAGTCCAGCAGACATTGAGTCTCCCATTAGCGTGACAGCTAAAGTACCTGCCTGGTACGGTAAGGAGAACATGGCTGGAGAATTCTGCTCTTTCTGCTCCTTATTTCTCTGAGAAGAAATAGATGACTAAAAAGTGCATGTCCTCCTCTTCCTCCACCAGGCTCACAGATGAAAACAGGAACTCCGGTGACTTAGACCACCATGGGAGAGGGGTATGCCAACGTCCAGGCTTCCTTCGTCCCCCAGTTGAACCTTCGGCTTTTCATTGCAGTGGGGCCTGCTTTGTGGAAGGCTTGCTCACGACGGGCTAATGCATGAACGACCTATTGGTATTGATCAGGGGTGAGTTTCCCGAAGCCTTCTTAACGCTACGTCGTTCGTTAGTTCTATCTTTTAACACAGAACTTAAG
>JAODJU010000025.1:16532542-16543208 GCA_026776725.1 Gnathonemus echidnorhynchus | reverse complement strand
CACCCCCCCCCACCCTCCTGAAGAACTGACCCAACCGGAGCCTTTGGAACCGCGCCGTGGTGCGCTTCCAAGGAGCATGGGGGGGACGCGACTAGCGTGCAAACCGGAGGTCTGTGGTTAGGCCCCGCCATCCCTGCCCGGCCCAGCACACCCGCTCTGGGGGTTGGGGTCAGGGGCCCGTCCACAAACTGGCTCCTCCAAGCTCTCGTTCGCTAAAAAAAAACATCTTGGCTGTCTTGTGACCGGACAACTTGCCTCCGGAGCCTGCAGCTGCTACCATGAACAAAACAATATCGTATGGCATTACCTGAGTACTAGACTAGTGACATACCGGACATTCTGTGGCATAGAGGTGTTCTGTATTGGGAGATTACCAAGCTGCGTCTGAGTGGCACAGATGTGGAGGCTTCAAGAATTTACCAGCCTAACTGGAAGTAGGCAGCAACACACACAGCAGATGCGTTAAATCGCATGTGTTATATGAAGTACCGGGTGCTGCTGGGACTCCTTGGAGCTGCGCCTCCCTCTCCCTCTGGATTTGCTCCTTGACCAGCCTTTGTTCCTCCTGTAGTTGCCGGGACCCCTCCTCTCGCAGCCGGGTGATCTGGGATTTAATACAGTGAGGCCCCATGAGCCACTGCAGGAAATCACACATCATCACTGCAGGCCTCAGAAAAGCACCGACTACGTGAATAGAGGATGTGGTCGGAGGGTCTGCCAGAGCAATGGCACCCTAAAGAGCAGCCTGAGGTTGATCCACAGGGCAAGGACTTCGCAAACCTGCGGCAGCACAGGAGGAACAGAACACTGCCTCCTAGTGGTCATACCGAATCAACCATGACACAACCATCACCATGCCTTATGTGGTAGAGGGGTTAAAGCCAGGGGTGTCAAAATGCAGTCCTGGGGGGCCGGAGCCCTACACGTTTTTTGTTTCCCCTAATTTAACATACCTGATTCAACTCCTTGCACCTCCTTGTGCTAATTACCACACAGCTTTTGAGCTGAATCATTTGTGGTGGAACAGGGAAAGAACTAAGCTACACAGGCTCTGACCCACCAGGACTGGAGTTTGACACCCCTGGGATAAGCCATGGCTGGGTTTCTCTATCATGAGGACAGTATACTGATAGACACCATACATGTTATGGGATTGGTCAATCATGCCCCCTCTGGTCATGTGACCTTTGCCTGCAATGTCCACCATAAAAATGACAATATACATAAAGCTCAGACTCTATATAGTGCTATAGAGCCCTATGTAGCCCTACATGGACTATATATAGCCCTCTGTGAAGAGCTAACAGCTAAAGGAGGCATCTGGGATTGGGTGGCTAGAGACGGGTGCTTACCTCCTCTTCCAGAGTGCGTGCGACTTTGATCTCCTCCACGCTGTGAGCCTCGGCCTCTCTCTCACGCGCCTCTAAGTCTGGTTTGTGGGTGGGGGGGGGGTGTATATGCAATGCAGTAAGAGCAGACCTTGAGCCGCACTCAAAACTCCATCCATTCTAAACACTTTCACATTGTAAATCAGCTGAAAACACTATGGTACCAGATCTGTGGAAAGCGGCCAGACCGGACCGCAGCCCGGTAACGGTGGGGAGCACTTGGACAGCGCCCTCGTAAGCGTTTTACTGGTCCCTCTAAAGACCCCGTGACACAGAGTGCAGTCAGCAGTGACACATTATAAGCCACCCACGATGGCCGTTAATCGCAGGGCGTGGGCCCAGCTGGCCACAGGGATTCGCTGCGGGAAAAGGCAGGAAATCTGCGAGCGTTTCGACAGCCTGTGCTGAGCCGCGCCTGTCCGCTGTCATGGTAACCATGGGCGCCCTCAACACCGGCCAAACTAAGCCCGTTCCCTGTGAGGTCTAAATCATCCTCACCTAGCTTGATCTTCTTCCTCTTATCGTCGAGTCTTCGTGTCCTCTCCTCGGCCTGCTTCTTCGCCTTTCGAACCTTGTCATACGCGGCCTGCCGGAGACAGAGGATTCTGGAGATGGATTCACGTCTATGGGTCTGGCTCGCGGCGACGCGAGGAGCATGACGCCCCCTGCTGGAGGTCGCAGACTTACCCTGGCTGCCGCGTCCGTCAAAACCTCAAGTGCCTGGGACAGCTGGTGGAAGAGCTCAGCTGAGAAGACCAAAACAGAGACAGAGAACATGGCCAGCTCAAAGATCTGCCTCTTATCTAACCACGGAAAGCGGAGGAACTTCAAACAAAGCTGTTCTTCATTTACAGACTACTTTATTGTTAATACCTGGAGAGGCAGCTAAAACAATGCAAACTGACTTTACTGACCAAAAAGGGCCTTAAGTCTTCTGCTAAGCCAAATAAATAACATGATATGTCACAGGGGCTTCCAACAGATTCCAGCAAAGAGTTGCTGAATCTGAGTCGGGGAGTATTTCATAAACAAATACAGGATGACAGAGACTGTACACCAAGTGTGACATGGTATGCCGTCCTTATGAAGATGGAACACTGGGGGAAATACTGTAGGGGAAAGTCGAACAAATTCACTTCATGACAGCCGTTGTTGGAGTGTCTAAGGGAGTCTGTTTCCCTCTCCAAACCATGCATGCCATGTCACCCTAGGCCCCACTGGGAAGCAGAGAGGCCACTGTCACAATTGCTGGCACCTGAAAGCGCATGCCTGCCACCTGCCTTGAATGGCACTGCCCGAGGGAGCCCGTTTCCTAACGCCTGCCCACAGCATCCTGTGGAATGCAAACCGCAGCCTGTGCAAATCCAGGGCAAACGAAGCACACAGGCGGGATTCAAGGGAGAATAACCTGCACCCTCTAGGGAAATGGTCCAAATGTCTGTCTGTATCCCGCCCAGGCCGACAGATGCATGCCGACCCCCGCCTCACCCCTACCCCGAGTCCCCTGTTGTGTGTGCCTTTTCGTGCGACGCATGAAGCACACGCGAAACCAAAATAATTTTGGACCGCATCTGAATGCAGAATGGGCTTTTCTCCCGCTCTGGAGCCGACATTGTTCTTTCATTTCTGGGAAACTGACCCATTTTATTTTGCTCAGTTCTGCCATTTACCCCCTTGTTCCCCTTCTATACTCAAATCAGGAATTGTCAAAGACATCCAGTAACCACAAAAAAAAAAAAAACTGAAAAAACCTTGCATGAAAACAGGCTGGTGTTTTTTTGTTTTTTCCTCCAAGGTACAATATTTTTTTTTAATGTATTTTAAATTTCCAAGACTGCTTCACCCTCCCTCCCCCCAACCTTCTGGAAGACAGGAGACCAGAACAATACAAGCTGTGGTGTTGCAGTACCGACCCACATCCCAGTCCCCTTCAGGGGCCAAAGATGCAGCTCGCTGCCTCGGGAGGCCTCTGTGACCTGGGGCCCATTAGGGGACCACACCTCCAAGGAGGGCTCCCAGAGGACACCATGTCGGGTCTCAGACACCAACTGGACAATGGCTGCCTTCAGCGGGGAGGTTCATAGGGACGAAAAGACAGGTGCTTAGCCGCTTCTCTGCTTCGGACACAAGAGCAAACCAGCAGCAAACCAGCAGCCCCACTTACCCGCTTTGGGGTTGTCGGGATTCTTGTCCGGGTGACAGGTCAGAGCTTTCTGTCTGTAAGCCTTCTTGACCTGGAGAACAAAAATACATAAATAATCTGCAAGGAATCATAACCGACAGTCATGAAAACAGGCTTATATCCGGCCGGGCTGAGCGACTACGAATGTCAACTGGGGTTTAATGCATGCATTGCTGACTTTTCCCGAAACACAAGGCAGAGTTCCCAAAGGCTGATAAACCCAAGGAAACTCAATATCGTGTCTCCACCACCGCTGCGTGTCCAATCTAATAGACTGAAGGCCTCACACAAATAAGTTTAACCTGCATTACTGTGAGTGTGGGGCACCAGCGACTTCTGTATTTCCACTTTATTCTAAGCCACTGTCCTTCCAATAATGCATCCTCTCACTCGAATAATGCATCCTGTCGCTTGAATAATGCATCCTCTCGCTCGAATAATGCATCCCTAGATGTCCACAATTCTCTCTGAGGGAATAGTAAACAATAATTAAAGAAAATAAATTTTACAACAAAATTTATGACTATGACAACAACATGGAACGTTAAAAGCGTGAAAATGAAAAACAGGAAATGTACGATTTGCTGGATGGCCGTGGGCGCGACATACCGGCATGAACTCCAGGCTAAGGACGGAAAAGTGAAGCTGCAAGCTGACTTTCAGGCTCATAAAGCTGACGAGCTGAAGACGTCAGCTAAACTCCACGTCTAACTACTGCTCTTCTTTGCTAGCCGTTAGCCTTTGCTAGCCGTTAGCCTTTGCTAGCCGTTAGCCTTTGCTAGCCGTTAGCCTGGTGGCCTACCTTCGTCCAGCTGTTGCCTTGGTATCAGCTCTATTTGAGTGGGGTCACATAATGTCTACACATTTTAGTAGGCCTGCTCCTCCAATTACACCTCACAGGCAAAAAATACAGCTGAACACCACCTAAAAACATAGGTAACAAGGCGCTAATATAAACCAGCACTTTAGTTGGCTGATTTTCTAGTTTTGGGTCGAGCAAATGTACAGACATGCAGAATGCCGAATCTCTACCTCATATCTTTACTGACACCCAACTCTGGTCAACCCTGACATACTTCCAATAAATTAACGGCCCCTAACTGGTTCCCAATGCACAACAATTATTTTCGAATGGACAGAGGCAAAGACACGTCAAACTTCTTTCCACCCCCCCCCCCCCAAGCTGAAAACTGCTCTTTAAAACAGGCAGGAAAATAGGTACATTTTCAGAGCCGGTTCCATGTAGGAATCAATCAAAGTGCGAGCTATCGGACATAAATCACATGCTTTGTTTGTGCATCTGGAATTTTTGCATTGAATGGAATGCTCTCGAAAAAAACTGGGCCGACGGTCCTACGGGTCGAGCCGACATGCCTCAGAAAAGATGCACGTTCAGTCTCATGCTACTCTGGGGCTGTGTGTGATGAAAGAATGAAAATAAATGATGAATCAAATGATAAATCCTTTATTTGCATTTCTACGAGTGCAGGTACAATGGAATTCCTCTCTTTGTCTACCCCATCTTGCTCTCCTTAGCTTGGGGAGGGGGGTCACAGCACAGGGTTAGCCAATGTGCAGCACCCCTGGAGGTGGGGGTTAAGCGCCTTACTCAAGGGCCCACGAACATGTGACTGTTCCGCCGAGGCTGGGGCTTGAACAGGCGATTTTCCGATCACGGGGGTAGAGACTTAGCCTGTTGAGCCAATGTGCCCCAGCACCCCAAATTCAAAACTGCACAAAGCACACGTTAAAACAACTGAGCTGCTATCATAGCTCACCTGGGCAAGCGTTCACCCAAAGGGACCGCTGCACTAATGAAACGTGATGTCATGTGGCTGTCTGACCCGAAGGTGACCCTCAATCTATGCCCATCCACTGTGATCCTACCTCACCGAGGGAAGGCTGGATGAGAGCCAGGTCGATAGCTATCACTCTCTGCCCCCTTACCCCAGGACGTGCAAAATGCACGGGAAAGGAGGTATAAAACTGCAGGAAAGCACACATAACTATTTATTTGCTGTAGAGAGTTCTGCCCATGCCGCTAAAGTAATAGGCCAGGAACTCAGCATGCTGGTAAGGGGCCGGACATGAGACCTGGAAACGAGGTCCTTAGCGGAACAGGCACGCAGGCCACACCAAGGGAGGCCAGTTAAGCACACTGCCCCGTCGCCACCTGCGCTTCGACCGGCCTGCTCCCTCACAGCCCCTGCAGGGAGGGTGCGCCACAGATCACATGGCACTAGTAACCATCTTGTACAATGGTGCTGCTGCAAGATAAGAACCATCTGCTCCTCACCTCCACCCCCAACTCTACTACTGAGTTTAGCACTGTTGCTACTACACACATTCTGTGTTGGTAAATCAATCCTTTATTTGCCTTTTGCACAAGTATTGGTACAGGTTACGCTGGAATTCTTCTCCTTGCTTACCCCATCTTGCTCTCCATAGCTTGGGGGGGGGGGGGGTCACAGCACAGGGTTCACCCCCTGCGACGCCCCTGGTGCTGGGGGTTAAGGGCCTTGCTTAAGGGCCCACAGATGTGAGTACTCTGCCGAGGCTGGGCTAGAACCAGCAACCTTCCGATCAACACAGAGGCTTAGCCCACTGAGCCACATGCTGCCCTCTGTTGACGTATAAGCCCAAAATCCCTCGGGTATAAAGTTTGTTAATGGCCCCGGAACTGCACATTGGCTACAACAAGACACCTACTTGATTAGAAGACAACAAATTTGAATTATCCACAGGAGACAATGAGGAAAAATAAAATCATGACACAGACACCCCCTAGTGGACACTAGCTAACACAGCATGCTCCAGGAACCACACTGAGCAATGCCTGGGTCTCCTTTGTCACTGACTTGAGGGGGCTGGCTTGCACCTTGCTGTCATTACCGCCCTCTGTGCTTCTTATTAGCACTGATCACGCGTGAGAGTGCTGCCCACATGGCAGCAAGGCCTGCCAACTGTCTGCCTGCCAATCAGGCTGTCCTCAACAAATGTGACATGCAGCAAGTTATCAGTAAGGACAGCAAACACAGAGGCATGGGGAGAACAGATACATTTCAGGAAAGAACTTGTAAGGGACCATATGATTCACACAAATACTTATAGTACCTTTTAGCAAGCTAGCCCACTCTAAGCTAGCCCACTCTAAGCTAGCCCACTCTGCTTTCAATAATGTTAGCATGCCCGGGGCTGGTGGAGGCAGCCAATTGACCTTCGACCCTCAGAAGTTTTTTTTTTCTCCTTACTTGGTAGTTTTTGGTTCCTCTCCTCCATTGTCATCTGGCTTTTTACATTTTTTTGTCTTTCCTTTTCCCTGTTTTTGTACCATTCTCTCGTAATGATGTTGTAGTGTATCACAACACGCCCATGCATCGTGGCAACTCTTGTGAAAGGCGCTATATAAAAATAAATTGAACTGAATTCAGTAGTAGGCTGGTAAGCAGCTCTCTGATTGGGCTGCGTTAGAGAGAGTCAGCCTTTTCCCTATGATTGTGCTCATCTTCAGTAACAAAAGCAGGAAAACCAGGCCGACATCGAAGGGAACCTCCAGGTGTCCCATAAACCTGATCTTACAGGTGTCCTTTGGTGAAGATACTGAAGCTCGATTATTTTTGTTTGACAAGTGGCTTTCATCCAATTACATAATGATATTACATAATGCAATTCAATTTATGTACTGTGCTCTAGGGTACAACAGCAGATTGACTCCTGGAGAATGAGCCAGAGATCACATCCTTAACTGCGAGACCACCTGCTGCTCTGAGCAAATAATACATAATAACCAAACCTCAGCAAAGCAGACCAGTGAACCATAGCCTGTTCATGCTACGCAAACCACTAACACACCAGGGCCCCATTCGTTAGCGTGACTAAACCCGAAAAGGGAGCGCACTCATACCACAGTAACGACGACGCTAATTTGAAACACTGCAGGCAGCAGGAAGTACTTCAATTAAAGGGGCCTTAATGAGTTGTGGCTGAAGCTGGATTAGTAAGTTCCTGGAAGAGCCCGTCAGCGCCGTGACGAGGCTGCACCTTAGCTGAAGCGGCCTCACGGACATGCTGATTACGCGACTGGGTCCTGAATCTCCCCCCTCCCACTCAACATGGACCTGCAGTTGGTGTCAGCCCGAACTGGAGAGCTTCACTACTATCCAAACCCCTTAACCCACAGACTTCCCGGGAGAACACCCACCTAGAAGGACGTGACTCAGAAATTAATACCACCTTACCACAAAATGACCACTTTGCTTTCAGGATTACAAACACAAATAGTACTGAGTTGGCGTCCCGCAAGTATCTGTCTGGCGGTGGAACAGAAAAAAAGCAGGGAAGGTGGCGGGACAAAGGGTGGGAGAGGGGGTTGGGGGGGTGTCCCCCTGGTGCCCTCAATTTCCGCACGCACTCATGCACGAGACATTCTGTTCCAGCTGCAAATGGGCAACTGAAAGCCTGCAGCGACAGCAGGCAAACATGGAAGCTTTCAAGCCCTGCAAATCACTCAGGGAAAAAGACAACCTCCCAAGACTGAAATCCAGACACAACGGATTCACTACCTGAAGACTGTGAGATTCTGACAAGCCCCTACCTGAGAATTAACCAGTGACAAGGGAGCACGTGACAAGAGACCATTTTCACGTTATACCTAAGAATAACCGGGAGCTGGGGGAATGCAGGATTGTCTTTAGTGACACGTTCATTCCCTCATCCCGTCGCAGCTACCGTAGGAACTGTCAATCACGTGGCGGTTCCGAAACATTCCCACAAAAAAAAAGGTACAAATGTGTTACATGGGGTAATATCGCCCCTTAGTGGCCAACAGGTTTACCGAGAAATACAGTGTTTTCGAGACCGATAAAGTGGCAGAGATGAAGCGATTTCTAAAATAACATAATACAGCTAATACAATGAACATAAACAATTTTCGCCAGGGTCTTAGTCTTAATGTTACCAATACCGTTAAAACTTGTGTGTTGCGTGTATCGCTCAATCGCAACCTATCCTTATTTCTCCGATTTTCTAAATAATTCTGTAAAGACTTGTATGTGCAATTTTACATAAGCCGAGAGGTAATTTGCACGGCGGCCTATGCAGTCTGACACCAAACTAACCAAAACACAAATACTCACAGCAGCAATTAGCGGGAATAAGATAACCATTGACTGTACGTTTAGAAAAACATCCACCATGGTCTGTTTTTATCGTGGAACTAGCTGACTGACTGACTGACGTGCCAATAAAAGCAAAGAAAATAAGTGAATTTATTCAGTTGCTGTTTTAGGGCTGCTCATTTATCAGGCTGGCCCGCACTGAAACGGAACATTTAACTTCATAAATGTTTAGAAGCTAAGCAAGTCTTTATTAAAATTTCACACCTCTTTTTCGGTGGCTCCTTCTTCCACCCCAAGCAAACCGTAAAGATCCATTTGCAACAATTCTTTCGCCGCTGCCATTTTCGCTACGAAACTTATTTTAAATAATAGTGTACAGTACGGTAGTCCAAAAATTACAGCATGTATTCCTTCGGCGTCTTAACCTTTCAACTCTCACACAAGCACTTCCGGGAAACATTGCGTGCTGGGGAATGTAGTATTATACATATTAGCGGAAATAATTTTTGCAGCGGAATTAAAAATTCTAATAATAATTAGAAATAATGGTGAGACACATGCTCCGCCTTGCTGTCTACTCTCCTCTGTACATAACGAGTTCATCATAAGGCAATGCCTAAATAAACGAAACTGAAGATGACGTAGGCCTATTAACGAATGCATTTTTACATTAGAGAAGAAATCCTGCGTACTTCTGAAGTTGAGACCAGGAGGATGGCACTGTTTCTAACACCAGATGGCGACAAAAACTGTAATTATCTGAAAATACGAATAAACGCCTTTCAAAAAATATTTGAGTAATGCACCTTTATCACCTTTTTGGACCTATCACGGAACGTGGCAACCTAATTATAGACAATTTTTGTACGTTTTTTATATGTATTGAAATGATACTGAATGGGTAATGTAACATTTTTTCGTCAGCGGCTTTGAGGTAACCATAATTTTGCTGCTATTATGCACACTTTGATTTTCCTGTTATCGCAAAAATTAAAATAACTCCCAAATTAGCGATCACAAAAAAGCAGGACAGAAGTAAATAAGAATTGGGTATTAGGCTTTGTTTATTCTATTGTCTTTTTCATTGTATATGATGCCATTTTATTATTTGGATTGATAGATCTCCTCCTTATACTGTAATGATACGCAGTGGAACGGATTCATTCCAAAATCTACACTTTTAAAGAAATGTGTTTTTGAGTGCAGTCCAAAAGTCAATGACAAGGATGAAAGCCAAGCGATTCAAGCTTCAGTCATCTGCAGGCTCCTGTGGACAGCTGATTCATTCAGAAGAGCTCCAAGTCAACCGCTGCTGCTGACAGATCTCTTAATAAGAATCTTCTTTCTCCATTGCAGACACACATTCCAAGAATGCCTTAACCCTTTGTTTTTTAACCTGGTCATCTGATAATTTTTTTTTCTTGTTGTTTTTCTACAAGATAAGACATGTAGCGGGTCAATGCTGCACTAATATTCAACAAGGAATCTTGGAATGTCAGATATGCTGCTGGGAGAGTGGTACCAAGAAATGACTCAGCCTGTTTGAAGATATGAAGTAGTTTCACGGTTTCCTGAATGCCAGGAAGATGATAAAAAAAACAGCCCTAAATGATGATACTGTTTTTGTACTTATTTTTGTGGCTTAGCAGCGAAGAAAACAGTCTTAGTGTATTGGGCTAATAAGCAGATAAATGTACTTAATTTGGAGTATTCAACAGCCAGTCTTAGACTGGCGAAGCCCAAAACTATAACTGAGTGGACAAACATAGTGATGGAAATTTATAATTAATTTATAATACCTATTTGTATCATTATTAATTATTATTATTATTATTGATGTTGTTATAACTTATGCTGTTTGATGTTCTTAACGTAATGAGTGTTATGTTATGTTTCTTATGGTTGTTTGTATCCTGTATTCCCCTACACTTCATTTTCTCCATCCCACCTACATTATTAGTGTTATTATTTCTGTATAC
>JAODJU010000025.1:16510637-16532442 GCA_026776725.1 Gnathonemus echidnorhynchus | reverse complement strand
GTACTCAACTGGTTGGTTGAAACAAAATCCTGGTTTGGATTTTTACTTTCTGGACCTGAAATGTCCACCTCTGTCTAGGTCAAACTGGTTTGTTCGACTTTCAAGAAATTCGAGTTCTATTGAGTTCGAGAACCGAGACACACACATATAATTTGCCACCAAACTGGGTCTGCATTTTACTGACATTTCTGTGAATGCTACCAGCAGTTTTGAACATTTTTGAACTGATACATCACATCTAAATATCAGCTAAGACACTGCAATTCAGCAGTGGCACGGGCACGTAAAACCCACATGTGCACTGAGCCAAAGCAGAAACCAGTATGGCACTATTGTCAGGGTTGGCAGATATGATGTTTCCAGCGGTTTACGTTTCCCAGCACTTATTAATATCAGTATTATTTATAAACAAGACATTTGGACATTCCCTGATCCAAGGTCTGTTTATTAGTTCCTGGGTCTCACATGGGGAGGTTTCCAAGGGGTACAAATGGGCCTTAAGCCAAACACAAGCCAAGTCTCCAGCATGGGATTTGGGTCTGTGGAGGAGCATCTCTGCCATTGGATGTTAAATTAAAAAAAAAACGATATGTGACAAACAAAGTCAAAATGTGCAAATGGATGTGACTGCATGTACATGCCCTGTATTACTCAGGAGACCTGCCTATGGAGCCTGCAGTGGTTCTGGTACTATTTTCATCATGTTCTGTGTCCTGGTGTCACAGAGAGGAGGCCACAGGTACGATAACAAAGGACAAGGACTCACGTAACCTGAATGGCTTCAGTGAAATGTTCAGCTGTTTAAATCAGTAAAACTGCTTCATACTTCAGGTTATCAGGTCAAATGTCTGTATATACTTAACTGTGATGTGCGGCATGTGAAGCATAGCATGCTGTGATAGCATTAATAAACTATGTATATCCGTGTATGCACACTGGTCAGAGGCTGATGTAGTGTTTTATGAACCTGGAAAATCAGAGGATTGTTGGGTCAAACCAATGGCGAGACAGAAATCATCGCGTGGGCAGGATGGCAACAAATCTGATTGGTCAGTCCCATAACAATCTATAACATGGTGATAAAATCACACTGCAGACTCAAATTAAAAATTTTAAATCAGTTTCTAAATGGCTCGTGGGACTACTAAGACCACATTGAACGAAGAGGGAAAAAAATCTATTTGCTTCTCAATTTCCTCCGATTAATCTAATCGCGCACAGACATACCTGTCAGACACAATCATTTTATCGCTCCCTATTATCTCTGAATGGGTGGGACTGACATCCGTTTCGGCCGACCTGGACCAGGGTCGCGCACACACATACCTGTCAGTCACATTCGCTTTATCGTACTTTATCGCTCGCTGTGAATGCTGAGTGGGTGGGACTGAATTCCATCTAGGATCACCCTGACCCACCCATGGCAGGTTTCAGATGGCGAATTACTCTACTGCTGTATTATTGTATGTTCACTAATATCTGTCACAAAACATTATAGTTTGTATGCACCTAAACCACATATAAACCTCTATGTCCACACACGCTGAGAAGTGGTAATATATTTAACTGGATTTGTTTGCTCTGCCTTTGAATGCATTGGCTTTTTCGCTGTTAAAGAATCGTTTTTTTTTTTGTTTTTTTTTAATGCAATCAATTATATAGAACGAAGCACTCCCAGATTGTAAAGGTCCAAAACTGGAAAGATAACAAACCCAGATAAACCAAATATTTTATTCCTGTTTAGATATATACAGCACATGTCTTATGATATCGATGGCAAATGTCTCTGTTAAACGCTGATGACAGCGGGATGCATTTATTTGCCATCACCGCTGACCGCAGGGGTGCAGTAGAGGGAGGAGGACGGGCCGGTGCTGGGAGCTGGGGATGGGGAGGTTTTCCAGATGTCCTACCCACACCGCCGGCCGTCACACCCATGTGGGAGCGGCGGAGAGCAGTCGCTTCGTCTGACTGGAACGAGGATCCTTTCCATCGATACATCGACTTTCTTCGCGTAATATAATCTTTTTTTTTCTGAAAAGGAGTCGTGCCGTTACACGATTTTGAGGGGAAAGGTCTGTTTTTACTGAAGCAGTTTATGTCAAGGGTTTGACAAGGTAAGACGAAATATGGATTGTAAGCAAAGTTAATAGTTATCGTCGGAATTTTACTGGAAAAGTGTTTAGATGTTGCGAAATGTTGCAACTTTGATTCACAGATAATAACAAGTTTCTTTAGTTTTGTCGAACTAAGATTTTTTTTCTGTTTACTTTTCTTGCAATATCTGCCCAGATTTAGTTCCATAAATATTAAATACTGCCGCTTTTTTTTTGTTGGGGACATTTTAATGGCTTTTACATTTTCTCACTTTAAGTGTACGCTGTCTGCTTCTGTAACGTATCGTCTGTTCCTTCTCCTTAAAACACTAGTAATTTGAGTCCGCTGTAGAGAAGAAACAGCTGAGGCCAGGGAAAGGTTGAGTCACATAACGGATTTCCCGAAATGTACACATAGTTAATTTTTATATTGAAGAATTTTTCTGTAGTAAACGGTGCGATGATATGCTAGCGATGTGTAACAGAGCAGCGAGATACAGCTCATTTATTTGGGCTAATAAGGCGAATATTAGTATTTTTTCACTTCAATCTATGTGTTAGACAGTTCAATAAACAATCGCTACTTGAAACAGGCAATTTTCGAGTTAAGGATGAAGACAGCAATTCACGCATTAATCATAATATTATAGATAAGGCTAATATTTGTGTGCAGTTCTGCTATTAATAGAAGGAAATGTAAACAGAATTAATAAACCAGAATACGATCGTGTTGGGGTATATATATAAACATGAACATCAGTTTACCTGTGGAAATGAATACAGATTTTGAATTTGCGAACGGTTTAAGTATTGAATATGCCCTCTGTCTGTTATATAGCCTAATTCGAAGGACACCGCCACAGACCCTTGAGAATAATTCAAGAAAACATCTTCGCATGCTGGTTTTATTAAACTTTTTTCCTCAGACACTTCATAATACTAATTCCATTAAAAGAGAATATTTTAAATGCAGTAAGCATTTCCCTGTTGTATTTTTCCTCCTGAGATCCACTTAATTGTCCCACCAATTTGCTGTCTCTGTCCTTTGAGATCTCAGACAATGCAAATGATGAGAAAAATCATGGCAAGAATCATGCGCCTCAGATGGGTGGGGGATGGAGAAGAATCAGGTGAACAGCTGACTGGGTGTAAAGTAAGCCTAGTCATTGGCAATTGGCTACTACTGACTTCCATTTTAATTCCATCCAAAGCTGGTATCGCCAGTATCAATCCCGAATATTCAGTGCTGGCCAAACCTCGATCTTAAAACTTGCTGAGTTGGGGCTGCGGGGGTGTAAGAGCAACTTCCCCTTTTCTCCACTCATGGGCGGCCCTGCCCGGTAGTAGTTCATATCCTGCTCCTTATAATAACATACCATTTTTAAGTTACAATGTATAAAAATATTTTACTGTTAGAATCGATATTTTAACTTTGATCCACACATCCAAGAGAAGTCTCTCTGGACTGCAAGGTCTAGGACCAGCACGTGTTTGTGACAAAGCGAGTGCTGTCCCGTGTATCAGTTCTCTGGCGTCTTTCATGGGGCTTTCAGGTGCTGCTCATGTACTCACACACATCTGAAAACTGTGTGGTCAAGCCAGTGGATTTCATCCTAAGTCCAACCACTAGTGCCAAACACTGCTTTAGATATAAATAGAGCTCTGTTTCGGATGTTAAGAAGATCTTGGTTCAGCAAGAAGAAGCATGAACCTCAGAATGTGTTCTTGTTTACCCTAATACCCTAAGTTATTAGTGTTAGGAATCCACAATGTCCACTCAAAACTGAGAATGAATTCAAAACTTGAAATGAACTTGTGTTTGGTAACTAAAACATATATATAATTAATACATATAAACATATGTAAGTGGACATCTTGCATAACCCCACATTGTGTTTGAGCTGATTAAATATTTACATTGCATAGGGATATCTGGCTTCTGTTATAACTGTAAGCTTGCTGTATGTTTGTTTAATGTGATACGCAGCACGAACTGAAAAGGTGTTGGAGCCTCATGAAAGAATGCCATTTGTTGTGTCCGTAATGTTTGTCTTGTCACCATGGTTAGATTTGAGTGTTGGGTCATATTCTGAGGGCAATGTTTTTGGTGAGTGAAGTATGACTATTAGTCAGCAAGTATATATGAATGATTTGCAGTTTATATTTTGTTATTTCATTTCATGTTTTTTAAGGGCCATCATCATCATGGATTAGTATGCACTATATGGCCAAACGTTTCTGGACACCCCTATTAATAAGAGGAATTGCCTAATTAAGCCACACCCATTTCTGAAAGAAGTTAGGCAGGTACAGTCAGCCATTGTACAGTAAGCCAGAAGGAATTGTTTATATCGTGGAAGCCCCCCCTCCCCACCCTGCTGCACCCTACTGAATTCATTATATCAAAGCTGGAATTACGAAAAGGGTGAGACAACAAGCTACATATGAAAACTCTTCTTTGACCATGTGACTGGCTCAGGCAATACAGAAGGCCTGTTCTTCTAGCTCAGACAGGAGAATCACTGGAACTTTCGTAAATTAGTCATTGTGAGGAAGACTCAACAGTTGGTCGATCGTAAAGATTACTGTAGATTACTGAGAGACCTAGAACAGTAGTTGTGGTTTCCACCACTGGCACTACTGAACCCAGAAGCTTCACGCAGGACATTATGACCTGCAGCATGCGAATGCTGAGCTGCATTCCTGTGACATTCCAAAGCTCCTTTGTTGTGCAACAGCTGGTGTCTACATACTTTTGGCCATGTAGCGTATGTTTATCTCAATGTAAGTTTAGGCTGACTTTGGATTGCCGCTGATGCCTAATTTTGCTTGAGGGTGCACTTAGATGCTGGAAGAGCAGTTTGGAAAAAGTGAGCATAGCTGCTGCAGATGACAACACACTAGAATTTCTGCTAGACAGTGGTGCTTTGGTTACTGTGTTTTGTGTTACTCCGTAAGTCCTGCGCTTTACAGCAGACTGCATACGGAGGTTCACTTATGACGGATTTCCGTGGCTGAAATTCTGTTTTGCTTTGAAAGAAGCTAGGGAGGTACAGTCAGCCTTTGTTAAGCCAGAGGGAATTGTTTATGGTGCAGAAACCCCCACCGGACCCTGCTTAATTCAGGATATCAGTGATGGAATCAGCAATGTGCTGAGACAACAGGCTACGCACAAACTCTCTTCTTTAGCCATGTCGGACTGGCTCAGCCAATCTAGAAGGCCTGTCCCTGCGGCCAGCTAACCTACGATGCATAACAGCGGGAAGTACAGCAGTGTCACTAGAGATTTATGGAAAGGGCCAGTAAGCCATTAGTTTTTAATAGTTTAGTAATTTTAATGAAAATGAATGACAAAACACTAATTAAAGTAATTAGTGTACATTTTTTTTTTTGGGGGGGGGGGGGGAGTAAAAAACATTACCCACCCCTAAAACAACCCTAGTTACATTACATAGCAAGATGACTTGTGAGTTGAATTCAGTGTCTGTGTGGTTTCACAGAATGTTTTGAATTCCTGTTTTCAATGTGTCCTTCCTTACCAACGGCAGAGTGTTTCCTAAGTGGACACTCATGCGACAAACTCTTGGGAAGATGCTTGTTACTAGGGGCAGGTGATCCTCCCAAAAGATCACATTGCAATCTTTATAACACACAGTCATGATCCATGATCTGAATTGCGATCTTTCTTCCCAAGTTTGAAATGTACTGTCAAGAATACCCAGGCTGCGATAAACCTAAGGACTCATCTATTGGCATCACTTAAAACACATTTCATTAAAGACACAGTTTTCAAAATGATAATTAAATCCTAAATTAAACTTTATTTTCTCAAAGTTGTGTCAGACGCCTCCTTCTAAGGGGGCTGAATAGATTTGTCTTATTACCTCCAGAGGTGCCTACCGTGACCGTGCCTGATTGTACATGCCTGATTTTATCTTGCACGTCTGCACATGCACGGCATTGCACTTTACGGCATATTTTATGACGGTGCCCGATTTGCACCGATTTGTTTCTCAACATTTTGACAACCCAACTCGACCCCGCTAATATTTCTTTTCACTACATCGGGTTCATTTTATGTACTACATGTGAGCGATCTCCACCAGCCTAGAATGGGATGTTAAGCCAGATATTCCAATTATTGATTCTGTGTGTTCTCTGTCTGTTTAATAAAAGTTCTGCATAGCACCTGCACCTGACTCTCGAGTGCGAGTTTATAGGTCTCGTCAGCTACCCCAGTCGCGGTGCGGTGACCATATATGTAGCTGGGGTAAACCCACATGATACGGAGAGAACATGCAAACTCCCCATGCACAAAACAGAGGTGGCATTCAAACCCACAGCCCTGGAGGTGTGAGGCACCAGTGCTAGTATCCACTGTACCACTCTTCCAGGAAATATTTTGTAAAATGCCCAAAGCTCTCATGTTGTACATTCATATTTGCAGCACCATAGACTAAGAGTGTTTGTGTGGTCAGTAAACCACAGTTTTGATTACTTATTTTTTTAGGGAGCTTTATAAATTCAGGGTGTGATTAAAAAAAACTTGCTTAACATCCCAACTCAATACAATGCTTATTACCATCTGTGCATATACCCTTTTTGAAAGCATTAAAATTCAGCTTGTTCTACCTTGCAAGTGGTACTTTGTTTGAAATTAATAATCTGTACATCACAAGTTTAAGTTAAACCATTAAACAAATATTAAAATATGGGTCATTTTCAGGAACTTATACAATGAAATACAGTGTTTGTTTTTATGTAGACAAATTGACATTAGCTTCACGTTTTAGGTTTATTAAAATTATGTCATTGATGTCACTGACAATTTTTTTTAACAATTTTCTCCATATGGGTAGCGAAAAATCAAAGAACACAAAACTGCATAAAATCTTAATCTTTCTGCTTTACTGCATGATAAGACGTATATTTTTGCTCATTTTTGGTTAGTTTTGTCATTTTATCATATCCCTGTAATTCTTGCCCTGGATTTAATTAAACACTTTTATTACAGAAAAAATGGAAATATAACAAAACTGACAAAAAAAACATCAGACAAACATTTAATGCTATAATGTAATGCTTGTCACGTCACTGTGCTGAAGCTGGGTGTTGGAGTCTCCCTCTGTAGCACAATGGAGGAATCCATACTTCTGTACTCTGAAGTGGTAGAGTAGTAGTAGGAGATAAGGCCATGTGAGCCCAACGTCCACACATTCCATCAAGGTGCCTGAGGTCATACTACCCAAATTTCTGAGAAAGTGTTGAAATGTCTTAGATACCATCATGGGAATTATTTGCCTGTATGAACAAGTGAATCACTATGGTTGCTTTTGGATTTTCCTTATGATGTCATGAATATTTGGTGAAACTAGCTGTCAGAGCAAATTAGTCATTGTGAGGGAGACTTATCAGTTGGTCTTTTGGACCTCTGTAAAGACCACTGTAGATCACTGAGAGACCTAGAACAGTAGTTAGAGTTTGCACTACTGTCACTACTGAACCCAGAAGCTCTACATAGGACGTTATGACCTGCAATATGAGAATCTGGAAGTGCATTCCTGTGACATTCCAAAGCTCCGTTGTTGTGACAGCACACATCAAAACAGATCTATTTATTAGAAGAATTGCCTAATTCAGCTGCACCTATTGCTGACACGGATGTACAATTAAGCACACAGTCACTCCATTTTCTGCAAAAAGCATTAGCAGCACAATGTGTGGTTGGACAGAAGAGGTTATAGTGACTTTCCACTGGCTATCGTCATAAGATGCCATATTTCCAACAAGTCAGTTTGCCAGATTTCTAGACCTGCTAGAGCTGCGCTGGTCAACTGCAAGTGAAGTGACTGTGAAGGTCAAACCATCTGAGAGCAAGTTACAGCAGAGGCTCCCATAACAACAATGGGCTGACCAACTGCATATTACTAACCCTGGTTTTGGAATGAGATATTGGACAACGTTGTTTTACCATATAATGTAGCTGACTGGACGTCTTACTGTCTTAACTATCTGACTTCAATGTGAGTGAGAGGCAACGGGAATCCCTCCCAGCCGCAGATATTATGACAGAATGTTGAATAGTGTCACCGAGGGCAGAGCCACACTCCTGCCCAGCATGGCTCACTCAGGAGACCTGCTTGTGGGCGGGGGCCAGCAACATCCCTCTGGTGCCCATCTGCCCCCGCATGTATGTTCACCGTCCTTAAGGACTGAATTTGGTGTGGTGGAGAGCTCTTGTTCAAAATGAAAGGAAGTGCTCTGTTTCTATGGTTGGAGCTTCTATTCATGAATAATTTCAGGACAATACATGGACGGTGATTCTTATCATGGTAACTTGACACAGACAAACAGTTTCTTGTTCCGTCTAACATCCTCATCTTCCGCAGATAACAGGAGCAGCAAACAGTCGCAGTCCTTCCTGTGATTATTTTCCTTTTACTTCGTTTCCCTTCAGTGTGGATATGACATGCCCCCCCTTCAAAGCACACATCCCTCTCGAGCTCTGGAAGGGCTTCACATATGCTGCCAGATGCACTGGCTCACTCGCTTCTCCTCGCTCTGTGGGCTGTATCAGATGGTGTAGGAGGGGAACTCTGATTGCTTTATTGTGCTTACCGCACCGCTATGGGCCAGATGGAATTAGGTCAGCCTCAGAGTCACCTAAAAACAACCTGAAATCAGTTCATGTTCCCTAATCCCAGACAAGAAATATGCCCAGTAGGTACAGAAACAGAATTCCCGTTGAAGCGCAGGGGTGACTGCTGGTCTGTGACTGATTTGGAGCAAAGTTTGTTATATCATTGCATCATTTGTATTTTAGTGTCCTGGGAAATGGGCATGTTGTTAAGGTTATAAGATGAAAACCTGCAATACTGCAACATTTCACATATATGTCATTGTAAGCATGGCTATAACTACAGTATTTATAAAGGGCATAACACACTATAGCCATGTTTGTTATGTATTATGAATGCTATATGATGCTGTCATCTGTAATGCACTATAAATACCTACATACTGCAGTACAAAACATCCTTAATTCTTATACTGACCATTATTATGCATAATAGATGAGAGTTTCATAGAGCATTCATAATGCATAATAAACATGGATAAAATGTATTATGCCTTTTTATAAATAATTGTAGCCATGTTTATAATGCTTTATGAATGCATCATAATGCATCATGAAGGTATGTATGCATTTATATGACTGCTTTAAGTGTTACCAAAATCATTAAATGAAAGCATAATTTGAATATCCCTAAAGTGTTAAGGTGATGTCAATTGTTATACACAAAAAACTCACACTGATTCATTGTAACTGTCAAGTTTGTGAGAGTGACCCAGTGGTGTGAAATTTGTACCACTGGATTGCAAATGTGTTTGCATGAATTAGATTGTTTATACAGGTCTGTGTAGCTGACACTTGTGGGTCAATCTTGGCTGTGTCTTATGAGTGCTGTGATCTTTGGGTTGGGAAGGTGTGAGTGTGGTACACGTGATATTTCCTGTCTCCCCATCATACTTACAGCATGTGCTGGGCTGTAAAAGTGGCTGAAATCAAGGGGAAAATGACCCGCTTCCATTTGAATGGCTCACCGAAGATGTGCTACTGTCATTTATCAACCATAGTGAAACAGTACTGATATGAACCAGGTGTGTCACATACACTGTGAGCTTCCTGATCTGGTTTTACTTATTATTTTTTATCATATTAGGATGCAATTACATTTCTCTCACTTCCTTTACTGGGAACCTTTGAGGTTTGTTTGTAATATAGTGGAGAATAAGGATTATGAACTATACAGTTTGATGCATAGCACTCCGTTTCACCGGTACAGAGTTTAATGACTATGTGCCTGTATCTCACTACAGTAGGTTGTAGGGTTTTTTTAATCTGGGAATTAATTGTAAGTTTCCATATCTCGTCTACAGTCCATGTCGAGTTTTAAGTAAATAGAACATTAAATTCAAACATTGAGCTGTTTTGTCAGAACACACCCCTGAGCATTGATGGCTGTGGACTCAACCATGACTAAACATTCTTCTCGTATCTGTACTCTTAACCTCCTCCCAGTTTTCTTTTTTTTTTTTTGCATTTGTTCTTTCAACATCCTGCCCATGCGTGTGAGCGTGTGATATGGACCGGCGTCCGCTTTCCCTCCACGTTGTCAGCTGAACGCTGCTCACCATTGCTGCATAAAGTCCGTTTTTGTTTACATCCCAGCCTGAATAGCTGATTCTGTGATTACCCCCCCCCCCCCAGCCTCACAGTCTCTATCAGGACTGGGGGCTTGGCAAGACTGGTGCTGAGAGGGCGGTTGCCACATCAAAATGAGCAGGGCTGTCAGACCTCCCCCCCCGCCGCCCCCGTGCCCCGCTGTGATAAAGCCCTCTTGTGTCCTATGTGCTCCAGCAAGCCCACAGTGCACAGGCACCATTCAGCAGAGCCTCAAACCACCCACTCAGCACAGCCTGCTGTAAGCAGCAAGGCACGGTCTGCAGCCTGCAGAGATGCCATCAGTATCAACAACCTCCTTTCCCTTTTTAAACATCCACCCATTCTTCCATATCTTCTTAAGTCACGGTGAGCCTTAGCTGTACTTCTAGAAGTGCAGGGCACGTGGCGGGGGTGCCGCTGTATGGCATGGTCACACACATACCGTCACATGATAAAGGCAGTTATGGAAACAGCATTTTAATGAACTGCATATTTACTGGACTGCAGGAGGACAATGTAATGCCTGGTGATTAAAGAAATTAAGCAGCACAGCTTATGCATTAGTGTTGGCTAGTTTTCTTTAGCTTGAAGGGTATCTGTCAGTTTTGTGTGCCTTTGAAAAAAACGATCCACCCCTCCCCCGACTTTGATAATACCTGAAACTGAGATGAATTGGAGGCGCCCCAGGATGCTTGAGTGGCAGGTTTGGCTCCAGCACTACTCCTGACCAGCTCATACTCCAACAGGCTGACTCATCCTTCCCTTTCTAAGCCCATCCCCTCGTCCTACTTGTCAGTGCCCGTAATGTTACCAATGAACACATCCTCTGCCTCTGACCATCTGTGATAGACGTCCTGTGTCTCTACTTGTGTCCGTGAACAGAGGAGTTGAGTCTCCCACATGTTCTCCCATATTGATTTTGGTGCTCCTGCGCTTTAGGGGCTCATCTGAAAAGGATTCATTTTTATAACGTTACCTCAGTCTGTGAGGAATCGGTCTCAGGTCTGTGCTCCTAATACTACTGGAAATACTACAGGGCGATTTTGTCATGTGATAAAAATGTGTCTGTACAGGCACCCCTGACCGATTTTGAGCAGCAAAAATGTCTGCAATTCAGTCATCTAGAGCAGTGGTTGCCAACCCCCAGTCTGAGGACCAGTACTGGCCCGCGGCCAATATCCCACAGGTCCGTGGAACGCCGGGGGTTTTGGAAAGGGGCTGGTCAGTTTCCAAGAATAAACGATGTATTTTCAAGTTCTGTCTTTTTTATGACCCCTGAGCACGTCTGAAAAATAATGTAGAAGGTTAAGCTTTCTGGCAATCAACCTGCGGCCAGCACCCCCGCATTTACCTGCTGTGGGACTTTGTTATATTATTCTGCTGTATTTCTCCTTGTTATATTCATTTGTAACACAGAAATCACAGCATGTGTGACCTCCTGTAATCATGTAAATGAAAGTATTGGAAATTAGAGAACTACCCAGCCCACACCACCTATTGTGACCACAAAGCATGGTGCTACGGGGCAATATGGTTGCAGCAAAAAAATAGCACTTTGCCACCAAGAACTGAACCCTACCCACGCTGAAATGGCCAGAAGGAGCTGGTTGCATCACCACTATGTGATTGGTTGAAATGCAGGCAGATACCGGTGTTCTGCGTTGATATGTGTGGATTATTTAAAGGGGAAAAGGGCATATTCCATATATTATTCATTATTAGTAGCATCGCACATCACAGTGTAATCATTCATTCCTGATAAATCGCCACTTGGGAATTTCCAGCCATGTACTTAGAAAAGTACTTCAGGGCAGGGAACGGAATGGCCGGGTTCGTCATGCAAATTTATAGACGCGAATGCTAATTCCGCTAGCATTTGATGCTAACATAATGTGGTGATTCTCACAGACATGCTAGCATAAATTAGCACATAGTAAATCATGATGTACACTGTGTGAACAGTAAATAAGCATCTCTTTGCTTTTACTACTGTCACTCTCCAAACTCTGCAATGCCTTTAGCCAGTAGACAGCTCAGTACAGCTCGGGTGTGGTTCAGTTCGTGATTAAAGCCTCTGGTTTAGTTCAATACTTCTAACACGGTCTGTGAAATCTCTGCACAACATAAACCAGTCCGTGGTCACCGAAAAACTGGGAATTCCTAATCTAGAAAACACAAGGCCTGATTCAAACTCGCAGCCTCATAGCTGTGAGTCCTACGGCAGCTCGGCCACCGTGTGTGACCTCTGCTCCTTGTCCCTGCAGGTCCGGTCTTCGCAGGCATGCTGGGACAATCGGCAAAGGCCCAGAAGAAATGGGCAGCCGTGCGGGGTCACCTGGGCTCCTCCCAGGACACGGAGCAGCCGGAGGCCAACCTGGAGAGTGCAGATGCGGAACTCTGCATCCGCCTGCTGCAGGTGCCGACCGTGGTCAACTACTCAGGCCTGAAGAAGCGTTTGGAAGGCAGCGACCAAGCCTGGATGGTGCAGTTCTTAGAGCTCAGTGGCCTGGACCTGCTGCTGGAGGCTCTGGACCGGCTGTCGGGCCGCGGCTGCTCGCGTATTGCCGACGCCCTTCTGCAGCTCACCTGCGTCAGCTGCGTGCGCGCAGTCATGAATTCTTCCGCCGGCATCAACTTCATTGTAGACAACGAGGGTTACGTGCGTAAGCTGTCTCAAGGTGGGTGGGATTTCCTGAGCAGAATCCTCCTTTTAAATGGGTTTACAATGTGGTGACAACCCCTGCCTGATTTAACCCAATAGAAACCAAAAGTATAGCCAATAGAAAATAGCTTAAACCACTCAGCCAATAGCAATGCACCATTACCCCCACACACTTCATTTAGAACCCTCCTTTTTCCCTACCACTATAATTGAACGTAGCTACATCTTCTGAAAGCACTTCTGGCTTGACAGGATAGCATGTCAGATCTCCCACTAGGATTTGCCTTCGAAGTAGGTATCTACAGATATGTAGCCCATGGCAACCGATGCCTTAGAAATGGGCTGAAGGATACAGCAGAGAGCCTGTTGGATGTGTCGTCTGAGGAGACCTTTGTGTGAGATGAAATGACAAGCTGAGCCCTTTGTTACCCTCCTTTGTTAGTCTGTTGTTCAGTTTGCCCTACAGAGATTAAAACTACAATGGGGAAAGGAGACCAAGTAGAAATCCATCATACAAACATTGAATTTTCATGAACCGCCTCACATTAATAAAGACAAACACTGCATACGTTTCATGATTTCGATCAAGTCATACCCAGCTGTGTGCAGAAAAATGCAAGGCTTACTTTATTTATTTATTTGGTAGGGGAGCTGCTTGGAGTAGTTATGTGCACATCAAAGCCATTCATTTGCAGAGTAGCACAGTTCTGGACTGTTATCAATAGTAGGCAGATTTCAATCCAGGGTACATAAAGTGGGGAGAGAGTGGAAGCAAGACCTAGGCCTTATGGGGACCCACGACGAGGGAAGGTGTGAGGCAACATGTGACCATCTTCTCTTGTAGCTTTGGACACCTCCAACACCATGGTGAAGAAACAGGTGTTTGAGCTGCTAGCCGCCCTCAGTGTGTATTCAGTGGACGGGTACAACCTGGCATTGGATGCTTTGGACCACTACAGGGTAAGTTTCTACCCTGTGTTGATTGAGGTGGTGCCATCTACAGGCAAACTCAAGTATCACTTAAGCCGCTTTAATGACTGATTAATCCAATGGTTCTCAGTCCTGTTCCTGGAGGACCCCCTGCAAGAATGTTTTCATTTCATCAGGCCCAGATCATTTAATCAGGCTCAAATGGTCCTTAATATGCTAGTAAGGGACGTGGCAGGTTGAAAATAGTGTGGGTCGGAATGAAATCATTCCGGCAGGGGATCCTCAAGGAACAGGACTGAGAACCACTGGACTACTAAAAGATAAATATTACCTTTTTAGGATAAAAAACTAGATCAGAGATTTAGCTACATTTGAAGGGTTTGGAACAAGCCAGAGAAGTTATTAATCTTGGCACAGTGTTTTTCATGGGTAACACAAAAGCCACATTTAACTGACGTCAGAACCAAAGCTTGGAAGACTATAGCTTTCTCAAGCAACCTCAAGGTTATGTGTGTTGATGACTCTATGTCAACACCCTACGTGAGACAGTTCAATGTAAATACATTAGTACAAGTTGATTACAAAAAAGCCTTTGCTGGCAGTGGTGGACTGAGGGGGGTGCAGGGGGAGAACTGCCCCCTTGGTGCCCTCATTGTTGAAAAAATATTGCTAAAGTGCCATCTAGAGAGGTGAAAATGCTGTTATTGGCTGCCCATTAATGGGAAAAAACTGACTCCTGTCTAGGGTGCCCCCTTCCTGTGAGACAGTGTGATGATATGCCCTACAGATCAAGAAAATGTCAGAAAGTACATTAATGAGTGCCCTCCTAGTGGAGAAAATGTGATGCAGTGCCATATAAGGTGCCCTTACAGTGGTCTAAACGGCCCCTATGGGTACCCTTCCAGTGCAAATTGGTGCCGTTATGAAGTGCCCTCTATCCTACCTCTGCGTGACTAAGCGTCCCAAAGGGTACCCTTTCCAGTGGAGGAAATGGGATGCAGTGCTATTAAGGGTACTCCTAAGCGGCAAGAAAACATGATGAAGTGTCCAAATAGGTGCCCCTGCAGTGGATAAAATGTGATGCAGTGCTGTATAGGGTGTATATGTGAGAATGTGTGGAGTTATCCTAATGGATGGCCTTCCAGTGGAGAAAATGTGATGCAGTGCTGTATAGGGTGTATATGTGAGAATGTGTGGAGTTATCCTAATGGATGGCCTTCCAGTGGAGAAAATGTGATGCAGTGCCATATACTGTAAGTTGCCCTTACAATCAAGTAAACTTGAGGTGCCATTTGGGTGCCTTTCTGATGGAAGAAACTCATGAAGTGCATTGAGGTGCCTTTCCCAGTGAGGAAGCATAATGAAGTGCCCTTGTAATATAGAGAAAGTATCTCTGATGGGTGCCCTTCCAGTGATGACTACTTCACCATACAGGGTCGTACCATTCTACTAGTGACTGGGGAAGGGGGAGGTACACGTCATGTAATAGGTGGCCTTTTTATTTTTTAGCCCCTGCCCTTCCAGCAGCCTAAGTCCCCCACTGCTAGTTGGTTTGTACCATGCAACCCACTCTTATTGTACCAGGGGGAGGAATACAGACTGGAAGTAATGCACACAAACGATTCATCAGAAAATGTGTGTACATGTAAGCCTCTTTTGCACGTTTGTACCTGTGTGCATCCGTGTCCCGGCAGAGCGTGAAGACCCAACAGTACCGCTTTAGCATGATCATGAGCGAGCTGCAGGGCACAGACAACGTGCCATACATGGTCACTCTGCTCAGCTTCGTCAACGCCCTCATCCTGGGGGCTGAGGACCTGCGCAAGAGGGACAAGCTGCGCAAGGAGTTCATCGGTACGCCCCGGCCAACTGCCTCGCCTCACTGCCCTGGCAGCCAAAAGGGAAGACAGGAAAATCAGCCCATCTGACATGCGGAACTTCTTACGGGCACACTGTGGTTAAAAAAAGCCCCTTTTCCTACCCCAAAATAACCTAGTGATGGGGGGGAAGTAGGTTGATTAGGAACACAGTTGCCACAAAACCGTTTGACTTGGTCGTCCTTAATTTAGGACTGCCCTGAATCTAGGGGAGATCACCATTACTGTCTGAGAGCACCATTCTTATCTGTTTTTTGCTCCAGATATGACTCCTGATTAAAATGACTGTCCTACTTAAGGAACACAGTGTTCTTAACCAGTTATTTACGTTCAAAACAGAAAGCGACTTGAACTATGGTTTTTGGAATGGTTAAATATCAAATTTTGTGCTGTTCAATTATAAATTTACGCATGATAAAGTATGAAACCTAGCACGTTAGGTGTTCATTCATATAATAGACTGCTTTCATTTTATGGAAGAAATCATAAATCGATATTATTCGCATCGATATTATTATCCAGAGAAGTATACGAAATTTTGCACAGTTAAATACAGACGCGTCCGGAGTTGAAGCCCGAATGATTTGCTAGGCTCAGATATTTTAACCACGGTCTCAGTTTGAGAACTGCATACATCACCGCATTACTACTTTAAGGCTTTGTTTTGTTTTCCTAAACCTTCGTAGTCCTACGACCATCGTAACATCAGAGAGATATAATGACTCTCGGACAGACTACGTCTCTGGATCCGAGCAACAACCCTGAATAAATATAACTGATATATTCGTTTCTATGTTTACGATAAGGTTTCATCTTAGTTTCCGGAATTACGCTGTTTTAAAGCCAAATAAAAGCTATTTATTTGCCGGTGAAATGGTGTCAGCGAGCGAACTAAAAACCCCGTTGCTTTCACGAAATAGCGGCTAATTGTTCACACCTGTACGGTACCGCTGCACTAATGGCCGTCATGTGACCCTGGCTGAAGCATGCAAGCTGTTGGTTTCGGGTTGGAATTTTGACATCAACCAAAATGTAGGATTTACAGTAATGTTGTACAACTCTTTGATGTGCTACTGTTTTCTTTTGTAGGGTTACAGTTACTGGACATACTGCCTAAATTAAGGTGAGTATGTGTTTGCTCTGCGTGTAGTTTTTGTCGTCGTCTTAAGTCTTGAACAATTCTTTTGAAACGTTTTACTGAAATGAGATTCAGTACGGTACGTTTAACTACTTATTCAGTATTTTGCGTGCACGCGTTATCGATCCCGTGACTTGGACGCAATAAAATTGGTTTATGTTGACGTTTCGTTCTATGGAGTTGCGTTCATTTTGATTTGTAATCTCTGATACTGCAACACTTAATGACTTTTAAGGCAGATGACATAATGACAAATTATGCACTTACCAACTTTGGGATGAGTACTTAGTGTGTGTGTGTACAGGGAGCAAGAAGATGCTGACCTGATCATCCAGTGTGAAGCATTTGAGGAGACCATGGCTGAAGATGAGGAAGAGATTATGAGGCTCTATGGGGGTATTGACATGGGAAACCATCAGGAGGTCTTCACCACCCTCTTCAACAAGGTGAATGACAGCTCATTCACACACTACCCACGCAGCACTGTGGATGGTGTCTCCAGCTAATTGCATCAGACTCTGGCAGTATGATAAGCTGTGGGGTTGTGTGACTAGGTTTTGGGAAATGTTCTGATTGATATATTCCTGCTGAGAATCACTAACGTACGTGTGAATTTATCAGCGATGTATCTTTAGGCTTTGGTCAGACTGCTGCATCATTTCTTAAAATCACACGATGATGGCGATCACCATCACAGATGGGATTTATTTTTCATGAGGACATTCAACAGGATAGTTTGGCTTCTAATACCTCAGGTAGACCTGGTTAGAGACAAAGTTAAAAGTTCTCCTGATATCACACACATCAACTTCAGAAGCCATTGTGAGAATGGGTTTGTTACTGAGCCAGTTCGGCTGGGTGGATCCCACTCCTTGCCTGGAAATCACTTAATGCAGCACCTCTCCCTCCCCCCTCCCTCCCTCCCCCGCTGTAGGTCAGCAGCTCCCCGGTCTCCCTGCACCTGCTCTCCATCCTGCAGGCCCTGCTGCTGCTGAGCCCAGAGCGGGTGGATGTGTGGCAGGCCCTGGACGCCATTATCAACCGGGCCATGCTGCTGGCACAGGACAGTGAGTCCTTCCCTTCATGTCCCTGGCTGAGGTTTTATTTGTGCTTGCATAGTGTTTTTCTTATTTCCTTTAAACAGTTTATCCCGCCCTTCTAGCCATGGAGTCCCTATGAATCCATCTGAAACAAATCTGGACATGAATCATGGGCGTGTGCTTTCCAGGCAGCTTGTTTCATCGAGATCTCTCTCTTTTCTCTGACCTCACTGTTAATTGTGGGGTTGCTTTACAGCTCAGTTGGACTCCGACAAGATTATGGAGCGCCTCAACCTCTCCAAGGGGAAGTCCAGTGCACCACCTACAAAGAGGACTGATCGTGCTGTCCACTGCCTCAATACTGGACCAGAGTGCTGCCGTACAACGGGTGACTCCTTAGCACCACACCAGTTCTGATCCCCAAACAGGCCTGAATGTATTGGCTTTCCACCGGTTTCGACTGAAGTGTGTCCTTCAGTTGTCCTTTCAGAGTGTGTACCATTAGTATCTACAGCAGAGCTACTCCGGTGGAGAGCAGAAGAGGGTCCAGTTTACTGCCACAGAGTTGTTGTGAAACATTTTTATGGAGGTTGGAGTGCCAATCCTGTCACCAAACCCCCCAAATTTTCCCTTTCCCTTTGGAGGACCGCTTGCAGGGCTGGATGCAGTTTAAGGTCATACCCAATGCTTACACTAAAACAGCCATGTTTCCTTTTGATCCTCTTCACTGGTATTGTTAAATCCCAGGCACAGTCTGTCATCTTGTAAGCCTTACATTGTTGTAAACTAAAACTAATTTTTTGCTCATAGAAAGTAATTGCAAATAAGTGCATCTTGCTGCAAATTTTTCCTGGGGATCAATAAATCTGGGCTTCATTAAAGGGGTATTTGAATATTACCAAAATACTATTTCAGATACAGTGCTCACAGCAGATAGACACAAGATTTGCTAGGCAAGTTTTATCATTCATGAATATTCTGCTTCTTGAATTACTAACTGGGGGGCTTTGGGTAGGGATAACATAAAACACTTTTTGACAATGTAACGTTGTGGAAATGTGCTATTTAAGTAAAATTAAATTTTATATTACTGCACTGTGTTTTCATTTACTTTAAAAACAGGCATTTCTGTGTATTGGCAAACTGCTGACTTGTATACATTGATTTTTGATACTCTTATGCCAATTAATTCCTTTCTGTAACGCCCAAAGGTACCCTGTCATACCAAGTTCTTTTTCCTTTTCCAGCAGTACAAAACTTAGTGTAGGATGTCTCAGGATAAGCTCCCTTGCTGCTGCCAGGCCAACAATTCCACCACCTATGATTGCCATATCGTACAAACTGCAACACAAACACACTGTCATTAGGGTCTACTGTGCTCACAAAACCCAAACAGCAACATTGTCTAATTGAGAATAATTTGCTTTAGGGTGAACGACATGCATTTTTTTTTTCCATTTTTTAATCATTTAATAAATACAGATCATGCCTAACATTATTGTATTAATTAAACCTCTTTAATATGAATATATTTTCAATACAATCAAATAATATACAGCGTCCACAATTTTTCATCTCAAAGTATAGGTGGTGCAAAGCAAATGTGAAGAAAATTAATAATAATTAATATTAATAATATTTAAGTACAGAAGCACTGATTGAAATTTTGTAGGCCGATTCTGATTTTTTTTGCAAGCATGACCTGCTGATGTCGATTTTTGCCAATTCTGATTTTCTTTAAGAACGATAATTGACAGCATATAGAAACAAAAATCTTCAATGTAAATTTTTATTTTCATAATAAAAGAAACTGTTAAACTTTAAAATTTTCACCAACATCGTATGTTATGCACATACAAATCTTACTCAATCTCAAGTAAGCTAGATTAAGATCAGAGTTTTTCATACCTTCATATTGTTCGGACATTATAGTGCAAGGGGTTAAAGATTCACCAAAACATTTTTATTTCGTCAAATGGAAACAACCTTAGCTAGCTTAGCAATTTTGATGATTTCCCCTTTTCAAGATCATGTAGTTTGTTTAATAATCAGTTTAATCTGGTTCACAATCATAAGCATACAATCCCTCAAATTTATTTACTTAACTATTAAGCAGCATTTCCTGATCAGCGTCGTAAACAAATTGGTTGACTTCTACTACAAAATCGACTCATAACATTAATAGGCCATTCTCTTTTTAATTCAACAAATTTCCAAAAATGTTTTTGCATCACCATTTTGATTGAGTAAATTTATCATGTGAATTACACATTCCTTTCTACAGCTCAGAAATGTTATGTTATTTTTTACACTGAGATACAGCACCTTTTCTATAGCCAAAAAATAGTGTTTTTATTAACTGTAACTTTTTCTAACTATTGCAGTGACATGGTTCAGCTATAGCTTGATATAAAACTCAGTAGGTATAGGTTTTCATGGTCAAACTCAACTGCATAAATCTAAGTTTCTTTGTTCAAAGTTATCTTGCAAACTGCACGTTTTACTACTTTTTGTTATTAAAAAAATGAAGGACTTGGTGCATCAAATCGTTTGATATAAGGAAGTAGAAATGTATTTTGAATACTTATCTACGAAACATTGACCTGCTACTTGATCAGTCCCCTTCATGAGACAAGCACTCCAAAAGTGTACAAACTTTTTTAAATAGTATTTTTGTCTCAAAAACACATGCTGGGGGAGGGGTAATTTCTTCATTAAATTGTGAAGAATGTACTCTTTACCTGCTTTCAAACAATAAAAAAGCGTATTGTTACACTACTCTCTCCTTTGATACACTAATTTAATAAAAAATAACCTGAATTGTAGCCTGAAGAGTGTAAAAAGTTTTGGAAAACTTGTCAAAGAATATCTCCTTTATTTTGCAAGATCTAGTCCAGGCATACCACTAAAAGAACTCTTTATGAGCTTTCAATCAAAAATGGTGATGCAAAGGCCATTTTTTGTAATTGATTAAGCTGGAATAACCCTAATAAGTATTTGAAATAAACCTGTTTATGGCATGACTTTAATGGAGAACATATCTTATAAACGCCATAACACTTCTTGACGAAATCCCACAACTTACTTTTAACACAAATCATGTATCGATTTATGACACAGGCAAAATAATTCCTCATTACAACCATTAGTATATGTGCCCAAGTTTATACAACGTCCGTAGAACGTAGTAAGTTTTACAATTAAAACCCCACTTGCCTTACCTGTGCTGATACCTCACGCGAATGCATTTCGAGAACGTACTAGTGGTTTTCATGAAAATCAATGAACAGTTTGAAAAGGTATTTATTAGAGTAGGGATCATTATCGTTGTAAAAATGGTCTTTTAATCGTTCGTGAACGACTCGGAATTTGGAATGTATTTGCTAAATTACTACCCAGTAGCCAACATGACCTTTCACACTCAATGACAACGCCAAATTAAAAGGTAACAAACAAAAACACTGAAGGCTGCTCCGCCTCGTTTTTGCAGTGCGCACGCGCAGACGTGCGAACTATCTTCGCGCATGTACACACCATACTACATTTTACCATAGATATCAACACTAGATGTCGCTGTCACTACCGAAAATGTTACACCTACCGAAAATGTAACTTCCGCTACTACGCATGCGCACGCTTGCGACTTCGCATGCGCAAGCTTACGACTTCTGCTGTTTTTACGGCATCGCGTCATATTTCATCGTCTGTAGATGTTTTTATGCAGGAGAAGTTTTAACGGGATGAGGATGGAGACTTCCGACTTTTACTGCACTTTGAAAGATTTTATTTTGCACAGGGCATTAATGCCCAATGTGCCTCAGACGGACCGACGTAG
>JAODJU010000025.1:16462317-16472501 GCA_026776725.1 Gnathonemus echidnorhynchus | reverse complement strand
CCCCCCCCCCCCCCCCCCCACTCGGGGAATTTTATCTTCAGCATACCTCCCCAGGAAATTTATCCTGTATTTTAATCCAACTTGTAATAATTCTAGAATCACCCCCGGTTTTACGTTTTTTTTTTTTAATATATAGTTTTCGGTGTTTGTGGCGTGTGCTTATGGTGAGCTCCGTGCTCGCATCGCCCCTTGCTTCTCCTGACACTCCCAGCTAATTGCTTCCCAGTTTCCCATCCTCTCCAGGCTGACTTGCACCTCCTTGCCAGGTTTGCTCGCTGTCCTGTTGCCGATGGCTTACGGTCGGCTACATGCAGCTTAAAACTTTGGAAGCGTCTTCTCACGTGGGAACAGCTAATGATTTTGTGGGATTTTTTTTTAAGTAATAGGTTTATAGAGCCCCGCTGTCTACTTTTGGCCCATCTGTCACTAGCTGATCTATTTTTAGACGGCCTGCCTTCAGCCGGGAAGGTGTAATTGCGCAAGCGATACACACCTGATTGATGGTCCAGCGGTGCGTACTAATGGCTGGTCAGTCTGGTGGGCCTTGATGCTCCTATTCTTCCGCAGCTGTGTCACCGTTTGCAGTGTGTTCACTAGGAGCCAGTGGAACGTCACTGACTTCACACTGCATCCTTGGTTCCCCTCACCGATTCACGCCATGTGGTTGGTGGCGCCGTGATCTGCGGCTTTTCTGTGCATCTAAAACGGGGGCCAGAACAGCGAGGGTGCTGATCTGTGTATACCTCTGGTGGACACCCCAAATATTCCCTTTTCAGTAGCAGTTGGTCCGATTATAGTCACTGAGAACCAGAAGTGAGGAGGGGGACCAAAGTGTGAAAGCATCTGGAACCTATATATAGAGTAGATCCGACAACCCAGCAGCCGCAATGCAACAGCATTGCCCTCCGAGCCACCGAGCTGAATTTGAAAGCAATAAATTGACAAGACATGAGTTTCATACCTGAGGAGCAGTCAGTGGGCAGTCTATGTGAAGACAGAGTCAGATCTGTAATCTGTCACCGCGTCACCCGTGTCCCCTACATGCCCTCTCTCGTCTGTCCCTACAGTCTCAATAGGCACGACCAATGAGACATCATTTTGTTAGCAAAAGCTAAACAAAATGTTGCATCACCAAGGGTGACAAACATAGGGCACTGTCCCTTAAATGCATTTTTGGGAACATTTAGACAGAGGAGGGAAACTGCAGGGGAATCAATCAATCAATCGCTTTATTTTTGTATAGCCCCATTTTCACAACGTTACATTATCTCAAAGTGCTTTATATTATCTGTGCCCAGTGGCCCCAGAGAGAATCAAAAAACAGCAAGGTTGTTTATGTAACTTGAACCGGGCTGGAACAGGGGGAACCCTGGGCTGGAACATGTGGAATGCTGGATTGGAGCAGGGGAGCCCTGGGCTGGAGCATAGGGGACCTACAAAGAAGTACAAAATCAAAACAGAGAAAGGAAGGGCTCGTGCGGCCATGCTCTCATCCGGGCTGGCGCAGGAAACCACCCGGGATGGCTTATATAACGTTTCAGGAAAGCACCAGGGAGTTTGTGAGGACCGGCGAGGAACGACTCATGAACGGATCGAGTCGGCGGAGGAAAGTCCCGTGTGTTTTCTGGGAACTGGGTGAGTCCATTTCAGACCCCTGGGGAGCAGGGCTGCGATGAACAATGCGAGCTGAACTCAACAGTGCTGGACGTTTATTGGTTTAAGATTATGCTTTTCACTTGGCTGTGCTGAAGAGGCCCATTGGGTTTGAACCTACAGCATGTTCGTTTTCTTTTTCCGATTTATCATTAAGCTTTAATCCAAAGCCACTTCTTAATATATTTGGACACTTTGTTGGGACAAAGAACATGCAATGAGCTCTGTTCCAAAGTGCCTTTTGTGCAACAGTCTCGCAGGTCTGTGATCAAGCCAGCCTGTCCTGAAGAAATCAGCTATGCCGTTGCACGGCAAAATATCCTAAAACACGACACACAAACCTTTTACGAGAGCTGTGTTCGGTCTGCATGTGTTCCGATGGCTCCAGCCTGTGATCTCTGGGTCCTGTGACTTTCTAGATGCCTTTGCCCGCTGATGTCGGTTTAGATTGGCACAGCTATCCTGTAACAGGAAGTCTCCGCGGGGCCCGGAGCCATCCTCCCCTTCGTGTGCTGCTGGAAGAGATGGCTTCTTTCTCAGAGGAGATTAAGAGAATGGGGTGGGGTGGAGGGGGGGGGCTTTCTGGAGATTCATTCTTCCTCGTTGCAATCGTCAATGGCATTCCCAACCCACCCCACTCTATGGAAGCCTCAGCGAGACGTAAACAAAGGAGCTGCATTCCTAAGCGCTCTGCAAGCGGGGCACATCAGGCAAAGCCTGAGGCAGCCCTGCAACCGTCGGGTCCTGAGAGTCATTCATTAGCAGTGTGCTCCCTACATCAGCCTCGATGTTCTTTTTAATGCTGTCGGAATGGAGTTTTTCTTTTTTCCCATAAAACACCTTCATCCTTTTTTATCCTGGAATATAAATGTTAGTCTAAGCGTAGCAACCGGAAACACAAACCGTGAAATCCATAACCTTTTACAACCGTTTCCAAAAAAACAGTTAAACACCGTGTAAAATGTAACTAAAAACAAATCATATAAACCCATATTTAATTGAAAATAGAACAAAGGCAAATCAAATGTTTAAACTGAGAAATTTTATTGTTTTATATGCTCAATTTGAATTTGACGCCAGCAACAAGTTATAAAAAAACTTGGACAAGGGCAACAACAGACTGGAAAAGTCATGCAATGCCACAACAAACTCCTTTTTGAATATCTTACAACTATTTAGGTTCATTGGCAACAGGTCAGTAAGATTATTGGGTATAAAAATAGCCTTCCTGCATGGGCAAATAATGCAACAATTTAAGAATAATGTTTCTCAACATAATATAGCAAAGAATTTGGGATTGTCATCATCTATTGTACATAATAGCATTAAAAGATTCTGAGAATCCGGAGAAATGTTTGTATGCAAGGGACAAGGCCGATAACCAATACTGGATAGCTGTGATCTTCAGTTTCTCAGGCGGCACTGAAGAACAAACACGATTCTATAGTGGAAATCACTGCTTGGGCTCAGGAACACTTCCGAAAACCATTGTCTGTGAATACGGCTCGTCACTGCATCCACAAATGCAGGATGAAACTCTCCCATGCAAAGAAGAAACCAGATCTAAACATGATCCAGAAATGCTGCTGACTTCTCTGGGTCCAAGCTCATTCAAGATGAACTCAGGCAAAACGGAAAACTGTCCTGTGATCAGCTTGTTATCAGCAGACAGTTCAAAAGCCAGCATCTGTGATGGTGTGGGGGTGCACTGGTGCCCATGGCTTCTTTAGCTTGCACTTCTGGGAAGGAACCATTAATGCTGAATGATATATACAGGATTTGGAACAACATATCTTGCCATCTAGACAACGTCTTTTTCAGAGAAGGCCTTGTATATTTCAGCAACACAATGCCAAACTGCATTCTGCGCATAATTACAACAGCATGTCTCCGTAGTAGAAGAGTCCGGGTGCTAGACTGGACAGCCTGCAGTCCAGACCTGTCACCCTCTGGAAACATTTGGCACCTCATGAAATGAAAAAATATGACAAAAGAGACCCTGAACTGTTAGGCAGTTGAAATCTAATATCAGGCAAGAATGGGACAACATTTCACTTTCAAAACTCCAGCAATTGGCCTCCTCAGCTCCCAAATGTTTACTGAGTGTTGTTAAAAGAAGAGGTGATGCAACACAGTGGTAAACGTTCCACTGTCCCAACTTTTTTGAAACATGTTGTTGGCATGAAATTCAAACTGAGCATATATTTCTTATAAAACATATTAATTGATATATTAAAAATATTTTTTTTCCCATTTTAACATATGATATTTTGTCTTCGTTCTATTTTCAATTAAATATAGGTTTATATGTTTTGTAAATCAGGGCATTCTGTTATTTACTTACATCTTACACAACATCCCAGCTTTTTTTGAAACAGGGACATAAGTTTGGTAATCTACCTCGAAAAGAAAATCAACAGCTGCATAGTTTGTGTAACAATCACAGGGGCCAGGCAGGTAAACACATCCAACGGGTGACTTATCCTAAAGGAAATAAACGGGTAAAGTCAGCATTCTTGTGGTTGCGCATGGCTGTGAAGCTGCAAAGATGAGTAAAACTCCATTATGTATATGGATGAAAAGAGAGCTTTAGGATAGCTGCTGTCCCTGTTCTGCTGTGCGGTCGACACACGAGAGCAAATCCCCAGCGTGGGCTCCTCTGCCTCCCTGTCATTCTCGGTTTACAGCATGTCTAAACAAGGCCGCAGCACTGACTTTGTGTGTCTCCTCAAAATAAAAAACATTAAACACTTAAGGAGCAGAGGACACTTAAACATAAATAAATGCTCCAAAACACTGACTATTATATGTCTGCTGGTGTGCGGTGGATCGGGGGCAGGGGGTGGTGGGGGGGGAGTGACAGCAGCAGGGGGATTGTAACCCTGACATGAGGGAGCACAGATGCAGGGGCGATTCTAGGATTTGACCTTTAGGGGGGCCTCCTGAAGGCATATGGGACAACACCCCCTCCCCCCCATTATTAAATTTGCAGAGAGGCTGGGGGGGGGGGATAAAGTTTGCCGAGCTGGAGGTATGAAATGTATACAAAAATACAGGATAATCTGCTAAATGGTTTTAGAAAAGCTATTTTTTAGGGGTGGGGGGATGAGAGAAATAAGGTGACTGAAGCCGCCCTAAATAGCGTCTAGAATCACCTATGCGCAGATGTATTGCAAGTGTGAAAGATACAATGGGCAGGATACCCAAAGATGTGGGGACACAGGGTCTTATTCTAGAACCCACATGAACAGGATCGATGAGTAAGGTGGGAGTTGGGATCACGGAGCAGGTGGGTTCAGTAGCCAGGTGGTCAGTCCTATGGGCAGGGCATGAGACAGGAGGAAGACACACCAGGAAGGTCAGGTGGGAGCAGGATCAGGATTGGAAAGCCACAGGAACTGGGCAGGCAGGAAGGTTCAGGGCTGGACAGGAGACAGAGGAAACATGCTCAGTAAGTTGCATTAGGATCAACAATAGTCCACACTGAACGGGAGGTACCAAAGGGATTTAAAGGAGCAGGTCCGATGAACCGGGGATTCAACTTATGGCAGCTTGGGAGGTGGAGGTTCCATGTGGAAAGCAATGCCCTTTGGCCTGGTCGAAAGGTAGGACCAGGATGGCAGTGGTAGTCAGCCTGGGTCTTCTGTTTGAGATTCCACCTGCAGTCTGTGGTGGGCCTGCTTGTTGTGTTGTCAGAACCAGGCTTCCATGGATGAGACCAAGCTGGGTGGCGAGTCCCAGGGAAACAGTGGAGAATGGTATCCCAGGATGTACTGGAATGGAGTATGTCCAGAGCCCTACTGGGTAAGGGAGTTCTGGGGACACTCTACCCAGGGGAAGAACCAGGCCCACTCAGGTGGATGGGAGGCACACAGGAGCCGGAGGATCTCTGTTACCTCCTGGTTGGTCCTTTCTGTAACTCCATTTGACTGTGGATGGTAGCTGGAAGAAAGGCTGAGAGAGGTGCATGTTAAGCTGAGCACAAAAGAACCAGAAGATCCTCATGGTAAACTGTGGTCCCCAGTCACTTACAGTACAATGTCCTCCAGCAGTCCATATTAGTGGAAGATCCAGGTCATTAGGATCTCTGTTGAGCTTGGTGGCAGAAGGGAGTGTGGGTAGAGACATCATGCAACATTCAGGAGAACTGATCCACTATCAAAAGGATGATGTGTTACCTTGGGCTGATGAGAGATCCATGATGAAGTCTAGGGTGGTTGGGAGTGAGGAGATACTGCAGCAAACTTGTGGGCTTCTGGTCAGACCCATTGTTTTGGGCACAGGTGGGGGAGGGGCCACTTCTTCTAGTGGGCACATACAGGTTACCTGGTATACACTCTGTCAGAGGGGGCTCCTGCTGGTGAGCATCTCAAAGAGAATCCTCCAGGTCCCAGACCACCAGCCCTATGAAACAGGACTCAGGCAATGTAGGAACAGGCTCCTCGTGAATGATGGAAGACTTGAACTGCCTGGCATCTCCCTTTATGTTCTTGGCTCCAGGTATGTAGGACACCTTGAAGTCAAAACATCTGAAGAAAAGGGCCCATTGAGCCTGTTGGGAATACAGACGGTTTTGCCAACTTGAGATACTCCAGGTTCCAATAGTCAGTCAGGACCTGGAAAGGATGGATAGCATGAGGAGACCCCTCTAGCCAATGCTGCCACTCCTCCAGGGCCAACTTGATGGCCGGCAGCTCTTGATTGCCTATGTCACAGTTCCTCTCCACTGCTGTGAGTTTTTTTGAAAAAAAGGCACAGAGGTACATCTTCCCCAAATCTCCCTGATGTTGAGAGAGCACAGCCCCAATCCTTAGCTCTGAGGCATCCACCACCACAACAATGGTCTGTGTTGGATCTGGTTGCTGGAGGAATGGGGCAAAGGAAAAAAGGTTCTTCAGGCACCACAAAGCCTCATCGGCTTCTGGGGTCCAGGTAAGTAAAGTGTGGCGTGCACAGAGCAGGGCAGTCAGGGGAGCTGCAATGGTGCTGAAACCTCGAATGAAGCACTTGTAAAAGTTAAAGAAACCCAAGAACTGCTGTAGGTCCTTCATAGTTTGGGGCCGGGGCTAGTCTCAAACCACTATCACTTTATCCACATCCATTCCATCTCCCCAGGTTAGATCTGATAGCCCAGAAACTTGATGGTTGAGTAGTGCAATTCACACTTCTCTCCCTTCATATAAAGGTGATGGTCACAGAGACATTGGAGCACTTGCCTGACATTATGCATGTGTTGCTCTAGGGAGTTGGAAGAGATGAGGATGTCATCAATGTAGAAAATGACAAATCAGTGCAACATGTTGGACAGGACCTCCTTCATAAAGGCCTGGAAGATGAACGGGCTATTAGCTAAACCATACAGCATCAGAAATATTCATACTGACTGGTTTTAGTTAAAAAGGTCTTCTATTCATCCCCAGCCCAAATGCAGATGAGATTATAGGTGCTCCTGAGGTCCAGCTTTGTGACTATATGAGCCGTGCGTAGCTGCTCCAATGCAGCGGGAATGAGGGGTGGCGATTCACTGCACTTCACAGTGATGGCACTCAGACCCCAGTAGTCGATACAGGGGCGCAGTCCCCAGTCCTTCTTGACAAGGAAGCCAGAGGGCACTGGGGAGGTCAACGGGTGGAAAATACCTTTGTTGAGGGTATCACGTGCACAAGTCTCCATCGCCTCCATTTTTGGGTCTCGAAAATGAGAACAAGCATCGTTAAGCAACAGGGCATCCTCCACTAGGTCAATGGTGCTATCTGAAGGCCTATGTGGAGGGAGGCTAAATGCCTTGGATTTGCTAAAGATGTCAGCAAAGTCCCAGTACTCCTCCAGAATCAGGACCCCTCCATCAGGCAGTGGGCTTAACAGTAAAGAGTCTACAGGGGTGAGAGAGACAGCCGGCAAAGCACTTGGGAGACCAGGCTCTCAGTTCTCTAGTTCTATGAGGGAGTTATGCTGCTGGAACCAAGGGTGTCCGAGGATAATGCCATCCCAGATGGGCAAGAGCACCAGAAGATGAATGCACTCTTCATGTGCCACTCCAACCAGTAGGCAGAGAGGCATAGTCTGCAGAGTTACATAACCGGCCATGAGGGGGAACCACTGACTCCTTGCATGGTGAGGGCAGGAACCACAGGCTGCAGGAGGATGGAGTGCCGGCATACCAGTTGGAGATCCATGAAACTGCCAGCAGCACTGGAATCCAGCAGCACATTGGTCTCCGTCCCATGACAAGGCTATAGGCACCAACACCTGTTTCTGAGTGACATACAGCATCAGGGAAACTTCTCCTACCTGGAGCACCGGGTCAGTGTCCAGTTTGGGCAGGTGTGGAGGGAGTGGCTAGGGTCTCCACAATGCAGGCAGAGTCGATTCTGCAGGCGGTGTTGGCGTTCGAAGGGAGAGCAGGGCACAGCTGACCTGCATCCGTTTGGGCTCAGATGAAAGAGGCGACAGACTGACATGGGTTGATTCCTAACGGGAGCAGGTTGACTCGTGATGGGTTGGTACAAGACCTGGAGGCACGAGGGGGGCCAACCTAATCCTGCTGCGAGTGTTCGGAACTCCAAGGTGAACTCAATCACAGAGGTGTTCCCCTCATCCCCTCACACGGCTGGTCCCCTAGGCTTCTTCCAAGGCAGGGTATCTTGCAGTTGGTGCTGAGTCTCCGCTGGGTCCATGTGGTCTGGCAAAGTATTCTGTGAAAGACTAACTGGCCAGGGACCCAAAGATACAGGTACACAGGGTTTTATTCTGGGATGCACATTAATAAAACCAGCAAGCAAGATCAGAGTTGGGGTCACAGAGCAGGTGGGTTCAGTAGCCAGGTGGTCAATCTTATGGTCAGGGTATGAGACAAGAGGAAGACAGACCAGGAAGTTCAGATGGGAGCAGGGTCAGGGTTGGAGAGGCATGGGAATTGGGCAGGAAGGTTAGTTAGTTGATTGGTTGTTTGTGGACAGGAGATAGAAGACGCACACTCGGTAAGTTGCATTGGGATCAACAATACCTTTTATTGAATGTGAGGTATGGCGGGGATTTAAAGGAGTAGAGCAGGTGGCTCTGATCACCGCTGATGAGCCGGCATTCTCACGAGGAGGGGGTGTGACAGTAAACAAGTTCCTTGACTGGAAGCACCCAGACAGCTGACTAGCAGAGAGAGCTACAGGGAGCGCTCTGGCTGGGGTCGGGGCAGGACGCACTGGGGGCATGCAGCAGGGAGAACGGCAGCCTGTTTATGCCGCAGCCACAATGAGGGGAAAGTTAAACAATGGCAGAGCGACCAGGGGGAACTCAATAAATATTTCATCAAGAGGAAAAGTCTGCCAGCAGCCAGCATGTTAGGAGATATTACACAATTCTTGGATGCCATTCAGTCAAAAACAATAGTGTTGGTATGGCATGGTGTCCAAGTAGCACCTATTGCAAAACAAATTAGTTTTATATTAATCAGACCGGGGTTACGATGTTATTTAAAAAAATATTTTCGCAATATCTTCGTTGTACAAGAATTGCTGCTTAACTGGCTTCCTCCAAAATGCTTGTTTTGGTTGCTACTGTTTGAGTGGCATGGCCGTGGTATATAGTTCTGGCGGTTTTTTAAAACATGCACTTACTCTTGAGACAGGCTGGTAGACAGAAAGACGTTTCAACAGCAAATTATCTGTTTTCACCATCAGCTCTCATTTCTCTATCAGGGAAAACACGACAAAGCGCGCCATGCGTAAACAGGAATAATAAGAGTAGTTAAGAAAGTCAGTAGTACGTATATCGCTTAATGAATTCCTGCTAAAAAATATTTTACTTTAACTGGAACCAGGAAAATTATACTTTATACAAAACTTCGGACTTTCTGCATTTTTTGCATCTTTTTCCCCCAGAATGGTCGTTTTATATTTAAAATGATGTTTGATAATACGTTAGAGCAGAGACAATGAGCATTACATTTAAAAGCAACCGTTCATAAATGATGCGATGTGCCTAGAAAAAAAAACAAGAAAGTCATCCCTCCATCTTTCACACGCTCAACCTGAGCAAAGTCGCGTACCGCGTTAATCATTTCAGGATAAATAAGCATATTTAAACAATATGTGTTACGTCATTCGCTTGTAAGAGACTTTGAACAAAAGTGTCTGCCAATAAATGTAAATATCAGCATTTCCCCATCCAGTGTTTTACTTACACAAAATCACGACGCCATCCCGTACAATACTCTCATAGTACAATGATCCCCAGCTATATCGCGGTTCAGCTATCGCGCCCCCGCTATTTCGCGGATTTTCCCCCGACGCGTCATAGTTCTCTACGTATCACGTACCTTGCTTGTGGTCCGATTGTTTTCGTTTTTTTAAGCCCTACGATGGCTCCCAAGTGTCCTGCATCTTCTGAGCCTTCTTGTAGTAGTGAGCATAAGCGCCAGAGGAAGACCTTGACCATTCAGGAGAAGGTAAAACTCCTGGATATGCTTCGGGAAGGAAAGTGGACGTCGCTCGCCATTATGAAAATGTTCTTATTTTTACATATTCCATTACGTA
>JAODJU010000025.1:16432147-16443583 GCA_026776725.1 Gnathonemus echidnorhynchus | reverse complement strand
GTCCCCGCAGCAGCAGAGTGCGTGCGGAAAGCAGGCCGCTCGCGCTGTGCAGATGACTGAGCGTGGTAATTAGCCAGCATATTGTTCGGCGAACAAAACGTTTCACTTGACACCCTTGAGTTATAGTGGTTATTAACCGGCTGATTTCAATTATTTATCTTGCGGCTTCGCTGGCTGCTCCGTCAGCGGGCTATAGCACGCGGCCTTGGAGCACCGGGGTCGCCTACACCCCCAACCCCGCAGCGGGCGGAGCCAGGGACCTTAGAAATGAGGGGCCCTGTGCCTACATAGGATGCTAATATTTCAGAAACATTAACAAAATGTCGGAAATATGGTGTGATGGTGTTAATTGTAACGTGTCCAGCAGTCAGGCGACGGGGTTGTGATGCCTCTTGAAGCAGAGATGGCTGATACTGAAGGTGTGAGGGTGGGGGGGGGCTGGGGGAATGGTTCAGCGCTACAGTAATACCCCCCCCCCGCCCCACTCCACTGGGGCTCGTCAGGAATTGCCCTTTGGCCCAATTTGCGTTACCACCCCCCCGGCGGCGATCTTCATAGTGGGTGTCAGCTGTAATCACAATATAGATAAATGGCTGCAACGTCCGACCCGTCTCTCTCCCTGCACCCCCTCTGCCCCCCTCCCCCCCCCCCCCACGGCGTGTTCAGAATGTCAGCTGATGAAGACGGAGAGGCCCAAACCCAACACATTCATCATCCGCTGTCTGCAGTGGACCACTGTCATCGAACGCACCTTCCATGTGGACACCCCCGAAGAAAGGTGAGTTCCTCCCCCCACCCCCCCACACCATGACAGGTAGTCACAGACGCCGGTGTGTGACAGACACCCAGCACATGTCGCTGGCGGGGCAGGCGGCCGGGTGGGTGGACGCAGTGAGGTGGCAGGTGACCCCCCCCCGGCTGTAAGCACAGTGCCAGCTGGCAGGGTGGGGGGGGGGTTGCAGGGCCCATGTCAAGATGAGCCTTGTAAAGCCCCCCCTCTGTCGTTTGCTTACTCTTCCTTTCGGTCACTTTTTTTTCCCCTCTTTCACCATCTCCTTCTTTGTCTCCTTCTCCTGCCACCCCCCCCTCTCCAGGGAGGAGTGGACCAAAGCCATCCAGACCGTGGCGGACGGCCTGCAGAGGCAGGAGGAGGAGATGATGGACTCATCTCCTGACCCCATGGACATGGAGATGTACCTGACCAAACCTCGTCTCAAAGTGGTACGTCTCCCCCACCCCGTATATGGTTTAGTCTTTAAAGCTGCATTTTGATTGGATAGGACCCGACCCTTTGTCCGTCTTCCTTTTCCCAGACTATGCATGACTTTGAATACCTCAAACTGCTGGGAAAAGGCACTTTTGGCAAAGTGATCCTGGTGAAGGAGAAGGCAACGGGGCGCTACTACGCCATGAAGATCCTGAAGAAGGAAGTGATCGTGGCAAAAGTGAGTCGTCTGCGGGGGGAGTCGCCATCTTGACTCCCGCCGAAGGCCCCCGCTTTTGTGCAGACTAACGCTCTCTGTGGTTCCTCCAGGATGAAGTTGCACACACGCTGACGGAGAACCGCGTGCTGCAGAACTCCAAGCACCCCTTCCTGACGGTGAGAGTGCCTTTGTCTGGACACTCCACGGCGATCGTGGCGCCAGCCCAACCAGGCTGCAGACGCGGGCCTCATAGGGGACCAGAACGGGCCCCTCCCCCTCGCTGCCAGGCTCCACAAAGGCTCACAATATCCCTGTGCCCACATCATCTGTCTGAAGTGCCCGGGACAACACGCCACTTCTCTGTTGCCACGGCAGCTTTCCCATAATTCCAAACCCTGTGATGGCTGCCGGGAAGTGGGCTGCAGCTGAGTGTGTCCCCAATGCAGTGCTGGGGCTTAGGCACTTAGGCTGTCTGTAGAAGTAGGGAGGGGGAGTAGTGATCCAATCTGTAGTGTTCATCAGCCACTTGATCTGGTGTAGTGTGAGTGTAACATACTTGTCATTGTCCTCCTCTGGTGTTCAGTCCTCTCCGGACCGTTTGCAGTTTAATTTGCAAGCCTGAGTGTTATGAGACGAGCCTAATGTTTAACACCACACCCCCCCCCCCCCAGGGACTGAAGTACTCCTTCCAAACCCACGACCGCTTGTGTTTCGTCATGGAGTATGCAAATGGTGGAGAGGTGAGTCTTGGCAATACGAGGGGGGCGGGGATTATGGACTTGGAATACCCAGACCCCTATGACACATGACACCCCCCTCCCCACTGTCCTAGCTCTTCTTCCACCTCTCTCGGGACCGTGTCTTCTCCGAGGAGCGCGCTTGTTTCTACGGAGCGGAGATCGTCTCGGCGCTGGACTACCTGCACTCGGAGCGCAATGTGGTCTACAGGGACCTCAAGGTGAGGTGGTGGTTGGGGTGGGGTAATGGGGTAAAACTGAGGCTGCAGGCCTTCTGCAGGACCTTCAGACATGTTCACAAGTGAAACCCAAGCAGCTTTTTGGGGCGGGGGGGGGCCAGGCATCGCTCTCCTCCAGCTGACAAAACCGTTACCCCCTGCTCCCCCTCCACAAATGCACATCTCCCTGGGGTGGCAGGGTGGAGGCGGTCTGCTAAGGTTCTTCCGAAAGTGCCAGGGCAGCAGGATCGGAGTGATGTGCTGAGTGTGTGGGATGTGGGGCGTTGTGTGCGCTGCAGCTGCCAGGGGGCACCGTGGGACCAAAGGCCACACATTGCGCCCACCCCCCCCCCCCCCCCCCCCCCCCCCCCCCCAAGCACTCCAGTGGATCTGGGTAGCTGATGCTGATTTGAGGCGTGTGTCTCTGCCCAGCTGGAAAACCTCATGCTGGACAAGGACGGCCATATCAAAATCACAGACTTCGGCCTGTGCAAAGAGGGCATCACCGACGGGGCCACCATGAAGACCTTTTGCGGCACGCCTGAATACCTAGCACCAGAGGTATGTACCCTCCACCCGAAGAGGAAGGCGGGGCTTTGTGTCAGCCATGTGACCTCTGTGTCAGTCATGTGACCCTGCCCTCTATCTGGCAGGGTCGTCGCGAGAACTTCGGATTGTTATGATGAAAGTGACTCGACAGAGTCGGTCTGGCGGCTCCTCTGACCGATCAGAACGCCGGTCAATCGTGGGGGGTGGGCCTTTACGGCGGAATGCTGATCCGTGTGTACCGCCTTGTGTCTGGCTTCCGGAATGTCTCCCGGATAGCAGCGCCCGTGTTGACACAGTTGCCGGTTCGTTGTTTTTAACCCCCGTTTGGAATTTGTTTGGTGGGGTTGGGGGGGGGGGAGGTGGTTGGCATCCCTTTAGGAAACGTGAGCCTCCCCCAGCCCTTAACTCTCACACCGATGGGACAGGCTGCTTGGATTCTGGCTCCAAGCCGGTGTTCGCGGGCAGGACAGGAGAACCTCCTTCTTCACTTCGCTACGCGGCCATGAGGCCAGAGAAAGACTTTGACATAAAGCTATAAAGAACAACTAATGTTCTTAGTAACGAGTCACTTAAAATTACTGAAGTCTTCACTCATCATTTATTTCCCTGTCATCTTTCTGACCTTTCCCCCCTCCCCCCCCCGTGCTTTGCGCATTGTGACGTTGCAGCACTAGATGCAGTGGGGGCCGTTGCCGCGGAGATCAAGGCGTAACCTAGCAGCCCTGCCAGAGGCCCGGTGTTCCAGGTTGTTCGGCGGCGAACAATGACCTTGTTGTGCGTGAAGCTCAGGAATGCTGCATCCCCGGAGAAGTGGGGGGGGGGGCGGTGGGGGAGATCTGGGGGAGGAACGTGCTGTCGCGCAGCACAGACGCGCTCGCCCCTTTCAGCCAAAGGCCTGCTCAGCCCGTCCTTGTCCTTGCATTAGTGTAATAAAAACACCAGTCGCAAGAATGAAGTTTGTTGCCCCCCCCCCCACAACCCCACCCCCGACAGCTTCCTTTGTGCATGTCTTCTGGCCAGAAAGCTAACTTTCCTATGGGGGGGGCCCGTGTACCTGTTTGACTTGCATGTAGAGGTTGAGTTGCTGCGGGGGGGTACAGACTGGGTGCCAGTGTGCATGTGTAAGCAGGGCTCGCCTTGAATGGAGCAGTGTGTGTGAATGCGTCTGCGCGTGTGTATGCTGCGTCTGCGTGACTGCGTCGCGCTCCCGTGCAGCCCGGCACTCACAGCTGTGCTGCTCCTCCATATATATGGGGCAGCTGCGGGCCCAGCTGTCTCTGCGGGTGCGTCGTGCTCCCGCCGTGCTGGAAATCGAGACGGCCCGGTAACCTGATCACCACGGCGACTCTGCGCGCGCACACCGACACACACACACACATGCCTCGCGGCTCTGCATCGCTAGCATCCGCCGCGCAGCTCGTATTACTGCTACGTCCCTCTCCACCCCGTGCTTTCGTTTTTAAGGTGTGTCCCCCACCCCCTCAGAGAGATCGTAACCCCCCTCACGGCAGCCATCCCTGTCTTTGGCAGCATGGGTCGTGCTGTTCGCTGCCTGCTTTCTGTATGTTTACTCCCGTTTTGTTTTTAGCCGAGGAAATCCCATTGTGGGGGGGGGGGGGATACATGATAGCGGCGTACGGAAGCACTGGACCCTTGGAAACATTGGCCTATCTCTTACCTTCAGCACTCTTCCCGTGACTCACCGCTAGCCGGCTACGCCGCTCCTCTCCATTCCGCTCTCATTACTCACCGCTAGTGTGTTAGCGCACTCTCCGTGCTCCCCATTAGCCTACTATACTACTCCCATTACTCACCGCTAGCCTGCTACGTTACTCCCATTACTCACCGCTAGCCTGCTACGTTACTCCCATTACTCACCGCTAGCCTGCCAGCTACTTGCTTTACTCCCCAGTACCTCCCCATACCCCGGTGAGGATGCCCTCAACCTTGAAGGTGACCGAGGTTTCCGTTGGGCAGGTGCTGGAGGACAATGACTACGGCCGGGCGGTGGACTGGTGGGGTCTTGGCGTGGTCATGTATGAGATGATGTGCGGCCGGCTGCCCTTCTACAACCAGGACCACGAGAAGCTCTTTGAGCTCATCCTCATGGAGGAGATCCGGTTCCCCCGCACGCTGGGCCCTGAGGCCCGATCCCTGCTCTCCGGGCTGCTCAAGAAGGACCCCAAGCAGAGGCAAGTCGCCATTTGTGCACAGAGCAGAAGTTCTCTGGGCGAGCTAAGCCACAGGAGCTTTTTCTTGTCCTTCTCCGGAATAATTATACAACATATGACATGTCTGCCCTCTTATTAAAAACTAGAGGTGAGTCTGAAATCGCAGACTTATTCAGTAGGAACTGAATTATATCTGAAGCCTACTACTTAATGCAGTACATACTGTACGAACGCGTGAGATGAGAATGCCTGCACTCAGACACACCACAGTCGCCATCTTTCATATTAGCTAACCCAGATGTTTTCCAATGACGGCGCTTTTAACGAAAGTTAAAAACTTGAAATCCGTCAGTGGAAATGGTACATATTTGAGTCACCTAATGTATCTGAGTGTTGTTTTCTACTTAAACTAAAGAGAGCCACTCCCTTGCCAACAAAAAATTTGGACGAAAATTTCTGAGCGCTCCTTGGAATTTCGCAGAATGTAGAATGACATTCGGGTATTGTTCGTTTATAGTCTCCCTTATACTGAGGATTCGGGCATACTGCTTATGTTGCATACTATATTTTGCTTACTACATAGCAAACAAGTGTGCGATTTCGGATGCATCCTGAGGCATGATGGAGGATGGGACTGTATGGTGTAACAGGAAGTGATGTCGTACAAGGGACTGCTTCCTGTTCCTGATGTGGGCCCTGCGGTAACGTGCCTTTGGTTTGCTTGCCGTTCCAGGTTAGGGGGGGGTCCCGACGACGCCAAGGAGATCATGCAGCATAAGTTCTTCGCCGGGATCGTCTGGCAGGATGTTTATGAGAAGAAGGTAACAGACCCGTTGCCCCAAATGCCCCCCCCCCCCCACTCGCTCTCCTCAGAGTGGTGCTGACACACCTGCGGCCTCCCGGCTCGGCCCAGCGGCTCTGCCTGAACCCCCCAGGGCCCCCGGCTTGGGGCGGGACACTCTCAATGGCATCTGCCTTCATTACGCGCTAATCAGGCGAATGAATGAGTGGAAACAAAGAGGGCGGCTTTGGGAATCGACCGGCGATAGACTAGTAATTAACGCAGTGTCTGCGTGTCACAACGGGACCCCGCCCAGCTAGTTAGGGGCAGCTCTGTGCCTCCACCTTCAGGACCAGACAGCTGCCACCCATACACATATTTTTTTCGGGGGGGGGGGGGGGGAGCGGTGTACATTTATTTTATGCTCCTCCCTCCCCTTGCTAAAACTGTACTGCCTGTGACCTGCTGATTGGTTGAGACGTGGGTGGTGGGCGGTCTATCTGCTGATTGATCTGGCCCTGAACCAGTGTTTTCCTCCCTCTCCCGTAGCTGGTGCCCCCCTTTAAACCCCAGGTCACCTCGGAGACGGACACGCGGTATTTCGATGAGGAGTTCACGGGTCAGACCATCACCATCACTCCCCCGGGACAAGGTACGCCCTCCCCTCTGGAATACAGCCATAACTCCCTAGCCCCCATTAGTCAGGTGGGGGCCGTACCTGCAAGCCGCCTGCCTTGCCTTCCGCACAGGACAGGAAACTCCGGATTAGTGGCTAATACTGGGGTAAAATGCAGGCCAGAGGATAAATATGCGATTACTGTTTTGTGTTGAGACACATCTGCCCTGAGGACAGCCCCAGGGCTTCTGGGACGGCAAACGGCCGGCTGATGTTCGCACCCTTGCTGGAATCGCTCGCTGGTTGCTGGCATCCCGATTGACCTGAGCTACCCTCCCCTGAAATTCAGGATTGTATTTCCTGTATTGAGCAGGATAGCCTATTCAGTTAGAGACCCAGGGCAGGGGCTGATATCACTGTCATTTGAGCGGTGCCCCCTGCTGGCAGCGCTGTGAGGTTCTTTAGCTTTGCTTCGAGCTGGTGATGCAGATCATCTTCATTTCATAGAAGAACAAGGTACTGTCCTTTCACTCTGCATCACTCTGTCAGTGTTTGGTCTTCTAATGCCCGCCATGGTTGGCTCTCTGTCTGTCTTGTTTTTAGATGAAAACATGGAGTCATTCGACAGTGAAAGGAGACCCCACTTCCCACAATTCTCCTACTCTGCCAGTGGAACAGCCTAAAGGCCATCTTCACACAACCCCCCCTATATTCCACCAGTGGAACAGCCCAACAGCCTTCCCTTCTGTTTGTCCCCCCCCATACCGCCAGTGGAACAGCCCAGATGCCCTCTCCTCACCCCCCCTTCCCACAAGTGGAACAGCCCAGAGGCCCTCTGCTCTCCTCACCTTCCTCCTGGCCCCCACCACCCACACAAGCTCACCTGTTCCCCCCCACCATTATCCAGGCTGGGGCCTGTCTTTCCTTTTGTGCTTTTCGTTTTGTTTTCTTTCCTATTACCATACAGACGCCGCCCCTGCAATTTTGGGGGTGGGGGGGGGGGAGACTGCGCACTCGGATATTTCTGCGGCCTTTAAAGACCATCTTTGGGTAAAGTTTACAAGCAGCAACACTACAGCGTATTCGCCTCACATCGCCACCACCCCGCCCGGTTCGGACCTGGCCACGTTCCGTTCAGGCTTCTGTGAGCTGGAAGTCTGCGAGCGTGGTCTCCGGCATGGAATGATCCAGACTGCAGGTTGCACCTACAAATAAGTCTCACCCTTTTCGCTGTTCGTGATTTTAGAGACCGACCTCCTGGACCAAATCCGAGATTATACGTACGAGGGGGTACGTTAGGGCCTCGAAGCTGTACACTGTCACCTTACGGATCTCCACCCCCCCCATTTTAATTAAGTCTTGAATGTAGTGACCCATACCCACAAAAGCACAAGCGTTCCAGTCTAAGGCCCCAATTAGTTAGTTAGTTAGTTAGCTAGTTTGTGTTTTGTATTTTTAATTCTTTTTGGTAAAAAAGCATTGCTCGACGCTGAAAGCATAGACCAGTTTAGCACGTAGGACAGGAATGGTTCGTGGGGCTGAAAGTCCGAGTCCGTCCACGAGAGAAGAGTGTGGCGTTCGGGACGACCCGCAGGCGTCGGGAAAGCGACGCGGAATCAAACTACCTGTAACACATGGATGGATTGTGCAATATGACGGCGGAGCGGGGAGAAAGGGCACCTCGGCCCGGAGGGCGGTGCGTTTGCATTTTGTTGCACGGCAAATCTTTTTTTTTTTTTTTTATTTCCTCCTCCTCCTTTCTTTTGGTCGAAACCTGTGAGCCGGTGTGTCTGGTGGCCCCGCCCAGCCGGTTCCTCGCCAGGCGACCCCCGGGGAGGAGTGCCCAGACGTAGCGTCCTGTGCGACGGGCACCTCTCCCGCCAACGGCCCCCGTCAGACTGCCGGCACTTTCTTCTGAATCAGGGATTCCTTTCTTCTCCATTTTCCTCAGATCTCTCATTTTCTGGGTTTTTCCTGCATTGGGCTTCCGCCTGATGCACTCACCACAGCCTCAGTGAGGTTGCCATGACGATGCACACCTTTCGGGACCTGGTTCCCAAACTTTGTTTTTTTTTTCTTGTAGTTTTGAGTCTCCAGTGGGCGTACAGCCCTCCCCCCTGTTCTTTTTGTGATGTATATAACCCCGAGCGCCCCCACCCACTCCGCTCACAGTGCATTCCTGCCTCTCCACACGTTTCCCGGATTTTCTTAAATCTTACATTTTTTTTTGTACTTTCGATTATGGATCTGAGGTGGCCGATTCTTGTCTAGAAGACGAGATGTAGGTCCCACCTGTGTGTGTGAAATACCAGCATAATGAAGTAAACCTATAAGGAAGACTGAACAAAGACCCCCCACGTCACCCCACGCCCCTCCCATGTCACCCTGCTCTGTGAGCTTTAGGTTACGAATGAGGCCACGATTGGAAACTTTAAATGGTTTTTACATTTTTGACTGATAATCACTTGGTGAACTTGTTTGACCTACTTTGATGAATGTAAAGGTTTATTTTTATTCTCTTGTGAAGCCCATCTTCATTTTGTAAGTTTGTTGTTTATGTATTTTTTCCTTCCAGAACTTTAACTCTTTTTATTTTGTATTGTTTTGCTTTGAGACGACCTCGTGTCCGGTCTCTAGACCTGTTTAGTGGCTCATTCGTACGTGTGTTCTCCCTCATCTGGCTAAAATAAATTCATTTAATTGACTTTACAAGTAATATCACCACCCCAATACCCCCCCAACCCCAGGTGTGGCTTCCCCAATGACAGCTGGGAGACCTGAATTTAAAGAACACCAGCTTTAGTGAACAAAAATATTACTTTTTTTTTACACTGTTAAACCATTTTTACATTAGCTTTTTTTGTTTTCTTTAAATTGCTCAAATAAAGGGTTTTAACAAGAAAAAAGGTCTTTTTTTTCTTTGTAAACCAGGAAAAAAAATGTTTAGTAGTTGTTTCAGAAGCTGGATCCTAAGCAAGACTGTGTAGCACTGTACCCTCACAGATTCTTACAGAGGCTCCTCTAGAAAAGTGCAATGTCCAGGTTCCTCTTTAAATAGGTCCTCGAATAGACATCTCGGCGGGTTTGCATCGCCCCGCACCCCTAGAGCTCTCCCTTGTCTTTACGACGTGGTAAGTGGGTTTCCGGGAGCTTCTGAAATTCTTATCTGTAAATGGCTTCTGGCACCCCTGCCCGCACCTCATCTAACTCGGTTGTATTTAAGCAGCATGACTCCCCAGGAAATGGGGGCTTGCTGTCTGCACTTAGGAATCAGCTACGCGTGTCCAGCGGAGGTAGCTTCAAGGCTTTAAGCGGGCATTGTGGTGAGAAGGCGGCCGCGAAGCGTCTACGCGGCTTCGCCGTGACGTCGGCCTTCTCCGGTCGATCCTCCCCGCCTGCCTTTCAGAGACGTGCAGCAGGCCTGACTCCGGAATGTCACACGGGATCGTATTTTCAGAAAGGGCACAAGTTGCACCGTAAAGGTTGCTGTGCCATCCAGCGCTGACAAAACAAAATGCGACGGGGGTTTATTTCTTGAGGGGTGGGTCAGACACTTAAGTCACCTGAAAGGTGTTTAGAAAAGAAAAAAAATAACAGGACCCCTGATAGCTGAGTGTGTCCTTGTCCCCCACCTGCCTGGCTTGTGCTGCCATTTGACTCGTGACCAGGCAGAGCCTGTCAGGGGACAGGAGATGCAGTGACAGTGTTTTAAGCGACCCCTTAATTACTGCCCCGACACGGCGCTGTCCCTAAATCCCTGCGTCTGTCGGGTGGCTGTACCTGAGCACTTCCTGTCGGATCTGCAGACGCTCCCGTCACGAATTTCTCTGGGACTGTGCGCTAGCCCTCGTCTTAAATCTCTTACAGTGGCTTTTCTCGCGTATCCCTATATATCGCTCCTATATCCGGCATGAAGCCCCCCCCCCCCTCCCCCGCTGTGGGGGCAGCTGACTCCGGCGGGTTGATGGGCCGGATGCAAGGGCCGTCCTCAAAGCTTGTCACTCGCACCGTGGCCCCTGGGCGCCATGCTGGGCGAGAGCGAGGAGAAGCTCTCCGACAAAGGCAGAGTCGCGCCTCTTCATTCGCGACCTGGCCTCTTCTGTCCTGCAGCTGGCCGGCCATCTGTGGTGCCTCTCAGCACCTACCTACTGCCTAGCGGTCAGCCTGCAGGTGTGACAAAAGGCCTTTAACTGTTCCTGGAGCTAAAATGGAGATCAGTGCAGGGCCCGGCTGACATCTTCTGGCCTCAGAGATAAGAGTCTGTTGTTCATCATTTTAGCTGTTCACCTTGTGCTTATCGGAAGTAACTTAGCTATATTTTGGCTGAAAAACTGCATTTGAAGGAAGCTGGCCAAAGGTACTTGAACCCAAAGCCTTCTGGTCACCCTGTCTCCTTAAGGGTCATGCTACTTATTGCTCTCTTTAATATTGAATGCTATCTGCTACTTTTTGGAATTCTGGGTAATGGATGTGGCACTTCCTGTGGGGGAAGCCCCCAACTGTTCTCTCTCTCCCCACCTCTTTGGGAGGAGGGGATGCCTCGTGCTTTGCTGTCAGCTTGTTCTTGAAAGCACCTTGAACCAGAGCCGGATGTTAAGGCCTCAGGGTCGCTCACGCATCCAGGCCGGGTTTTGTGACTCTCAAGCTAACTTTATTTATTTATTTATTTTCGCTCTTGTGTGACACGGGCGCTCTATATTTTTTCGCGCATGTGCGACCTGCCAGTATGATTCAGCATGTCTGCTGCCGCTGTTCGTTTGGTGAAACATCAGCTTCTGGCTGGCAAGAACCAGAAATACCTCGCCGGTTCACCATAGCCGCTAGCAGAACTGCTGCACCGTCCAACTCTTGAAACGTCAGTGGTCAGGCGGAGGTTTGAGTTTGATGGAGGCTTTTCAGACTGCGGCTCGGTGCCACCCACCTAGACCCATCTCGTCCCG
>JAODJU010000025.1:16420835-16431042 GCA_026776725.1 Gnathonemus echidnorhynchus | reverse complement strand
TAACAAATAAAGCTCCACTGTTTTCTTTGCTTCCAGCTGTATTTGTTGCACGACAAGTATATAATCCAGCATCAGTCAAAAAAAAAACCTGATAAACATCAGCTTGGCACCTGTTGAGAGCTCAGCAAATAAACTGATCTTATCTGATCTGGAATAACTATCTCTCGAATTTCTGGGAACGTCTTTCTTGAACCACTGCCCTAAACGGTCAATGAGAAAACAGTCAGTTTGATCTGAGGCTGATTAGCCGTCCCACAGGACCTGCTGGGGACACCGCAAGCGGTGGGGGCAGGTGGGCGTTGACTGTTACAACACGAGCACAGGAGAGCGATTACAGCTGGTACCAGCTGGGGACTCGTCATCCGGGTGACATGTGACACGTCATGTGACTGAGCAGCGGGAGCTGATAATCGCTGCAGTAGCCCTCTGTCAAACTTCATGTCTGCACGGCTTGCTGCTTGAATACCATCTGAAGGACGAGAGGTACTCACTCTCCTTGAGGCTCCAGGTCCCGTGTTAAACGTTTCGTGCTGTGGGGTGAATTAATTGCAGCCCCTGGGCCGTGTGCCTCACTGTCCACCAGTGCGGTCCTGCAGTTTCAGCTGTGTGTTTCCGCTCACGTTCCTCGGATTGGCCACTGCAAAAAAGGTAGTTAAATGCCACTGTCCCAAACCTTCTTGGTGTCTTATGGTGACTGTGACATTTTGGTATGGTGACGGTCCCCTTAGCTGTGTGTCCCCTTATTATCCACAAAAAGACATCCTGAATGTCTCTGTGGCCTGAGGGTCCAAGGCCACCATAATCCAATCTCTGACAATGTGAAATGATGCTTTATTTGCCATTTGCACAAATACATTGGAATGTTTCTTTTCATATATCCCATCATGCTCTCCTTTGAGTCATATGTACGGCTGAGAGTAAATTTTGGGGTCTGTGCACAGGGGCAGGCAATTTATCCAGCTTATCAAGAGATTAAGCCCTTGCTCAATGGCCCATCGACCATGTGACTATGCTGCCGAAGATGGGATTCGAACCGACGACCTTCTGATCGCAGACATTGACCTATGGAGTCACACAGTGGCCCATGGTGTGCCTTCTGGATGAGGATGACTTCTTATAGATTCAGAGGAAAGAACAGGTGGGCTCTGGGAGACGGTTCAGGGGAGAGGATGTAGTGCCCCCCCCCAACCCAATGCCTGAAAGACAGCTGCCAATACCTCGTTCTGGGGAGGAAGGCACCATACCACTCAACAGGCTGAATTGTGAGGATGTGCTGGGGGGCTGCAAGGAGCTGAAGGAATCCACAGTGATAATTGACCAGGATGAGTCTTTTTCTAAAGGTCCTTTAATTGAGGAGGGGGGCTTTGGTGGCAGCCTGGAGTGAAGGTCGCGACCTCAGCGCGGTCCATTGTGCGAGAGGTAATCCTGATAGGGTGTTGGCCAGCAGCAACCCTGCACCCCCCCCCCATCACTGTGGGACAGAAGAGAGGGACTTTGAATTGGAGAGGAAAACTGGAATTTGGGAACGGCTGAAAGAGGAAATTGAATGAAACATTTGGCTGTAGTTGTAGGGCCTGTTTCACCAAAGCCCATGATTTTTGGTTTGAGCTTACCTTACAGAACAATCGGCTCTGGGGGGGGGGCATCCTGTGTAAATGGGAACGTATCTCAATCTATTTCCCTCCCCACTTGTGTATGTTTTTGTTCCAAAGGATTATTTTGTCCCTTTAAAGGATTTTTTTTAAAGTGAAAATTCAGCACGATTTCACACAGTAACGTGGAATGCAGCAGTAAGCAGGTTCTTCTCTGCAGAGTCCGGTGCTCCGTCCACTTTGCTTGGAGTGGAGGAATGTGCTTGTGAAATGTGCCCTGGCCAGTATAATCCTCAGTGAGACGTGACTTCGGAGCTTTGCTCTGTCACGTGGCTTGTGAGAATCCAGAACAATGGTCTGACCTGGGTCTCCATTATGATCCATTATTACATTCTAATACTTGACGGTAATATTGTATGTTCCATATGAATACTATATATCCAAGTTCAATTCTCCTTTTGGAAATGTAGCTCGTTTCTGGAACACTTAAAGTTGCGTTAGATATTTTGTTTTAAAATCCATGTTCACAAAATTAATTTCAGTCATAGAATGATGTGAAGAATATTTTTCCATTCTGAGGTGCATTGTGATATACTATGACAATCCCTTTTTCAGAAGAATATGGGTATGTCTGAAATGCAAATGGCATTACAACTTTACAAAAAGACACAATAAACTGCTCTGTTAGATACTGATATTATCCCACCTTGAGCGTCGGTAAATTACTTGAAGTAGATCTGTGACTTGCGGAGCTGGGTAAGTATCAAATAAAATGAAATAAAATCAAATAAAAATAAAATTTTAAAATAGAGAAGAAAAACATTGCCCTCCAGTGGACAAAATAGAGCAAAATCAGCTTTCGGGACATGGTTTGGATAATAAGGTTTATGTCGCCACCTTTTGGATAATATATGCATTGTACAGTGTACGCAACACGCATATTCTCCATCAGAATAACTTTCTCAACGTTTGTCTTTAGACACCGAAGTGGGATGAACATAAACGGGGCCTTTCTTTTCTCCCTCCAGTCTTTGATTATAGAAATGACGCAGCATTACAACGTCATGAGTGACTACAAACATAATAATGCAATAAACGAACTAATTTGTAAATAATGATAACTCTGACATATTGCCTTTTTTCATGACAAAGGACAAATGGTCGATTAGCGGTGCCTATTACAATAAGCCATAACTTTGGCTTGAGCATTGGGGGGATTGAGGTCTCCATCCATTTAAGGGGGTCCAGGGGGTTGTATTGGCTGGTTTTGATTATTGGGGAGGGTTACAATCCCCCTACCCACATGCAATAACCAACTATGAATGTTTACATTTCCCAGATACTGAATTTTGCTTCTTCGCTTTATTTTCCTAGAAAGGCATGCACTAAATCAGTGGTTCTCAACCTTTGTTTGCATCGCGACCCACTTTTTACCATGCCAGCTCAGTCGTGATTCTATATCAATTATAGATCTAACTATGATCAACGCGAAGTAGATTCCGAAATTCACGCCAATCAATACCTATCGCACAAATCTGATTAGATGATCCAGCGAATTTTAAATTGAGCATTTGTGGTTTGGTTTCTTGGATCAGTTGAATGTTCGCTAGTTTTGCGTTAAGCAGTTGCAGATCCAAGACCCGTTTATACAGGTTAATTCTAGGACTGGGCTGGGAAATCTGATCGTGGATCAAATGGGAGCTTGCTGGTTTTGCAATGCTTACATTTACAGCTCTGCCTCGCGACCATTTCAGAACTTGCCGACCCAAAATTGGGTCGTGACCCACGGGTTAAGAATCGCTGCAACTAAATGCGTTTCATGAGGAGTGATTCCTGAAGAATCGTAGCCTATTTTCAGCAGCTGACGTAGCTGAAAAACATTTAGACAACTAAGCTTTGCACGTAAAATAGTTATAAAAGAAAAAAAGCAGCAAATGCAGAAATAATGCGATACATCATTGAAGACGGAGCACGTAAGCTTTTATTATTAAATGAATTTTAACAAACAAAAACATAAAGACATAAACATTGTAAATAAAAATATTATGTATATACTAGTGTAATAAAATCCGCACGGTATATTTCTAACCAACAGCTGCGTATTGTATTTCAAACCAGTCTGGGTGGTACTGGAGGCAAGTCTGAGCTGGCCTGCGGAAAGTAACCATGGCCAGGTTGGTAGGTGTACGGCGACAGCAACGAGATCGACCCTATTAACCACGCGATGTCACACGTGAGGGAGCAGGGAAAGACAGTACCTTTTGGTATATGACCCCACCCCCATGTTAGATCCAGTGATGCTCCACACAAACTGGGGAAGCACAACCTGGGAGAGGAATTACTGCAGTGAGCTGATGCAAAACTCTATCATTTCATTTCAGTGTAGGATTGTGTGGTTTATTTAAATTTAACAAATATGTAGACTGTCTGCTCAGAATGTTTCTGTCTGACTTGCTGAAACACATCGCAGTTGTAGAATTTTCTGGACAGTTGACAGTAATTCTTGCAAAATGCACGCATCTGGTTTTCTGGGTCACCAGGCTGAATTTTTTATTTGATTTAGACAAAATTCATACACAAGTCTGTATGGTTACAGCTTAGGAAGCATTTTCTTGACGGAAACATTAACCCAATAGAAAAAAATACAACCAATACAGCATTTTAGATTAAATTATCCTGTTACTTGTACCCCAAATCCTGCAACCCTGACATTCAATGTACGACGATATTTGGTTTTATATGAAAACTCATTAGGACAAAATCCATAAGTTTCTCTAAGTAAATTCTACATGAGTTGGGTAGCACTAACTGATTTCCTAATCCCTCTGATATTTCAGGAATGGACTGGATTAAAAATAATAAAGTAAATAAATAAAAATGAGTCCTCACTGACTGAAGTGAACCTGCCTTATGCTGCCCTTCCACAAGGGGGCGTGCGCATGCTTTGTATGGAAAACCGATTCCTTTGTTACGGACGTGTCAGCAATCGTTTGGTGCGCAAAAAAGAGCACATGTTAAAGACCATTGCATTTTAATGTGATGGGAAACAAACCAAACCGTAGTGTAGTTAAGCGGGGATTAAAAGCACCCATAATTTCCAGTAGCTTCCAATCTAAATCTGAGGCTTTTCTAGATGAACGTACGTAATTGGGGGAGTATAAGAGGCCCGACTTCGTTTTGTTCCTGCTACAGTGCAGGCAGGTGCCGATCGCACAGGCCGGGTAGTCTGAGGGGGGAGCCCGGTGCTGGGCGTCGGGTGCGTCACTAACCTGGAAAGGCTGCTGGAGGCGGCGCCGCTCTTTGCTACTGACAATCCCAGCAAAACTGCTCCGGCGGTGAACGGCGTGCGGAGCACAGGGCGTGTGTCACGCCAAGGCGATTTCCTTGCCCTGTTTCTGCATTTTTAATTATTATAATTAGATTTAGTTTAAAGGCGGATCTAATTCAGCAGCGGAGAGGGACGGCGCTTCCCCTGGCCCGGTGTTAATGGTGGCATCGGTGGATCTGGAGTATAGACAGGACCGTGGGACTAAGAATCGTCCAGGATTACTGAGGGATAAATCAAAAAATAAGAATATAATACGCTGTTGATTTCCTGAACGGTGTCTGGCTTTTGCAGGAACAGGTACGTGGCTTGATACCTAATGTATGTGGGTAGCGGTGCGAGCAGAACCACGTCGAGGTGGCTGTATGGGAGCCATGCAAACGTTACATTTGTATATCTTCGGGAAAAATATCATTTGACTTATTAGGATTGCTGGCTATTCTGCTGAAAGTCGCAATAAAACGCGGACGATTCACCTCATTTTAGGTGGAGGATCTGGCGGGGGGGGTAGTTTTCCTGGAGCCGCCGTGTTAATTAGTCATTTATTAAATACGGTAATATTATCCAAGCAGCAGGCTGACTGGTTATCCGGCAGGCCGGTTGTAGGCTGCCTTGTTTGATCGGCGGCGTCTGGGATAAACCTGCGTTATACGTACGAGGGCTGTCTGTGAAACGGCGCTAGTACATTATATATGGATAATTTTACGACGTGGTAAAGCCGACCTTCGGTTTGTTTGTGATTTGCAAGAATGTGTGTTTATATGTCCATGTACAAGAATAATGGCATCGTTGTTGTCATTAGTAGGGCCGCCAAGATTATTATAGACGCTGAAAACCAATACTTTACTACAAAACTAACTGCGTTAAGGGATGTATTATTTGTGTATGGTGTTACCACTGCCAGTAATTATTTATAATTCTGAGTTTTGGTAAGCCGTGGTTAAGATGTCAGTCCATCGATTTGCTGCTTGATCAGACCGCCTGGCTGCTTCTCCGAGCAGAGGACGGTACCATGTTGGCCCCCGCCGGACCGCCTTTGTTTAGATGCAGATATTATGTGGACTCCAGAGAGGTGATGGATCTCCCTGGGAAAGAAAACAGCGTTAGAGGAAGATAGTCCTTTCAGTCAGATAATCCCCCCCCCCCCCCCCATAAGCAAACAGAGAATCTGGATGTCAATGTATCAACATTTCTCCAGGACCTCAATGCTGCAGACATGCAAGAGAGACTGTACTCGAGAATACTCTGTGATAATGAGTGATAATGTAATAAATACACACAGTGTAAATAACTAATTGGATGCATGAAGAAGTGGGCCATTGTAAGTAGTGTAGTTGCCACTTATGAGATCTTCAGTACTCACAGTTCCTGCTTGAGGACGTGAGCTGTTTATATCGCCAGCTGTGTAGCTGCTCGTAAAACTCAGCATCCCGACCCTGACTTGTAGCTGCTGGAGGGCAGTCAGCCTACAGCTTGCTTGTGATGTCATCAAGTGAATCCAGTCAATACCCTAGGTCCAAGCAAGAGGTACTTGGGTTAATGTCCGCCTTGGACGGGCCTCTCTGGGAAAACACCCCATGTGTTTGTCACTCAGATGCAGTGTCATTGCTACCGAGAACTGGTTGGTGCATGTGGCAGCCCTGTCATTGCTTGTTGGGGAGATACTGGGAGGTGTGGGCTGATTCTCCATCCTCCGGATCCAGTGGGGAATGCTCTGTCAGGCAGATGTCAGCCGTCTGCAATGACTCCCTGATCCTACATGTTCTTGTGTTGACATTGTTTAATGGTTGCCCTTTGCAGTGCACAGGAAGATGTGGGCTAGCCTTTTCTAACAGCACTATAATTAGGTGAAGGTGGAAGGGTGTTCCACTGTCGTGTGGGAGCAAGGGGACCTGGGAAGGGGCACAGAGAGGAGCATGGAGCTTCTATTGGTGTATCTGAGCCCTGGAGTGGAATGGGTTATGTGCAGAGGTGGATAGTTCAGGGACAGCAAAGTAAAAATCCAAACCAAGATTTTGTTTCAACCAACCAGCTGAGTATTCTGTGACTCTTTATGCTCGACTGGTTGGTTGAAACAGAATCTTGGTCTGGATTTTTACATTCTGGACCGGAAACTATGGCTACATGTTGTAAAACTACCTGTGTGATACTTTTTACCAGTCCAGGATATCCAGTTGTAAAAATCTGGGCTGGCCTGGACAGACTGACTGGAAACATGTTTGCTTCACCTCTGGCGGACGAAACATTTCGTCTGTGAGATGGCAGTCTCTCTCTCTTGCTCTTTTTGGTATGTTCATCTTCAGGATTCCACACGAGCTCTCTGAGCGGTGCATCAATGCAAATCAATATTCAAATTCTGGAGTCTGTAGCTGACGCTCATGTGATGAGATCTCCTGACCCAGGGTCAGTTTGATAACGTAATTTAGAGAAACAGTAGGATTAAGGAGTGAGTATGGTCGGGTCTGGGGCAAAAAATGGATTTTGAGCATGGATGAGATTGTTCATATGGGAATGTGTTAGACACACAGCTAGATCAATAGCATCCCAGCGCTGTGGGACTTGGTACCGAGATACAAAGTTGAGGTTAAGGGCACATCATATGACCGTAAACCCACCAGTTATAGTCCACAAACATCTGAGCTGTACTGGTGTACATGCTGATTTGCTCTCGACTCAGGTTTGGTTCGCATCCGTTTTCAGGATGATGTCATTCCTCAGGAGAGAGGAGGAAAGCGTGTCACTCGTTCCCTGGAGCCTGTGACTCGTGCTCTTTGGCTCTGCAAACCAGTCAGGCGTCTCTCTGGTAGATCTCTTGTGCGTTTTGTTAAGGATGAAGGCTGGACGTCTGGCTGGGGTAACTGCTGTTAGACCTGCAGGTGCTATTTCATAGCTCTATAAGGCTGCTTTTTTAATACAGTTTTTGTTTGAATAAAACAGCAGGCATCTCACAACTGTGACACCACGATGTTTCCTTGGTGATGCAGCTCTGTTCCGTCAGGCATGTTTATGAGCAGCGATGGGTGTGAGTTTGAAGTGACGTCTGCATGCAGGTCAGGGCCTGCAATGGGTATATCCCGCCCCACCCCAACCTCCCATTTTATTTTTACTCTAGCAGGTCACATATCAGCCTGCAGGGGATTCTGGGTCCTCAGAGTCAGTACAGGTTGCAGCTAATGCTTACGAGGGCCCGAGGTTTGTGATGTTCGTAACGTCAGTCGTGGAATGTATCTGCTGAGGGTGATCTTAGGATTTAACATCCCACCCCCGTAGGATGCCAGCAGACCTCTGAGTGTGGCCACCAAGATGAGCGTGACTTCATGGTTCCTGGTGAGCAGCTCCGGCACACGCCACCGGCTGCCGAGGGAGATGATCTTTGTGGGACGAGAGGACTGTGAACTGATGCTGCAGGTGGGTGACCCCGCCCTCCAGGAGCCACAGGCTCCGCCCCAAATATTCTAGCCACTCCCACATGCATCCTGACATAGCCGAGATTACAGGGGCGCTCCGTGATTTCCAGCGCCCCCATCTGACAGGCCACGCCCCCATCTGACAGGCCACGCCCCCAATAACATGAAGCACGGCCTTCACTCCCGTAGCATGCAGAGCTGTCAATGCAGAGTGCCAGCTTGTGTTAGATGTTACGTTGTGTTGGAGAGCTTGTCTCGTGAGCTCATGGGCCGAGGCTGCCGTCCTAAGGCCACATTTATCTGCTTGTTAAGTCATGACGTCTGAATCGCGTGACAGCACTGTTTCCGGGGCCAACTTGGGTGCAAGCCAATGTGCCCCAGTGTTGTATGGCTCAGTGTATTAATCACTGTGGAGCAAAAATAAAGAATTGTCTTTGTACTGTTTTCCTTGCACAGAGAACGAGAAATGAAAGTGGCAGCGTAAATTAAACAGCAAATTTTCACTTTTTTTTCCCTGTTAAGTATTGGGGGTGTAACGGTACACAAAATTCACAGTTTTGGGTTCACTTTTGGTACAGCAGGGAAAACAGAATTTGTTCTGAGATTGTTATTAAAACCACAAACAATTACAAGAAGTTGTAAACCAAAGGCGATGTGTGACAAGAGACGCTTAGTTGCAGATTGTAAAGGAAAAATAACATTTTAAATTTGAAAATATCATATGGCATTTAAACAATCATAATAAACTAATACTAAATAAACTAAGCTAATAAACTTCTACCCAGTGTGGTCGCCTATCTGTAACTGAATTTGTTGAAACGCCACAGAGACTCTTTCTGCCCTGCTCTGGTCTTTACACGCTCAGATGGTCGTGTGAAACGGGTCAGCATGTTGGGTGTGTTTTCAGCAACATACCAGAGTACAGTATAGTATAGCCTAGCTGACGGACAGTCTTGGTTTTATTAGCTATGCTTTAGTGTTGGTGTAATTTAGTCGACAGTGTAAGATTAGCCCTAACAAACTCTCAGCCACAATTAGCGTAATGTTTTTGCTGAACATCTACTTGTGAATCCGTGAACATCTATTTGTGAATTGCCCATGTTGAAAAGTTAGTAGTTAGAAAAAAATGCTTTTGTCGAGACCACAGGTAAGATCTTTGTGTTCTTGGTATTGAGAAACTCCCATCGTTTGTTTGGCGTAACGGTTTTACGTCAAGCTTTACGTCAGACTTAATTAGTGGATAATGACCACATACATGGTGTGATTAGCCTGTATCCTGGGAACATAGTTTTGGTTTTGAAGCAGAGCTGAGTTCTGATTCCGCAGCCTCATCAAGTTGACATATCAAGTTGACATGCTAAGGTTAAAGTAGGTGAGGTCTGATTAAATCGTTAAGAAGCGACCGACAGCTGTAAAGGAGGGGTAAGTCTGTTTGGAGTTCAGCGGGATGATTTAATGATAGTGTCCTCTCTGCTACATGTGTTAGTGCTGAGTCACAGGGGATGGGGTGCGGGGGCTGGGTTTTTGTGAAGGTTCTCTGCATTCCTAAGTGGCCTGCTAGAGGCCGTAGGACATCGAAACATGTCCTCTTTCCGTACTTCGTGGGACCGAAAGGTTAAGAAGCCGTGTGATGTTAATTTGTTTAAAGCGCAGGCCTCCATCTTGCTGTTACTGCCTGAGCCTGATGGCATCCAGAGTGGTGGGGGGGCAGTTTTGCTGCTGGATTCTGCCCCTACAGTGATTAAAGGACTTCAGCCTCTGTTTCTCTTTCTTGGGCTGTTTGCTCCATGCACAGGGCTGTTTAAGTCCTCTTGTCAGGCTGCTGTTGGCCCGGATCCCGCCCCCCCCGCACTGAAGTGCCGCCACTCGCCACTCATCCCCCC
>JAODJU010000025.1:16389073-16420583 GCA_026776725.1 Gnathonemus echidnorhynchus | reverse complement strand
GTTCTCCTCTGCCCCACCCACCCACCCCCCTTTCTCCCCGCTGTGTTGGTAGCAACTTCCCGCTCGGAGCGGCCCACCGTGATTGGCTCCGTAGCCGGTGTGTAGCCCGCACCGCACCGCACCCATGAGTAATTAGCGTGGCCTGTTAGTGCTCGCAAAAGTACTTGTGAGCCCCAGTCAGCCTTGCCGCTGGTGGGGGTGGGGGGGGGGGGGTTCACCTGAGGATACGTCACTGGATGATGTTGGGAAGGGTGATAATGTAAATCCGGAACTCATTAGCAGGATTCAGACAATGGGCCCAAGCGAGTGAAAGGACAATGATGGTGGATGAATGGCTGGGAGGGGGGGTCCCTCCCTTTAATGTGGGATGGTCTGAAATGGCTAACAAGAGGTAATGGGGTAACTGGGCTTGTCTCAAGCTTTTTTTTGTCAGGATGGTGGGGGGGAGTGAGTCGTCGATTTGGGAGCATGGTTTATCTACGGAGCATTTGAGCATGCGGGTCCTTTATCCCAGGATTTATTTTGACAATGTCCTGTTTATTTTATCACTCTTTGTTGTTGGTGACACCGAGGGAGGAGCCGGAGATCCGGGTGGGGGGGAATATGAGGGAATACAGGGGAGCTGATGGAAGCGGGTCGGTCTGGGCCCCAGCGGGCAGTGGGATGGGGTCTTAATGAGCCCGGGCCTCGTTAAACTCTGGCTAAGCGGGAGAAAATCGATTTAGAGGGTGACTTTTCGTGTTGCGGCATTGTGAGCCCATGAAGCGGAAACAAGCACTGGGTTTATGGTCTGACCGCTTGCCTGAGCAGTGAATCAAACCCCCTCCCTCCCTGTCATGGGTCATCAGCCTTCAGGAATGCATTTGCTCTCCCTGTCCTTGTCCCTGTCCTTGGGGGTATCCTGAGACCCGTGGTGGTGGGTGCATTCCTCGCCCCCGGGCTGGTTGGTGTGATACTGAGCCTGTCTAGAGAGTCTCATAACCAGCAAGGTTAAGCGCTAGAGAGTCTCATAACCAGCAAGGTTAAGCGCTAAAAGCTACGTTAGCAACGTAGCATTGGCGCTTTCACGCTGCACTCTCAGCCTCTTCAGCGTTTAGCGCAGGAGGCTGCCTCAGTGGACCCGTCCCATTTCCGCACCTCTCAGTCTGCACTATGTATAGCTCTGAGTGCACCTTCCCAGTGGGGGGCCGCGTATCTCACATGCATCTCCTCTCCTCTGCCCCAGTCCCGCAGCGTGGACAAGCAGCACGCCGTCGTCAACTACGACCCCTCCACGGACGAGCACCTGGTGAAGGACCTGGGGAGCCTCAACGGGGTGAGTCGAGAAATCTGACCTTTTAGACCCGTGACCCCACTGATAAGCCCTCCTGCCAAGAGCTGGGGGGGTTGACAGCATGGGACGGGTAGGGGTACACACCTTTCCTTTCAGGGGGGGGTCTCGGTCCTGTGGGTCTTTGTTCCAAAGGAACGCGAGGTCCCAGGATACGATGTGTGCATTGTGTGGGACTGGTTTCTCTGGTGTGGTGTTTAGTATCATGCTGGGTTCAGTGGAAGGGAGCACTGTACTGGGGTCGGGGGGGCGGCAAACTGTCAGATCAGTGCTGCAGGTGTCAGAGCTCAGACATAAAATTGAAAGTTTCATTTATTCAGTTTAAATTATTCTGATGACTTAACATAATGCATATTGGCCTTTAGTGTGTGTATCCAGTAGTGGTTCCTGTACCAGTCTATGCCAGGCTCCGGTTTGTGGACCAGCTGGCCTGTGCAATCGCCCCATAACATTTATTAAGCCTCAGTCACGTGGTAACACCCCGCATTAGCATTCACTACCTGAGCCTGAGACTGGTTAGGTCACGCTGTCCCTACAAGCAGTATTAGCACGTAGCATGACTTTTTTTTTAAAACAATTTAGGTGAACTGAGCCTGTATTTTTTGTCTTTGGAATTTGTCAAAAGCCTTTAGTGCAGTGTTTCCCAATCTGGTCCTCGCGGACTCGCAGACAGTCCATGTTTTTGCTCCCTTCCAGCTCCCTGCAAGACGGTCCACATTTCTGTTCGGGGGCTGGGAGGGAACAAAAACACGGACTGTCTGCGGGTCCCTGAGGACCGGATTGGGAAGCATTGCTTCATTGTGTTTGCTCTTCTTCCCCGCCAGACGTTTGTGAATGATGTCCGCATCCCTGACCAGACCTACATCACCCTGAAGCTGTCGGATGTCGTCCGCTTCGGTTATGATATCCTTCCGATCTTATTTGATCGGTGCAGTGGTGCACTGATGTGGTGGTAGGAACGAGGCAGGTTTGTCTGTGAGGAGAATTTTCTGGAAAAAAATTACCTTCCTCTATAGAAACTGCTGCGTGCGGTATTTGTATGTTTTACCCTTGGCTGCAACCTGACCCTTTAGTTAATGTTTTGCGGTCTCTGTTTGGGTCCCTGAATCTATCGACAAAAGAATATCGTAGCGAGGGGATGGGGCAGTGCGGAGTCAGGACAGTATGAGTGACCTCCGTGCAGCCGAGTTGGCAGCCGGCCCAAGGTCGCGCTCATCTCGTTTGGGAGACCTCGTTCCAGATGTTAAGCTGCTTATCCAGCCTTTGACCTTGACAGGCCGACGGTCGGCTGAGGTTTCTGGCAAACAGCTACCCTGTCACATATGCTGATGGAGGTCCCGGGAAATCTGGTGAGCTTTCCCAGCCGGACCGGGCAGTGCACCGGGTCCCCCTGGGGGATTCTGCCCCCCGAAAGGGAGGATGGTGCTTTCTGCGCCCTCAGCGATCCTCGGATCGGACAGACACTTTTCCCAAATGTCAGTCGCAGTGAGCCAGCATATGTCCGCAGCAGATTCATTAGCTGTCGTGTTTATCTGGCCCTTAATGAGCCCCTCACATTCTCACGTCTACGTTTTGGAACGGAGTCAGCACAAAGTTCCAGAGGAAGCCCTCAAGGTTGGTACCTCCCTCCCCACTCACACCCTGCACCATAGTGTTTTGGTTTCACACTCTGTCCTTGCGATTGAGTGCCTGCACCTCTGTGGTCGTCTCTGTGAGTATCACCTCATTTTCAGTTGTGGACTTTCATGGCGTGGGGGTGGGGGTTCTCCACCTGTTGACCCCGCCCTCGTTGTCATTTCAGCATGAGAAGTACACCAGCCAGCTGCAGATGAGTCTGAAGGGACAGGAAGGAAGGAGGCGAGAAAAAACCCACGAGAAGGGGGGCCTGGCCGACCCCTCGCGCTCCAAAACCGAGAAGGTGGAGCGCAAGGCCGTGCCTGGTAAGGGGGGCCTGCGGCTCGAACCCGGGGCCCTGCTGGGGTTCACAATAATGAACCTTTTATCCTCCAGTTAAACTCACTGCTGTCCCAAGCCCCGCCCATCTCCTGGGGTAGGGGGGGAGGAGGTTTGTTTCCCCTCCTCAGTTCCTGCCCTTCTGGCACAGGATGCAAAGCACCAGATGACCCCTCCCCCCCCCACTCCCTGCAGAGTAGTGTTGGGTCTGCAGGGTGGAGCTCATGAGGTGGAGCGTCTGGTGTGAAAAGAGCCTCTGTAAGGCTGGTGTTTGAGGCGGGGGGGGAAATGTGAAGCTACGCCCTGAACACCCCCACCCCAGGAAACGTGCATCCCTCCCTTAACGGGGCAGCTGTAAATAGAGAGATGGGGGGGCCTGAAGGCCCCCGGCTGTGGGTTTCTATCCATTTGATGCAGCAATTAGTTTGGATGAACGTTTCAGCTCTGAGCTGCAGTTACAGCATCACCTCGCCCTGGCTGCGGGTTCGAGAGCTCGCTGCAGGATTGGGATGTGCGGCCTCGCTTCTACCTGCTGCGTGTGAGCATGGGGTACAGCGGACCATCAGAACCTAAAGTAATTTTTCTCTGGTATGATCCAGGCTCTGCTCTGATATGTCCCCCTGAAACCTTTTAACGGGGCTAATCCTCATCCAGTCCCACCTGCCGCGGATTATCCCGCATGCCGGATTTCTTGTCGGAGCCGGTCGCCCGGGAGACGGGTCGCAATGTGTGCACGTCTCGGGGGGGGTCATGCGTGTTCAGTCCCAGCTCTAAGCTGTTGCGCTTCGCCTGCTTATCCCGCACCTTTGTCGAAGCTCCCTAACCACTGCAGAACTTGCTGGCAATCTGTGTCTGCCTGCAATCCGGATGGGGTCAATCCAGCAAGAAAGCGGGTCACAGAGCTGTGTGGGGCCCTGGGGGGGGGGGGGTGCCTCACTGTCTCTCGCTGGACGTTTCCTCTGCGACAAAAGCCAGGAAACTGAGTGTTAAACAGCAGCGGATGCAGCATGAAGCTGCATATGCTGCACGTCAGTGTTAGTGAAGCAGTGCTTCCATTACTGACCATGAGGCAGCGTAAACTCAGGGTTTATGCTGGAGGTCTTTGTCAGGAGAGGAAACCTTTCACTGTTTATTGCCACACATTATTCCACCCCCTCCCTCAACCCCCCCCCCCCTCCCGTTTAATGAAGTCTGCATTAGCTCATCTTCCTGACACTGCTGACATAACCAGTGACGCTCCAGTCCTCCCAGCCCCGTCTCTCTGGGTGCTGCTGTCCGTCTCATTGCTGTAGCAGTGGCAGCCCTCAGTGCTGGTGTCCTGGTTTCTTTGGGTCTCATGTGAGCTGGGATGAGCATTTGACAGCAGTCTGACCACCTTTCCAGGGTCTGATTGCACCCCCCCCCCCCCCCCCCATGTCCCTGTGGCGAGCTACTGCCAACAGGGTGTGTAGCTCCTTGAAGCAGGGTGTGACCTTGAAGCTGAAGGGGCGGGGTCACAGGCAGCCTGCTCCACCTGCAGCTTGCCCCGCCCCGCCCCGCCCTCACCAGTTATCACTGGCATCTGCCCCCTCACTGTCCCACGCATCCCCACCCATTTTGATACATAATTCCCAAACAACCCCAGTTTCCTAGGCTCCGGAGTGTGGCTTATGTCCCGCCCCAGCATCTGTGCCCTGATCTGAGATCTGCCTTTTCCCAGGGAAGCACCAGATTGTTCATCCCCTGCTGTGCAGCGTGGATCTTTACAGAACTTTCCGGTTTCCCCCTTTCTCACTCCCCCGTGGTGATCTTCCCCTCTGTAATTGAACCAGTTAACCTCACTTATGATCTGAGCCATTACTGGGGGAGACTGATGGTTGATTGGTTGTATTGTTTGGACCCTGTTCCTGCTCAGTTGAGACAGCCAATAGGAAGGTTCTATGGGTGTGAATGGTGATCAGGTTGTTGCTATGATTATAAACCTTTTCTAAGTGAGTTGATTTGCCCTCTAACGTCCTTCATACTAACACCCACTTCATTCATTGTGGACGTGGCCCTTTTCTGTAGCCCTGCCTGTCTGCTGGTAAATTTGGATAAAGACAATGATATGGACTTTATCTGTATCTGACACAGTATGGCTGTCATGGCTGCAGTTTTACAAACAGGCTTTTGTTTCACACAGTTTTATCCAGGGCATGTGAGCAGTGTGGTGTGTGAGCGGATTGTGTAGGGCGGAGTTTGGCTGGCAACCTTACCTGTGTTCTGTGTGTGTGTGTGTGTGTGTGTGTGTGTGTGTACCCACAGAGGCTCCAGACCCACGCCCCACCCCCCTCTACGGCCAGCCCTCTTGGTGGGGCGACGATGATGTTGGCATAAACGGCCAGAAGAGGGAGAGTTGCCGGCCGAACGGGAGCCACGCAGGTCAGTCGCTGCCCCAGGGTGCTTTCTGCTTCCTGCTTACTCCCCCATGCTGGGCGGAGCTCTGACACCCTGTCTTACTAATGTTTAAATAACCCAATGAGTTACCTGAGTCAATTACAAGATGGCAGGTAGGGGGTGGAATGTGACCTCATGCGGGCAGAACTAAGATTCTGGCCTTGAAACCAGCACTAATCCACGGCACTTTTAGTCATGGTGCTGTGTACCCAGTGCAGGGCTGGTGGGAGTTCTGATGGTTCTCTGCTCAGGAGACAGAGCCACGGTGTCCGGCGCGTAGCTGAGCGGCGAGCGCGAGAGAGGCTTTGGGGTTATAGTCCACCGCTGTAGGATAAAGGCCACGCTAATCAGAGAACGAACAAAAGCCACTATGGTATGGAGCAGGCCTGGGGCAGCGTGTTAAAAAAGCATCATCGGATCACGTTTGCAGTCTGTGTTTCTGAAAACGACACCCTGGGCGTGGAGTATAGGGCTGTCGGAACCTACTGCTGCCTTATGGCCTGTGGCTGTGTTGGCCAAAACTGCGCTGGGTAATTTTCTCTGTGATTATTGCTCACACGACTGGCTTTGTTGCCTTGAAGAGACATTTAGGTTTCAAAAGGCAGTTTCAGAATTAATCTGATGAATGAATTTAGACTAGGTGTGTTTTTTCTCTTCTGTCTTAAATTGGAGTCTGGTAGCCAGGATCAAATTACAATAATTGTGGTGTGTATGAACTGGTGTATGAGTGCTGAATAATTAAAGAAAAAAATGGGCAGAAGGTCGTCTTTGGTCAGCAGAAACGGTCTGGAAAGCACAGCCACATACTTCCGTGTGAGAAGTTTAAAAATCTCGTTGTGTTTTTTCTGCAGCTACTTGGCACCCAGGGGCAGTTTAAGGTAACACTTTGAAGTGTGGCCATTCGGCTTGCCCCTTTTATAGGTTGTGCCGCATTTCATTGGCTCTTAGGATGCCCCCCCCCCCCAGGACTCTGAGCATCGTGTCAGGGTGTGGCACCTCCTCACTGTGTTTAAGTTTCTGTGTGTTCAGACCACCCCTTCTAAACTTGTGCTACATAACCCCGTGGACCACAAGAATTTAAGGCAGTGTTTCCCAATCCGGTCCTCGAGGACCCACAGACAGTCCATGTTTTTGCTCCCTCCCAGCTCTCGTAGAGCCGAGCAAAAATGTGGACTGTCTGGCAAAAGGAGCTCGGAGGGAGCAAAAACATGGACCAACTGTGGGTCCCCAAGGACCGGATTGGTAAATTCTGATTTATGGAGTTGTCAGGGTAACTGTGTCCCCAAATCTGAAATGAATGTTTTTGATCTGATTTAAAGGTGTTGGGTGCTTTGCATGTGAAAGCCAAGTTTAGCTTTGGTGGTTCAAGGTTTTTTACAGTATCTGGCTGTGCTTTCCTGGTGGGTGTGTGTTTACATGCCATCATGTTCCACCTTGGCATCTACCTACAGACCATTCCAAGGTCAGCTCTAGACCTGAACTCGAGGTCAACGGCTCGCACCTGGACTATAGGGACCCGCTCGCCAAGCCTGTCTACCCGTACCGGAGGGAGCCCAGCTACTTTGAGATCCCCACCAAAGAGTTCCTTCACTCCAAGCCCTCTGAGGGTGAGGTCCAGGAGATCCCCACCAAGGACACGGACAGCCCAGCGAAGCCGGCCCCCACTTCCCCTGTTGTGCAGAGCCACGCCTCCTTCACCATCGAGTTTGACGACTGCAAGATGAAGATCAAGGATCACATCACCAAGTTCTCCTTCCGCCAGCGCAAGCCGCCGTTGCGGGAGTTGGCCACGCCCACTGAGGTGATGTCCGCCGAGAGCAAGGTGGCCGACTGGCTGGTGACCAGCGATGTTACTATGATGAGGTCGAAGGCGCCCAGCGAGGACGTCTACAGCACCAAGAGCGACCTCCCCATGCAGGTCAAGACCCTCAAAGGTCAGATTTCTGCGGTCACAGCACATCTGGTCGATGCTCCTCCTCTCGTGTGATCTTATCATTCTTCATCTCTGTGCAGGGCACCACCACGAGGATGGCACCCAGAGTGACTCCGAGGGCCCCGTCTTGAAAGACAAGCGGGCCGAATTGCAGCAGCCCCTCCCATCTCGCCTGCTGCCCCTCCGCCAGCACGTCCCGCCGCCGGTTCAGAAGCCCCCCAGTCCACCACCCACTGACAGCTTGCAGGCAGCCTCGTCTCCGGAGCCCCGCTCCCCCCCACCCCCACAGGGCCAGAGCAGGCCTGACCCCCAGCAGGCCTTCGTCATAGAGTTCTTCGATGATATCCCCCGAAAGAAGCGCTCGCAGTCGTTCACCCAGAACTCCGCCCAGCCTGACATGTACTCTGCCATCAAGGCTAAGCTGGAGAAGCGCAAGGCTGGGATCCAGACTGGGGAAAGGCCTGCCCCCCCTACCCAGCAGATCACCGTGCCACTGAAAGTGTCCGGTGCGGGGGCTCTGCCACGGTCTGTCTCTCTCAAGCGGGAGAAGACGGACGACAGGACCAGCAGTCCCCCATCTGGCTCGAGCTTCACCATCAGGCCTTTTGGCAGCGTAGGGAGGAGGTCCAAGCTGGCCCAAGACTTTGCGGCCGAGTTTTTGCGGGAATCGGGCCAGATGGTCACTCCTGCCCAGAAGACGTCCCCACCCCCCATACCGAGCCCCCGCTGGCAGGCCGCCTACTGCTCCCCGACCGCCACCCCCATCCACAGCCCCAGGCCCCGCACAGCCCAGCTGGGCGTCTGTCCTGATATCTCAAGGACCACCCAGGCCATTAAGAACGAGGAGGAGGACAGCCTGAGTGACGCCGGTACCTACACCATCGAGACGGACGCCCAGGACAAGGAGGTGGAGGAAGCACGCAACATGATCGACCAGGTGAGGCCACACCTACCGTGAGTACTGAGCAAAGGAGATGCCTATTATATTTGTGTCTCCTCTGAAATCAGGGCCTGTTTAGACTGGATTGTGCCCTTCGACGGGCATAGATTTTTGTCTTAAAGCCTCATTTTGCTGTATCCAAAACAATGAAATGTAGTTTTAGGTAGTTAGACAGTCAGGTGCCACAGTACATAATCTCATGGCTGTAGGTCAGATGATTGTTCAGGGACGCCCATAAACAGGGCATTGTGGGACGAGATATTGACGTTCTCTTATGTAACTATGAAGTGCACGCGGGCCAGGTGCTGTGAAGCTGATGTGCTCCCTAATGCTATGTTTATGGGGTCTTATGAGGCTGCCTAAGGAGGCTTTTCCAAGTTCAGGTGTTCAGTTCAGCCTGTTTCAAACACCCTCTTCTGGTCCATGGTGCCTCAACTATTTGAACACTTTCAGTTCCTTCGCCCCCCCCCCACCTTCTCATGCGGCCTAATTTGCAAATGAGGCCCCTCCCCCATGCTGCCGCACACCATCAGACAAAACACCTTGGCCCCCCCCAGGAAGGTGGGTGACCCGGCCTTATGCCTTGGGAATTCCTGGAGTTGGGAGTCTCTGAAAGGGGCAGAGCGGATTCTGTCTGAGCCGCAGTGCACATGCAGCCGGAAAGGGCTTAGCTTAAAAGGGATGGAAAATGCAACAACTGTTAACAGCAGCGGTAGGGGTGGGCGGGTGTTGGGTCACATGACATGTATCACCGCCAGCCCCTTCCAGACACATTCCTCTGAGTCAGGCCTCGTCCAGCTGCAGTCCAAAGTCCCTGGTGTTTGAACCTACCGCTACGGCTCCCTTCACAATTGGAGCCCTTCCAGTCTGCTCCTTCTGGCAAAGAGACCTGTGGCATGCAGTGTTAATTTGTCTTATGTGTGGCATCGCAGTGTGTTTTATTAAGTGTAAATTTATAGTGGTGTGTTATGCGTATTCACTCCCAGATAGTGTAAAACTCTGCAGAACAGCCCCTTTAGTGCTGCTGTCACTGAACCGAGAAGGCGCTCACTGTGTTTAACCGTTTTTAATCTTGCTCGCAGTGTGAGTGGGAGCGAGGCATACACAAACACTCAAGCATGTTAACAGTAAGATTCGGCTCCCATTCTGAAGCTTGCTGCGACGTGCTCTGACCAGCTCTGCCGGAGACACTGCCCCCTGCCTGTAAGATTTGGAACTGCTCCGATCTCATTCAGCAGTTTAGGTATTTACTTCGTAATGTAGCTCCCATAATAGACAAAAACAGAGGCTTCTGAAAGTAAAGGTAAACTGGCACCTGAACGGCAGGGCTGTCTGACATCTTATCGTCACACAAGATCTGCTTTCCACTGATATATCGGCAGATGTAAGCTTGCTTCTCAGTTATACGGCCCAGTAAACATTTTGGCTGGCATCGTCTGCCAGTTCACGCTGCGTGGCTCTCGCCTCCTACAGCAGGGAGGCTTTTTGTCATCTGCCATAGCCTCTCTGATGTCACTGCGAAGAACCAATCAGGCAATACTCCCCTAGAAGTCCTTTGAGGAAAGGGCTGCCATCAACTCCACAGGGGGAGGGGATGCTAACGTCTGATTGGCCTGCTCTTCTGTCCATCAGCAGCCCATGTGTGGGCTCCTCCCCTCTTCTCCATGACTTATGCCTGCTTTGTTCCTGACAGGTGTTTGGTGTTCTTGACTCCCCCGAGTACACCGGCGTGACCATGCCAGCCTATAGGCCGGTAATTAACCAGGACAGGGAGCAACAGGCTAGCAAGTGTAGCTCTGGGGATCTAAAACCAACCCCAGAGCAGACCTGTAGTCCAGAGGCCTTTAGTGGCACCCCCGGCAGCCCTGCACAGGTAAAGAAACCTTTGGGCCCAGCGCGTTGTCACCCACCCATTGGAAACACCCTGGGCTCAGATCTACCTCATTGGTCGGTCAATCAATCAATCAACCAGTCAAATAATCATTCACAGAAGAATGATCAGAGCTGCATGATCTCACTGTTAATTTCGCATGGTGCTTCTGTCTCGTTCCATGATCCACTTCCTTGCGCTTCCATTTGTGGTCGGTGGGTTTTATGTTTGGTCTCTCCCCAGCTGGTTGTGGGCTCTTTCTTCACTGGGGCAAACCAATCAGTCTGCTTGTCGAGAGGATGCAGGTTGGGATATTTATTTTGGCCGACTTGTAATTGCTGGTGAATGATCTGACTTCTATTCTAATTCTCTTGTAAACAAAAAATGTCACATGGCTTTCCCCCCATGGTTAAAGTGTTTTTTAATAACACCTTTTCTGCGTCCGTGAAAAATATCCCAACCTGAACAGGATTTGTGCCATCAAACACAACCATAAATGGCATTGTACTAATGGTGTATGATTTGAGTAAAATTTGGGCAGGCTTTTTTTAACTGGTTACGGCCATGGTTTCAGATGAATCTGACATGTTCTGAGATGACTTGTCTTCAGTCACGCATTGCTTCTAACCAATTCCCTGTGTTACAGCTGCAGGCACAGCCCACTGACTCTGTATCTCCGGGTGGCCCCAAGTGGGTCTCTCGGTGGGCCAGCCTGGCTGACAGCTACACTGAATCGGGGCCCCCTGGAGGGCTCCTGGACACCCCACCGCAGGGAAACTTCACAGATGGAGGTAAGAGTTGAATATTGTTGTTCTGTCATTAGCCCATTTGATTTACGTGTCTGGGAGTTCTTTGCCTTCTTTGAACCAAGCAGTCCGCCTTCCAGGGAACATCCTTAAACACTACCTGGGATGACTGAAAATGCAGATAACTTATTTGTTTCTATGTGTAGATGGTACAGTTACCCATCATGCACTGCCGAACCACAGATTGGACAGCGCTGAACCAGAAGCTACCCACGGCTCCAGAACACGACGGCTCCTTCCCCAAGTTCCTCCATCTGAAAAAGCTGAGAGCTCGGCCCCCAGCATGTCAATGCGACGGGAAAGCGCGACTAGCCGCGATGCCCCCGAGCAGGGCGTGGCCACAGCCCGCCAAGGGGAGGCTGTCCAGAGGCTGACTGTCCAGGATGAGCTGGAGCCCGACAGCCTGAGCGATGCCAGCAAGTCTGATGATGGCTCCGCTGCAGTGGATCGGAGCAGGAACTCCCTCTCCGGGGGAACAGAAAGGCCCACAAAAGAGAAAACGAGGCCCCAACCAAAGTCCACCTTCTTCTACATCGGCTCAGAGGATGTAGACGCTGCCCCATCTTTGGCAGAAAAGGATCGGAATCCACCCCAGAAAGCCTCTCCTGCGACGACCCTGAGCCAGCATAAGGCCAGCCTAGAGCCCAAGAGGGCGGTCAAGTCCACTGCCTCAGCCTTGGCCTCTAATTTCTTCATGGAGGACAGGGGGGACACGACTGCCAAAGAGAACGCCGCCTCGTTCTTGCGGCAGGAGAGCTTCACCAGGGACAAGCAGAGTGATGCCGTCCATGTCCACCAGCTACCACACATCCAGAGTCAATCCGCCCCGAGGGACGCAGACCGTGCTGACAGGCACCAGGGCCAGTGCCAACAGGACACACAGTCCTTCCTCAGGGACACTGAGAACGCGCTGGCAGCCCTGGAGGCAAAGCTACAGGCTCAAACTCAGGCTTGTAGCCAGAGAGCGGAGGATTCCCTATCGGGAGAGTCGGACATAGATACATCTAGCACAGTCAGCCTGGTCAGCAACCAGAATGCTCCCAGTGACACGTCCAAGAAGAAGGCTGCTGTCAGCAGCACCCAGAAGGGCAAGTCGTCATCCTTGTCCGTCCAGGACCAGGGTCAGACGGCCACGGCCCTCGAGCGTCTGTCCGAGAAGCGGCGATCTCAGACCACCAACGGTACTGGCAAGGCTGACGCCGACAAGCGGTTCCACCGCCGGCGGAACTCTGGGACCCGCGGTTCCTTGGAGCTGAGCGACGAGACCCAGAACTCTATCCAGCCTCAGGGCCACTGGCATGACAACTTCTCATCGGATCAGGAGACCGGCTCTCGTTCCTCTGTCGGCAAGAAGCTTCCCATTCGGCCCCAGAGGGAGGAGCTTAAGGCGTCCAAGGGCCTGACGCGCTCCAACAGCCTCTCTGCCCCGCGGGCCACGCGAGCCTCCATGCTTCGCCGTGCCCGTCTGGGCGATGCCTCGGACAACGAGGGCACGGAGACGGACCGCACATCTCAGAACTCAGACCCAGCTAAGCCAGCAGCTGATGCCAAGAAGCTGTCCCGGCTGGACATCCTGGCGCTGCCCCGCAAGCGGACCGGCTCCTTCACCGCGCCCAGCGACACTGAGTCTTCTGCCGGACGGACGGGCTTCTCCACCCGCAGCTCCGAGCCCGGAAGCTCCGTGCGCAAGGCGTCCACCGCCGAACCCAGGTCCCGGCATGGTTTGGCATCCACGGGGAAGCAGCCCGTCAGCCGGACTCGCTCCAGCAGCGCCAAGTACTCCGGCACAGCTGGTGAGTACAGAGCTGCCATTGTGCTAGTGGAGGGGCTGCTGTCCTGACTGGTATGCCAGTGTTTTTTTTGGAGTTTGTGAACATGGTGTCACCCACTGTGGCAGTAATCCCAGATTCCATGTAGTCTGGCAATCACATTGTTATCATCTCATTATTAATAATAATTGGTAAGTCAATTAACCCATTATCATACCTAACCATCAGTATATTTTACTTATCTGTCCTTATGGCTTTTTTTTTTTCTTTTTCACACATCTTGGGAAAAGCTTCCCGGCGGCGGCAGAAGGGCTCCGACTACACGTCCACGTCGGACGAAGACTACGACGGCACCCCCAAGCATAAGCGCTCGCAGTCTTCAGCTGTTACCCAGACACCCCAGGGCCAGGCGTCCAACGTGCCCCGCCTCCGCTCTCAGTCTCGCCAGTCCGAGGATGAGGAGAACGAGGGTGACCCCTTCCAGAACTGGTCGGCGCACAGTGCGGAGATCGCCAGGTTCGGAAGGCGTGTGGCTAGATCCCGTATACCTTTTATATTTTATGTGCATCCAGTGACTGCAAGAACATGTGGAGACTGATTTTTGGTTGCTATCTTCCACCTTGCCCTCAGCATGCTGTCTGTGTCTCTACAGGGTATGACTGTGCAATCTAACGTGGGCTTTGCTCTTTCGCCTCCTCCACTCTCCCCCAGACTGAGTCAAGACCTGGCCAAGGACCTGGCGATCCTGGCCCGGGAGATCCACGACGTAGCTGGGGATGGTGACTCCCAGGCCCCCAGTCCTGTTCCCAGCACCCCCGTTTCTACCATCTCTGCCCGTGAGGAGGTACCTCTCTTTGTTCTCTATTCTGAACCTTCCGCACAGTTTTCTTTCTGTGGCGGTCGATCCTAAACTGAAATTGAAACCTGTAGGGGTCGCTGTTGTCAGGGAAGGTGCACAGTAGCTGCCCAGGACTTCGTCTTCATGTTGATCTCTCTTTCTCTTCCTGTGAACAGAAAACAAACCCATCTCTGCAAGCCGCCCGCACATCTCAGGTGCTGAGCCCATTCCTCCCCCCACCCCCACCCCCACACCTTCACCTCACTCCCCCATCCTTCTGTATTGGCTGTCACTCACTCTATTTAGTCCTTAGCCGTGTCGGAATCAACCTAGGCCGTCTTCCCTCCATTCTGTTCCACTGTGCACTCTCTGTAATCCACTTTCCAGCTCCTTGCCACGTTGAGATTAGCGTGTTCCTGCAGTCGCCTTGAAGCCGTCTCCCCTTCCTGCCGCATATGTTTACTCCGCTATTCTACTTCTCCTACCAGTTGGTTCAGCGCATTCCAGAAGCCAGCCTAAATTACCAGAAGGTTCCGCCTGGTTCCGCCAGGCTCAATGAACCGGACCAGAACACAAACGAGCAAGACCTGAACTCCAAGCGCCGCGTGTGGAACCGTGAGGAGGTAACCCGATACGTTCCCTCCAGAACCAGCAGCACAAAAGCTTATTGTTGCCCTTCTTAGCGCAATTCACAATGATCCCTTGAGTCTCCGGGTCTCTCAGTCCCATACAGATTTCAGTTTTACCGTTTTTATCCCCGATGATCCTAAAAAGGATTTGAATAAACCCTTGATTTACTTTTCCTGTTCTTCTGGTCTTTCCAGGTCATGTTCGATCACCTGATGCTGAATCCCGTCTCTCAGCTATCGCAGGCTATTCGTGAAGACACGGAACAGCTGGCGGGGAAAATGAAGTGAGCTTCTATCACCATTCCCAGTGTTGCGTTCCAGGTTAAAGTTTGTCTGCTTCCTCGCCCAAGCTGTGTGGGACTGCTGTCGTGACAAAACAACCTTCTGTTGTCTGGAAACCAATATGTCTGGCAGCGGTGGGGTTTCATGTGGTTCACACACATCAGCATACATCCCATAAAGTATGATTATTCTAAAATTTCCTGCATGTTGGAAGATTGGCTAAGAGATGCCTAAAGGCATTTTTTCTTGTTAAATGTTGAAGATTAGTGCCAACTCTGGAAGTACCTATAGATGTCTCTTTACATTGATTTTGGACATAGGCTGTTTGTTCCCTGCAAACCCCCCCATCCCCCCCCACCCCAGGGCCATGTTCCACGACAAGCTGGACGCCTGGGAGGAGCTGGAAGCCAGGATTAACGCGGACAACGAAGTCCCCATCCTCAAAACATCCAACAAGGTTGTCCTGGAAACATCTTCGCCTGACCTTTCAAGGCTGTAGTGTTTTGATGTGCTAAAAGACAAGGCACCCGTCTCAGCGGTGGCCTTCGGGTTGGTGACAGACTTATTTGGTGTTTTAGGAAATCACGTCCATTTTGAAGGAGCTGAGAAGGGTCCAGAAGCAGCTGGAAGGTGAGATCACCCTCCAGATCTAACGAGCTTCTCCCTATGTTCTCCAGATTCCCACTTTTCACGTTCTGTTTTTCGGTCACTAAGTCTTCCTGTTTGTCATAATTCCATTAATGCAGGAAGAAAAGGGTCAATTTTCGTAATACTCAGTATAACAGCTATACTGACTTGTAGTGAACAGGCATGCCTGCAGAGATGTCTGTCTGAGCGGTTTGATGCTAATGGCGCTAATCGATTTCCTTTCTCTCGTCAGTCATCAACACTATTATAGGTCCTTGTCCAATCCCGGGGCATGGCACTCCCAGGTCCCGCCTTCCCTCCAAGGAATCTAGGCCACCGTCACAGACTGACAGTGCCAGAGAGCGTATCAGGAGGGCCATGGCAGACCCCGAAGTTGAGAGCATCATGCTTTAAGCTATGGGGAGCCCTGTGGTGGCAGTTTCTACTCAAACACTTGTATAGTCCATCAGGTTTTATGTGCTTACTGTGTGTGTTTATATGGGTGGGGGATGACAGTATGGTACAAAAAACCTTGACTAAACAAAACAAGTCTTAGAAAACACCTTGCTTGCCATAACAAGCAGCTTGCGTGGAAATGCAGCCTGCATGCCTTCATCGTCACTTTAAAGCAGTATTTGGGTCTATAGCAAAACGGGTCTGGGCTGCGACAGCAGTGGAGGGTTTCTCACCGCGGGACGGGAGGTCCGACCCTCACGCTTTCACACTGACATCCCGCAATTGCACTCGTGTTCCCTGTGTCCACGTCGTTAGCCTGAAAGTCGAACAACCCATGTGATCGAGCTTTAGGTCCTGGCTGTGATTTTGAACCTGGTGTCATGGAGGACGTTTGAACGTATTTATGTGATGAGCCATGGAAGCTCACCTGATGCTGTCAGGTGGAGTAAATGTATTAAATTCTCGTAAAATATCGCACTAAACGTGACAGACCGATCTTCTGCGACAGGAATCTGTCCCCTTTTTTTTTTTCGTAGTTTTTGAACTGGGATGGTGTGTTTGTCACGCTGTATTTAACGTAGCGCTTTCCAGATTATCCCCAGGAAGCACAATGGGAGTGTTGGCGTACGCCGAACTGTTTATGATCTTATTTCTTTAAGTACGTCTCTGTCTGCAATCGTCTACTGTCTCCTCCACACTCGTATCTCAAGCCCGGACTTGTGTGGGCGTCCGTCCGGCTTGCTCACACTCACGGTCAGATGGCACAAAGTTTGTGTGTTTTGGGGGTTTTTGATGAGGAGGATGTAGTCAGAGGTACTATGATATGATCCATGCAGATCACCCTCTTGCTCAGGAGCCACCCCTGTGTTTGTTACTGCAGTCAAGTTGGAACAGCGGCAAGTTGGCACTTTGTAGAGCCATCATTGTAGCACAAGGCCAAAGATGGCCTCCCTGTCGCCGCTTTGCTGACATTAAACACCATCCCTGTTCAGAACCATCCCAATTATGTCCAGTAACTGTCCAAAATACCCTGTGCCTGTTGCTTGTCATTTCCCATAGATGCTGCTGAGGCTGTATTTTCCCCCCCCCCCAGCGAGGTCCTGTATTGGGTCAGCTTCCTCTTCTTGGTTGCACTATGGTAGAAAAACACTGTGTCCCCCAGGGTACCATGGTAACCTGGGCCCTCTGCACTTAGCTTCACTTGAAGGTGGGTGGGCAAGGCCTTACGGCCGTTTTGCAAAAATGCACGTTTGGCAAATGTCTTTTGTTTTTCTTTTGGGGGGGGGGGGGGGGTGAGGTAGAGATTATCACACCAAATGTGCTTTTCCCCTTAAAGGACACCTAGCTGTCGGACTGGTTGGCGGTGGGGAAACGAACCAACTGAACAGGGGGATTTGGATGAGATTTAAAAAAAACACCCTCACCTTGTCTAGCTTGGAAAAAAAAACCACTGTATTTTTCAATCTATTGTTCATAAAGTAATTTAGCCATCGTGACGTGTATTGGTATGCTCTTTGTTTTTCGTTGATTGGTTATGGATCTCTCCCCGGCTCACAGAGGCCGTCGCATTACTTGTTGAATTACTGCACCTAATAAAGGTACCGACTTACCATCGTGAAATGCTGGCCCATGCGAAATGCGTTTGACTGCAGCTGTGTTTAAATTGATGCGACTGGCTGCAATGCTTGTGATGTAACCACTGCTGCTGATGTTCAGTATCCTGCATAAACTTCTTGGTCATTTCCTTTGTGGCTCCTTTGGTCAACCCCTACATGCATGAAAGAAAAAGAAACGAAATTTTCCAGGAACATCACGCCAATATTCTGGACTAGATCTGCATATTCCTGCTATTCCAGCTTCAAACTCTCCTACTTCCCCTTTTCTAACATTTCAATTGTTTGTTCATTTCATGACCATAAGATATAATTTAAGGATGAGTTCGTTTTTTGGGTTATTTACATTATTTTGAAAATTTGTTTAGGGGGGAAATTTATGTACATCTTTTTGCATTATTTAGAAAAGTTTGATTTTATCTTTTGTAATAAATTGACGTCAATCTTTATTGATGTGTGTGGGTTGTGGATCATTTGGCTGTTGTGAGCTTCTTAAATTGAACATGTAAGTGCTGCTAAATGATGGATTTGGAGCCTGTCCCAGGCAGCAAAGGGGGCAGAAGACCAGGGTACGCCCTGGATGGGATGGGCACACGACATTTATTTTAATTTGTAAATATTTCCTCTTCACTAGTTTCAGTGTGAATCATTACTGTAGATACTGTGCAGAGTGCAATGGTGCAGCAGGGTGGTCAGATGGGCTGGGGGGGGTATTTTGTATATTTTGTACATAGGTCAATGTGTATTTTGTACTAGCTGCTCAAATTTCATACACTTCGCTGAACTTTCTCTTGAAGTATCAGTATGGCAGGTGGGTTTCTGTGTGTGTTTTAACTTTTTATTTTAGCTGTAATTCACACAAAAGGGGAAGTGGACAAACTTAAAATGGGAAGTGGGGGTTTCTGTGCAGGGGTCTGACGATACGTCTTCAGAGGAACCAGAGAACACAAAACTTTGTTTCATTTTTGTAGAGGACAGATGCCTGACAGTTACTGGTAAGGCTTCCTATTCTGTGATGTTTTTCCATGTTCTGTGGTGCCGTTTCATTTAAAATCCCCACAATGCTTGGGTATAAATCTGTTGTGTGTTGATGAATTGCATGCCGTTACTGGTCTCGAGCTGAGTGTGTTGGTGCAGAGTTTAGCCTTTCCAGCAGACCTCCCTGTTTGACACTGCCATATGAAACCTGTAAACGTCACCTTAACTGTATCACTCAACTGTTATGAACTGGCCGGCACTGTTCATCATCAATAGATTTACCAGGTCAACTACTAGTAACCATAAACCTCAAGTGACCAAAAACCTTTTTTGAAACTAGATGGAAATTTTGCTGGAAATACCACTACTGTGGTTGATCGATGTAAATTCATCTTTATCATAATAGTAATCTGTTGTTTTTCTCCAGTGACAGGGAATAATGGCAACTGAAAGGTTCTCTCCATACGTTGCTTTGCATGACAATTATGTTTCCAACCGAAAGGTAAGATGAATCTTAGACGCTTTATTGTCTGTTACAGAAAACTTATATACCTGTATACCCAGTACTTGTTTAAAAAATTAGAAAAAAAATCCAAGTGCTTGATTGCATTTGTTTTTTGTTAGAACATTGGTAGAAAATGTAAAACCTTCATCTTGAGCGTTAGTTGCTTGGCTGCATTGGGGACCCTCCTCTTCCTAACCCTGCGAGAGAAAACCACCCACAAAGCAGGCGACCCTGGGGGGGTCAGGGCTGTGGAGGACCCAGCTGCATGGGACCCAGAGGATGATCAGCTCAGTCAGCACCCTGTCTCAGAAGGGCAGTGCAGGTGAGGAGATGAGGAAATTACAGCTTTCGTTGTTCTTCATAAAGAAATTGGCAAAATCTAAATATTGCCACTCACCAGACACACGTAGTGTGATGCATCTGTATTACTATACAATCTCAGGAAAAAAAGAGTGAAAATCTGTACCTTTGTTTGTCACTGGGCTTGTACCCTCAAACGTACCCTCAGGAACATTCCTGTACCACTGAGGGTACATTGAAGCTGTTTCTACCTTCTGCCTGGGATGTTCATCAAAGTCCATTTCTGTACCTTAAAAGGTACAATTACAAGGGTCAGTTTTTACCCTTTTTCCTGAGGGTGTACTCTAGGAAGAGGAGGAGCAGTTACTGTATCCCAGGGGCACCATTAAGAGGGGGACAGTGGGGAACATAATTGGATTGGTCTGGGTTGGGGGCCCAATATGATATGCTTTCATGGGACCCAAGATCTCCAACAGAAGCCCTGCTGTAACCACACCAGGTAAAGTATTGAAAAAATACATATATCCTTGTAAATTCCCCAGGATTGTTTTAGCTGAGAGCATCCCTCTGTACATGAATTATGACTCCAACGCCACCTTCGGGATTCCCATGTACGAAGCCTGGAAAGATCTCCTCACCCGGGCAACCAACAGTGTCTATGTGGCATCTTTCTACTGGACTCTCACGGACTATGACATCGGAGTCAACTCCTCCACGGATTGGCTTGTGAGTCGTCTTGTGTCAGAAGTCACGCATGACAGCCTGACACCTGCTGAAGTGTTACCCCCTCTGGGCTGATGACGTATGGGCTTCTATGTTTGACAGGGCAGGGACATATTCAAGCGCTTCCAGGACCTTCCATCCAGAAATGTTTCGGTCTGGGTGGCAACCAGCGTTCCAACTGTGAGAAACAACTCTACTGACCTGAAGGTTCTCAAGGCTAAAGGTTCCCATTTCAAAACCAGTTACCTGCATGTTAAACTATTTTATTCTCCAGACTCAAAGTCAACCTTCATAATGTGCTTCCCCTCCAACAGGGATTCATGTGAGAAAGGTTAACTTTGGCCATCTGACTGGGGGTGTGCTCCACACTAAGCTCTGGGTGGTAGACATGAAGCACATCTTCATCGGAAGTGCCAACATGGACTGGAGAGCATTGACGCAGGTGAAGGCTACAGATTTTTAAAGCTCTAAATAACCAGGCAGGTCTGGAATGTTGAAAAAAAATACAGTTTTCAAGGTTTGCTCAGCACATATTTATTTATTTATCTATCAAACCAAGGTGAAGGAGCTTGGCGTGGTTGTCTATGACTGCCCTCATCTGGCTGTCGACCTATATAAGATCTTCAAATCATATTGGGTTATGGGACGCCACAACGCCTCTGTCCCAAAACACTGGCCCGCATATTTTGACACCTCCATCAACAAAGAGAGTCCCCTGATGGTTAACATAAGCGGTGCAGCCAGTGCAATCTACATCTCTGTGAGTCCTTCTCATTTCCTCCTGCTTTCCCCCAACCCCTACATTTTTAGTTTAACTGTGAAACAGCTGCAGGGTAAATTACTGTCAACCAGTGTGATTAGAGTTTTATGGGTTAGTTTTTAACACGGTTGCTATGAAAAACAAAAAGAATGTCAGGATGTGCTGAATATGATTTTAAGTGTCAAAAATGTTCAGTTGTTGCACTTCTTTTATTAAAATCTTATCTTTGCTGACTCCAAACTAACACCCCAAAATCAAACTTCGACCTGCATGGTCGGCATTGAAACAACAGGTTTTGTTATAAACTGATGGAACAGAATTTTACCCGAGTCTCTTCTACTCTTTTGTACTGTTAAGTCTAAAATTTACCGAGGTGTCGATTTCCTATAATACATGTAGTTATATATTCAGCTCCTGACCAATTCTGAATGCAGGGCACTTCTGATGTTATTGCATTGTTATGTCGTCAGGTATTTGCATTGTCGCCGTTGCCATGATGTAAGGGTAAGTCTTTACATAATTAAAGCCACATCCAAATAAAACTTGTTCCTTGTTCCTTATCAGGCCTCACCTCCGTCATTCTGCCCAAGCACTCGAACAATGGATTTAGACGCCATCCTCACTGTGATTCAGGAGGCGGAGCTTTTCGTTGATGTAGCTGTCATGGAGTACTTTCCCACGTCTCGCTTTACAAGACCTTCCAGGTGAGCCCAGGATAGCCTGCATCATGTGATAAGCAGTCTGTAATGAGCTCAGTGATTATTAACAGAGGTGAAAATTTCGGGCCCAGAAAGTAAAAATCCAGTCCAAGATTTTGCTTCAACCAAGCAGCTGAGTACTCTGTGTCTGTGACTCTTTATGTTCAAATGGTTGGTGGAAACAAAATCTTGGACCCCTGATTATTAAATGTAATTTATATGACATTTATCTGTCAAAAATTTGCATAAACATTCTTGTAGTGGTACTACCAAACATATCTAGGGTTGAGGATACTTATGCCACTTCAGCTCTGTACATGTGGAGTTTTCATGTTTTCTTTGTGTTGCATGGATGGATGGTGGGAAATTTATATTCTTATGATGCATTTAACACAAAATTCACTGTGCCCTCAAGTGGATTGATGTGGTATTACAGCTGGACATGTGAATTCTTATTTTTCACGGACCTCTTGTGGTCAAAATAAGGAAATGGTAAATATAATCTGTTAATTAACAGCATGGACATTTTCATAGTGTATGCTGGTTTTCTTTTTTCAAGCTACTGGCCTGCACTTGACGACGCATTGAGGCAAACGGCTTTCGCAAAGCAGGTTGCAGTCCGCCTGCTGGTCAGTTGCGGTCAGGACACCGATCCAGCCATGCTGCCATTTTTGAAATCTCTCAATGATCTGCACTACCCAGCGGCCAACATCAGCATTGAAGTGGTACGATGTGGCGTTATTGCACATGTTCTTAAGTCCTGTTCACAAAACATTTCCGTAGCTTCTAAATTCTATTATTTTTTTTCTGACTGGTCAAATCTCAGTGATTTACCATTTTAAACATCTATGATCTGTTTCTTTTGGTTTTTCAGAAAGTGTATATCGTACCAGTGGCGAACCAATCAGACATTCCTTTTTCCAGAGTAAACCATAATAAATATATGGTGACAGATAAAGCGGCGTACATTGGTAAGGCAGAGCAATAAACATAACAAAATGAAATTTTAAAAAAATGTACATCCTCTGAGCCCATTTCCTCTGTGTGCAGGTACGTCAAACTGGTCAGCTGACTACTTTGTTAATACTGCCGGCGTGGGGCTGGTGGTATCCCAGGACAAGCCGCATCCAGGCCAGACAGGACAGACGCTGCGGGAGCAGCTGAGGGCGGCCTTTGAGAGGGACTGGAACTCTCGATTTGCCTTCAAGCTGTCTAACCTTGGTTACAACCCTGAATGTACATTTACCAATAGACCCTGAAATAACGCAACCCTGTGTTAGAACAATAATCTAGCCAACAGATCAGAATCGTTCTTAGGCGAAAGAAGGTGTCTGGACACGTATGCAGTCTGCCTTTATATGACATGCTGAATTTTCAAGTATTAGTTTTGAGTATGTTGGTCCCAAGAGTAACTCTGATCCCAAGTGTTTTCCCCATTCAGCAGGCGTGATGTAACATATGCATTAACATTTTAAATCTGTTTTATAAATAAAATCGTTTTCTATACCTCAGTCTTCACAGTATTTTGTAAAGACTATCGTACCGCCGCTTCCCTTCTTATATAAATACTTCTCAGGTGTTACGTTTGACAAATTACGTAAAAGAGATTAAAACTAAATATTTACTCTGGTCTATAAACTAACGTACAACAGAACGCTTAACACGTTTAACATTGTCTATTTATTTAAACATTCTTTCCATATAACATATATTACACTGAATACATGTACATATTTACCAACAAATAAAATTAAACCGCAAAAGCATCACTGACGAACAATCTGGGTGCCGGCTACGCTGCTGTGATACTGCTTGCTTACGTTTACTTCCTTGTTTTGCGTCACATGACACAAAGTCAAAGGTGAAAGGTCGTGGCTAGACATTAACTTCCGGTTAAGTTACGTGTGCTTAGAGTCAGCTGTAAGCGACGCGCTTCTAAGATTTATAATTACGGGGAAAAGTCATGGTTCTCCTTGAGAATGACTCGGTAAGTTATTAGAGTATGTTCCGTTTATTAATTAAACCGTGAGATTAGTCTGGGTTGCGTGTTTTTCGTGGCGTGTTTTGCGTTGTTAATTTCAATGAACTCTTAAATTACAGCATGCTTTACTTATCTAACGTCTGGTGCTTCTGCGAACTGAAAATCAGTGTCTCTTAAATGTTTCCGATTTCTGATTTAATTTGACATTTCAGCCACGGGTAAACCATAGTCTGGTGAAAAGAGTTGGCTAGCCAGGTTGGGTACCATTCTCTGGGCAGATTACAGTAACCTGGGAGATTTTAATTAAAAATAAGGAAAACAAATAACACACTACACAGGTATTGACCCAGAATGAAGACGACGGGGGAGTACTAAAACAGTTAAAGAGTATGTGGACTGTGAACGATTTTAACCATCTGTTATCACACATACACATGAGCCGGGAAGATATCAAATAGACTGATGAAAACCCAGTGGTAACCACTGTGTATACCTTAAATACGCATTGATATAACTGCTATGCATCGCGGTAACTGTGGCAGAATCATTAATTCGAAAGTCCGTATTGATAAGCTTGTAGTGTTGCCTCCCCCTCCTGGATGAAACTTACGGAATAACCGGGTTGTCATAAGAACATAAGAAATTTACAAACGAGAGGCCATTCGGCCCATCAAGCTCGTTTGGGGAGAACTTGACTAATAGCTCAGAGTTATTAAAATCTTATCTAGCGCCCGGTATTAAAACCGATTTAGTAATTCATCCTGCTGAGCTTGTATAAATGTATATCTCTCTCATTGTATTCCTTTTTCAGTCATCTGTAGTACTGTAAAGATGACATGCCAAGGGGCCTATTTTGGAAGGGCGCTATATGAACCTATTTTTCTTTCTTTAGTTCCTGACCGAACTGACGCGGCTCTTTCAGAAATGCCGGACCAGTGGGAGCGTTTACATCACATTAAAGAAATGTAAGTTCTGCGTCTCCTGTGGTCTGGTCGTTCATAAACGGTACTATGTATTACCGCTGTTTGAGTGATGAGGCCTGAGCGTGTACATTGCAGTATAGAACCCCATACCCGATTTCTCCACATCCACACAGATGACGGCAGGACAAAACCAGTCCCCAGGAAAGGAAACCCGGACACTTTTGAACCGGCTGATAACAAGTGTCTCCTCCGGGCAACAGACGGCAAGAGGAAAATCAGCACAGTGGTGAGTCTACCAGTGTGCATGAGGCTTTAAAACCATTAGAAACATATATTTGCTTTAAAATGCCCCTTTATATATAGTGTCTAATAAACTTTGACAATTCATTACACAAGTGAGTAGGGGCTTGTAAATTGGAAGGTTACAGTTGAAGGCAAAACCATCAAATGTGTTTTTACTTTTTTTTCAGGTCAGCAGTAAAGAAGTAATAAAGTTCCAGATGGTGAGTGTTTTGACGATAAGTGTCAAGCCTCGTATTTTATCTGTGAAACTGACGCTTTTGTGTCTTTGTTGCTGTCTCAGCCATGAGATGTAAATCTCATGCATTGTGACGCGTTTAAACCAGACAAAGTATCAGAAATTACCTGCTACGAAGACTTATCTGAATACCTGTAAAAATAATAATAATAATAATAATAATAAAATATGCCTCCCTGTATAAAATTTAGCCTCCCTGTATTCTTTTCTTGGCTATAAAAATACAGGAGTGGCTGCGTCCCATTCTGCACATTTAAGGCCAAGCACTATGCTGAGATACTATACACTACGCTGACATGTTTTGATGTATGACGCATGTCGTAAAGACACCAAGCGTGTGGGGATTTCTTGAAACCAGTGAGGTACACTTGTCGTCTGCAGAGGTAGGGTGTCACTTGTTTGCAACTATGTTATCATTTCTGTTAGTTGTGTTTGGGGTTGTCCTTCATTGGAGCTTAGGCTGTGTAAACATTCATTGTATGACACTGCACAGTTATATAGAAACTTCTTTGGAGGCCTGTTGGGCTTTGATAAGCCCGTAGATTTCCTTGTATTCGATGTGAATATTAGTTATCTCTCGCGGTGCATTGTGGTCTATATACTTAGCCAAAGAACATTTCCATACTTTGTGGATAGCGTACGTCAAGTACACTTGGCTTATTTGAGGAACGGGACACAGGAGTGTGTAAGTGTGGACCAAGTGGGATAAATTGGACAGAGCTGGTGGTTCTCTGCTGCGACTCTGGGTAGTAAAGTAGTTTGACGACACTACTGTCAGTTGCACTCGATGGCTGAGACAAGTGGACCAGATGTGAAAAACCCTCTGCATTATTTGTCAAAGGTTTCGGATCAATAGATTGAGAAATCAAAATCAGGCAAATTTTTTTCCACATTTTGTATGGTGTCGGTGAGTCTAACTGCCAATATTATTTTGTAGTACTAGTAAAAGCAACAGGGATGAGCACAAGGAGTCTCCAAGATGTATGTATTCCATCTCCCTTTTTTCACTGCAGTTAAGTGGACATTGGCTGTGGTGCTGAAAGCAGGTCCATTGGGGTTTTAATTTTACTCTTGTATGGGGCAGTGAGCAGGTAGCATAGTGGTTATACACTGGGTCTCCTAATCTGAAGGTTGTTGGCTCAAGTCCAAAGAGTTTTACTGTTATACCCTTTAATGAGGTATGTGACCTGAATCTGGGCTGTTAAATGTTAGATGGTGGTTGAAAGGTGCCAGATTATTTTCTGTGTTCCTGACGTTATGCCTTATACCGGTTAAATAAAATCAAGACTGTAGCCTCTGTGCCATAATAAATGCCTTGTATAGACCACAGTGATGTGTATGATAAATAAATGGGGTTACTTAAAGCATCCACATTATATTAGTTTTGAGAACCAGACATGCAGGGTTGGGTCAGTCACATGTGGAGGTCTCTACAATGACGTTGACCTGCATGAACTGCCCCCGTTGTCTAGGCCTACTCCAACCTACTGAGGGCGCACATGGACGGTCTGAAGAAGAAGGACAAGAAGAGCAAAAGCAAGAAGACCAAAGCCAACCAGTGACCAGCGGAAGGTGCCGGAAAACCCCACCCACACCCCCACAAACAGAGTCCCCCCCCTCCCCTTTGCATCAGCCCAACCTTAATTACAGCTGCCAGCTCCCGCCTGGAAAATGAGTCCAACCCGCGCAAAACAGCAGCGTGACAGAATGGCGACTTCGGCTTCTGGGGAAGCCCGTGGTGCCTGACAGCAGGCTGGGGGTGCCGCCCAGTCCCAGTGCTTTATGTCGAAGGCCTGCAGCTTGGCCTTTAAGGGAAAGGGGAACTTGACCTGCAGAAAGTACAGTCTGGTGTAGGTAGACGGGGGAGGGGGTCCCTCACAAAAATCAGAGCAATATCGGTGGGTTTAAACTGCTTTCAAACTTGTATTTCAATGAAAAGCATTTCTGTTTTTGATCGTTGCATCAGTCACCTGTCATCGCAAGCCTCATTTTCTTTAGGTACTATCTTCTGATTGGTTCTTGGCACCTGTTCGTACAAGACGAAATGTTCTCAGGATGTGTTCAGAATGGCCATTTTGACATGGGCCAGAACGTGAAAGAATTTGAGTTCTTGTTGGCAATTGTCAGTATTTTCTGTGTGTGACGATACTGGATGTTTAAATATTTTAGATCATTGCGTTAAATCTTCATGTAAATTGAAGAAAGAAGAAACACTGAATTTTGGGGAGAGATAAAGCCTCCAGTCAATGGAATACTGGATTCATTTCCCCACGGTCCTTTGTTTTGGTTGGTTTGTTTTTTTTTTTTTTTCTTTTTTTTGCCCCTGATCAAATAAATTCATGAAGGAGCTGGTGTCGTTTTTGGGGTCCTGGTTTGAACTGTATGCACAAAAAAAATTGCTGCATGGTCTTAGAAGGGATTAAGATGTATCATAAATTTGTGAAGTGGGAACAATGAAGACTAAAGGGAATAAAGTTAGGTTTACTTTAGTGTGTTAATTTTATTCTTTCTGGTCTTTTACCTGTTTTTTAAGCTTTATTTGTTGTATTCTACTACAAAGACATAGCCATATAGTGCCTATAAGACCATTTTTAAAATATTTAATTGTATTTGGTTAAGTATAAATATTTCAGGTTGGGTAAAGCTAAATAAAATCACCTGCTGAAAGACACATCGCAGAAAATGGATAAAAAAATGAATACAGTATATACATAGGAAGTGTAGTCATGGTTGATTGGCCACGGGGTCGTTGAGGATCACTAAAGGGCTGTGTTTGTCTTCTGCGGTCTCTCTCGCTTGGAGGCTCCCACGGAGGTGCTGTAATTCTCCTCCTCCTCCTGGTACCCTCGCTTCATGATCCCAGTGACGTACAGGAAGAGACTCTGGTGCGGGTGGGACATTAAATTGATGCTTACAGCCTTCCCAGTAGGTCAGACTGGGGCATTTCTAACAGTTTCCCCCAGAGCAGCTAGAGTTATTCCATTTTAACTCTTGACCGTTAAATTTACATTCAAATTTCCTTTAAATGGAAAGCAATCTGAAACAAATGAGATCTTGATTAGGATCAAGGGTGGAATTAGGAGTTGCTGGTATTGGACACAGGCTGTTTGTATTTCCTAGATGTTCGGTTATTTCCCCACATTGTTCTGGGAACCCCATCTCTCCATGCTTTCTGTTTGTGGTATGAAAACAGAACCCCAGAGGCAGCTGAGAGGCTTTTTAAAATTTCACCACACTCAATTTGCCTTTTCACCTCTTTGTAATTCAGCGTCGCACGGCCCACCCCTTTCATAATGGAAGCCACGATGTCATAAACTACCCAGAATTCCTTGCATATATAATCATATTCAGATACAGATTTCCTTTTTCGCTAAAATCAAAGCAGTGAAATATGTTCATTAGTGCTCATCATTTTCCATATCCTTCCTTTTTCACTGTAGAGAGATTTGGCTTGTTTGATACAAATTGCCTCGTTAATATGTTTTTCAGCAGGGCAGTTTCCTTTAGCTTATTAATAAATTAGCACAGAGGCCTAAAAATGTGCTGCATCCTTTAATATATTAAAATAAGTGTTTTCATTAATTCTTTTGATCTTCGTGACCAAAGGATATGTTGCATGTATATTTCTTGTCGCCATTGAATTGCACCTTGGTTTGTTTTTATCTCTAAAAAGGTTCCTACAAAGACGACAAAAGAATAGCTATAAGAAATGGTCCGTACCTGCCATGCATGCTCCAGCTCTGGGGTCCACTTCTCCTTCAGGATTGGCTGGACGGCACAGATAAACTCCGCCCCCACGTACTGAAAGAACCCAGGCGACTGGCTTGAGGGAGGGAAACCCTCAATGTCGATTTCATAAGCTACGGTAATGTGGTGTGGTCTTATGTTAAAAGAGGGTTTTTATTGTACTGTGGAGCTTTGCTGTGAATGGGGTCCATCCCACAGTTTCTGCATGATTAAATGAAGCCTCCTCGTCAGCAGTAGGAGTCCTACCCCGTAGTACTTCGGAGGAGCGTTGTAGCGGTGGTGTGTTCTCCCCAGTTCCAGGGCAAGCTGCTCCAGGCGATCCAGCTGGTTCAGTCTGGCCACGCACTTCTCAATGAAAGACATCACCCTGTAGTGGAAGGTGGGGTTACGGAACTGGGCAGGGGAACAACGGCAGGTTTCTGTGCAGGATGCCCGTGTGTGTGGTTCTGGTATTTTGAGGAGTGGTTGGGCTCCGTGTGTGTGGTTCCGGTATTTTGGGGAGTGGTTGGGCTCCGTGTGTGTGGTTCCGGTATTTTGGGGAGTGGTTGGGCTCCGTGTGTGTGGTTCTGGTATTTTGAGGAGCGGTAGGGCTCCGTGCGTGTGGTTCCGGTATTTTGAGGATTTTGAGGAGCAGTAGGGCTCCGTGTGTGTGGTTCTGGTATTTTGAGGATTTTGAGAGCGGTAGGGCTCCGTGTGTGTGGCTCTGGTATTTTGAGGAGCGGTAGGGCTCCTTGTGTGTGGCTCTGGTATTTTGAGGAGCGGTAGGGCTCCGTGTGTGTGGTTCCGGTATTTTGAGGAGCGGTAGGGCTCCGTTTCTGTGGTTCCGGTATTTTGAGGACTTTGAGAGCGGTAGGGCTCCGTGTGTGTGGTAGTTTGGGGAGCTCCATTAAGAGCAGCTGTAGGGTTGGATAGTGAGGGCCCCCACAATAAAGTATTTCATCTCATATTTATTCAAGTTTAAAATATCAGAAAGCGAGATGGCCGGCTTTACAAGAAGCCCTGCATGAAATTTGAAGTCTTAATGTGCTCTGTAAATCACTATAATTTTTCTGACCCCAGAGTCAACACCCACACCATGATCTAATTGTCTTTCACCGGTCGATACGTTTAGCTCACTAAAATCTCTCCATTTTGCCATCTGTTTTGAGAAGCTGCCTCTTGTTCTATTGTGGAACATAATGATCCACCTTTTAGAGTGACTGGTGCCTTGGGAAGTCCGTTCAACCACATCCTATGATGCTAGGCGATAAAACGGAGAAATCTCTCCACAACAAAGCCAACATTATTTTGCTTAGTGCCCCACTAAAGCAAATGGGGCAAAAAAAATTGAGTTTGGTGGATTTAAACTTGAAAATAAGCCCACAGATGTAATTAATCTGTTGAGCCTACATGTTCAAAAGTAGTGATTCTGCAAAACAATTTTGCTCCTGGTCAGTACTCACTTATTAAAATTATTTCCAACATGTTTCAATGTGTTTATCCCATAATGTTTCCTTGGACCTACAAAAACAAAAACAATCCACAATAAAACAATCTGTTGGCTTCAGGTTGAAAATGTTTGCGTGTGTGACACTATAAAAGGCACTGATGTACTGGAACTGGATTGTGGAGATCTGTGGACTGCGACGGTAGATTTCCCAAATTCCCAGCACTATGTCCACCTGAACCCCCCTGTATGACTTGATCCTACTCACTGCAGTGGAGCGGACAGTAATCTGAGTAAGGAGGCAGGTGAGGGAGTTAGGAGGAAGAGGGGGTCATGTGGAGATGAGGGTACCTACCGGAGTCCGTGAGCTCGCAGCTCCTTGCTAGTCCTCAGCCGTTCCAGGTCCTCCACGTCTCGGAACAGGAAGAAGACGTCTTTGCATTCAGGATGCGTCTCAAACAACCTGTTGCCACGACAACAGCCACTCGTGAGCCATCAAAAGCGGGGGTCTCCAGCACTGATTAAACATCCTTATATCTCATATCTCTTGCTCATTTATCTGGCTTGTTTTGAGAACCTGTCCCCTGGAGTTCTAAATTACGTTAAGCGTTTCAAAGCTTTGGAACTTGTTCTGTGATTAGATGAAAATGTGAAATAAGAGGGAGACCATTTCTCACTATCACTTATAAGTATATCTGCTCAGGATGTTTAGGTATATTTCAGTTCAGGAGAAACATTTATCAGGGCCTACTCAACTCATGTCCGCATTTCAAAGAAAGTTTTTGGGACATTGTGACAGTGGGGATGGTATGGTTGACCTCACACATCTGGGACCTACGTGCTCTATGTGTGTGGAGTTTGCATGTTCTCTTCATGTCGTCGTGGGGTTTCTTCTGGGTACTCCAGTTTCCCTCACAGTCCAAAAAACATCCAGAGGTTAATCAAGCTGTGCATATCTGCATGACTGGTCAGTGAGTGTGCCCTGTGATGGATTGGCGCCCCATCCTGGGTTGTTCCCCGCCTTGTACCCATAGCCACCGGACCCCCCGCAACCCTGAATAGGACAAGCGGTTTCAGAAAATGGGTGGATGGATGGGTTGTGACAGTGCATCCCCATGGCTTTAGGATCACAGTGACTCTGTGACGATAAACATAGTTTGGACATCCAGTTGAATATGTGTGTGTGCTTCATTGTACTTGTTTGGATCAGATTTGATGGCAGATTCCCTCCCCAGGGCAGTGGATAGCGGCTGTGGGATAGCAGGAGCATTTAGCTAATGTGATCCTCTAAAACGTCTGTTTGCTCCTTTGCAAATCGCGGCAGCTGTTTAGAGGATAAGGCTGACACTAATAGGAGCTCTGGTGGTCCACTTTACGCACATCTGCTAAGGGGGGTAGATCAGTCTTCGAAGTGTTTTAATGGGACTGCTTCAACAACGATTGGTATGAAGCTGTGGTTTGCACCACAAA
>JAODJU010000025.1:16366998-16383455 GCA_026776725.1 Gnathonemus echidnorhynchus | reverse complement strand
AAATTAATTCAGCTTTAGTAATTTGATGATGCATCCACCTTAATTATTAACAAGTATCGATATTGGTATCGTATCGGTGATACTTTCCCTGTATTTACTTGGTATCGCATCGATACTAAATCTTGTAGTATCGCACACCACTAGCAGAGGGACCAATCGGTAGGGTTGCCAAAACCCCAGCAGCCTGGTGAGAAGCGCAAACATCGCTGTTGGGGCTGCAGGTACCGGGAGTCAAACAAGCGGCGGATCGCGCGCTGACATGCGGTAACCGAACAGAGGCGTGTGACTGGAATGATTATGATGACAGAAATCCGTGGTTCTGTAAAATACATTTGCGTACTTTTAATTTAGCCCTCACACATCTGGCGTGACTCTCACGCTCACAAGAAATCTTACGGCTAATTTATATTATTCCATCATAAACCTAAAATTAGCTACATCAAAAGCGTTGGTGCAATTTGCAAATCCTACAGACTATCTACAAGGTAATAAAACTGTTACATACATGCAAATGAGTGTGCAGACTTGTCTCGAATTTGAAAATCTCACGGCAGACAACTGCCAACCAACGCTGGCAACCCTGTACAAGTGGAGCAGAAAACCCTGAAGCTGACCGCAGAGAAAGGCCTGGTGTGAACTTAATTAATTAGGTAAATGTTGAAAATGAAGATTATATATAAATTCTCTGTCTCGGTTTTCTGATAGCTCGATCTTCACAAAATATCTAAATGTCTGCCACTTCTTTCAGGAAAAGGGGAAAAACTTTATCCAGATCATGCAACTCACAATGAAAATTTGCACAGAACTGCTTTAGCTGGTCTTTGCCACAAGGGGGCGCTGGGCCTTGCATGTCCATCCTCTCCATAGAAAATATATTCCGTGCTTTAATTCACTTTGTCAGTGACACTCAGAGATGACCCCAGCACAGGTGGAATCAATGTCTAGCCTGTTTATATGCAAATACATGAATATACAATTACAAAACCTACTCGGAGAATGCCCTACACAAGTTCTCATCTTGTGATGTGATTTTTTTTCACAGTGAAGCACTTCAGCCACTTGTGCTCAAAATTCCAGTGATGCTCACACTGCATTTTGCGGTATGACTTATTAACCATGTGCATGTATCCGACATCAGTCTGTGTTCCTGGGTCGTCACAGGACCGGTTGACACTTGAGCCACGGAGGGGGAAAAACAAGAGGCGGAACAGGCAAAGACACGGTCTGCCACAATCTAAACTGTAAACCATTGTTGGTTTAATAGTGAATTAATGCCCCTTTGAGGAAACATAAAACATTTCTGTACAATGAACTTTCTGATACATAACAGAATACAATACACAGAAAGATATTTATATAAAGTCAGACAATTATGGAATAAGAAAATATACACCAGCTGAATAAATAATGTGGATGGCAATATACATGATTAGGAGAAAGAATTAGTCCCAGAGATCAACTGATAACAAAAATCATCATATGAAAAGCAACATGTTGCACACCTGCCCCTCCCGTTTGCAGGGCATGATGGGTAATTCCTAACACTGGGGAGCTTACCTTTCCCTTACACTTCCTGCAACCTGCGATGCCACATTTAATCACCGAAACCCTTTTTGGCAAGGTCTGCATGTCATTAATGCGTTCCTGCATGGCACAGCAGGTGGCTGAGGGCAAAGTGGGTAACAGCTGAGCGGGTAACAGCTGAGCGGGTAACAGCTGCTCTCCTTACGTTTCTTTGATTTAGCATTAAAACGTGAGTATTCCAGGGCATCTAAGAATGCAGTTTCCTTTAATCATTTGATACCACAGATTCTATTTCCTGAAATGACTCGCGCAATTTGTTAGAAGGCTGATCATCAGCTAAAGCTAATTAAGGCCAGATACTTTACTAAAAGGTACAAAGGATGTCCTCTTTTTGTAACTGCGACCTGTAAGCTCTTGGTGCCGAGCCAAGCACTGACTAGTAAGAGGATAGGTGGTGCTTTAAATGGTGTCGTTCTGGGTCACCGGAATCCATGCCAGAATCACGACTGTTGAACACACCAAAGGAGATGTGGTTTGACCTGGTAATATTGACTTTGTTTACGTGGTATAGAAATGAGGCAGTCAAGGACACAGAATTGCCAAGGCTCCCTCATAGACCACAATTTAGCATAATAGCCAATAAGACATTAAAACTAACAGTACGTTGACTGTCACACCACAAGCAGGGCTTATATGTACAAAAGGACACGTATCATCAGTCTTTGCATTAATAATAGTTTGTGCAGTTGGAGTAAATAGGACTGGAGTGACTCATCTTCTGCTTTGGTCCATCTGCGCCCGAAGCCACAACAGCACGCCATTGGGCGATAAGCCATGCGGGTGCTTGCATCCCACGTTACAAGAGGTACAGCAGCGCAGGAGAACGGAACCCGAATCACTCAGAGAGCGCAAAAAAGGGAAAATATTCTGCAGCACGATACTGCTATTAGCAATGCGAAGAAAATGCAGGAGAGTAGTTGACAACACTTGTAAAGTATGTTGGTATAGTTAAGTGGAATGCAGTAGGGAGAAATAGGAACTGCATTTATACCAGCAGTATCTTTATCGCTGTGACTTTCAGCATATATACAGCATTTTTAAAAAGCACAGTTCGTTGCTGTAATAGAGCAGTATATCAGATCAGATCAGATCAACAGACAGAACTACCGGTACTTTGTGGTCTGCTAATTCTGCAAAATGGTCACTCTGAACACAGACCGGCAAAGCGGCCGTGTTACTAAGCAACACCAATGACAGCAACATGCATTAGAACCCCCCCTGTGGTGTCATCTCAAAGTTGAGGTTAAGGGCTTCCTCAGAGAAAGGAGATGGAAGACAACAGGAAGGAATATTTGCATTTAAAAACAGAGGTCTTGTACATCATGGTTTTGAAGCATTTTATGTGTTTGAGCTCATGTTCTGAAATTTCTCTCTCAGGTTCTTCACCAAGCCCTGTTGGCTGTTGTCCATCTTTCTGCCTGTGGTTAGGGCAGACACATGGGGGCCGTCGAGCTGCTCGCTGGCCACAGCCTCGCCCCCCTCCCTCTGCCGGTATTCGTCTGACTCTTGGTACGCCCTGCAGCGGTCGATGACTGCCATGATCGACATCTCTTCCTGGGAAGTCGGTAATTGTTTGTGGGCATAGCCTTCTGGTTCACCTGGCTTCTTTTCCATCTTTTCTGCTCCACCCCACGACTCTGCTTTCTCCACCACGATGACCTTATGGTCATTGGGCAGCGAGGCCTGACCGGACACATAGTAGCCGTCGGCCAGTTCTCGATCTTGTAAGTTCGGCAGTCTATGATCCGGTGAGCTTGATCTACAAAGCTTGTCAATGCCCCTGCCCAGGGTGCCCCTGCTTGCATGGGACTTGTAGATCGGGATATCCTGGGGGCCACCAGAGGCCACCTGGCTGAGTTCGACAGGAGGACTGGAGGATGAGGAGAAGCTGAAGTGTCTCCAGGTGCCATGGGGCCGCTCAAAGGCATGGTCCGTCATCTTCTCAGGCACGGAGCAGCTGCGGTTCACGGCTGAGAGGCGGGGTGGGCCGCCATTGGGGCCCCGCGGGCAGTACCGAGACCGCAGTTCACGCACATCTGGCCAGTGGAAGCTCTCAGCTTGTACAGGGCTCAGTGGGCTCCGGGAGCTCGAGCGACCAGGTGACAGGATGTGTGGGCTACCCAGGGAGCTGGGGGTGTGGGCTGGGCTGGGGGAGTGCACCTCCCTCAGGATGACCTGCTCATAGGTGTTCAGCGGCAGCAACAAAGTAGGTTTACCTGCAACACAAAGAACTTTTACACTCCAGACCTGATCATGTGCATCCCTGCGACGTTCAGGACTCCTGCCCCTAGCAGAATCCCCCATAGCGGCAATTCCCAATACTACCCATACAGCATGTTTTTCAATTAATAACTAAATTAATATACAAGATTAAACAGGATCTGTTTGCAAACGAAGGCGCCCCTTCATGGAATGACCAATTACTGCAGCCAGCAGCACTGAATTCACCGATGTTGCTTTGGTTCATCGTTTTGCTCCAAATAGTAAAACTATACTACCATACTCTCACCCTTATTAAAAGCTACTTTTGTCTTCTTCAAAGTAACAGAAGAGAAACATTACTCAAACTGATCACATAAAAAAGCCTCTGTGTTAAAAGTGGACAGAAGAAAATGTGTGTTTAACAACCGGCTTCTGTTCTTGTGGTCCTATACATTCCGTACAGCATGTGGTAACAACCAGACTGATTAATAGACTCTTCAATTCCCTACTGAGAAACTACCACAGCACGCCCTATAAGTGCTGACCAACTGAATGTTCTAACATATCTGATTCAAGTGGCAAGAAACAGCAAATACTACAGAACTTTTAGAACAGTCAACATTCTGGTGCTTTAACTGTCCTGGCCTTACCTTTGTCCTCCACATCAGGCTTTTCTTCCTGTACAGATGGCAGGTTCTTCTTGAGGAAGTGGGCCTCAGCGTCCCTCCCCCGTTGCCTCACCATGGGCCTGGTGTTCTTTATCCTCTGGCTGTACTGCCGGGCCAGCTGGAACACCTTGCTCTTCATCTTCTCCATGTCCTGCTGAAGCAAGTCCTCCTCCAACTCTGAGCCCAGGCTAATTATCCTGGGTAAGGGAGTTCGAAGGACCTTCCCCTCCTCATATGGGTCAAGGCTTTCACCCAGGCTGTCTATCTGCAGTTTCCCCTCTTCCCCATCTTTGGAGGACCTCAGGGGTGAGACCACAGAGGACTCTTCTGAGATTGTGCTTAGGTCAGACTCTTCCAGGATAATCAGTGGTTCACTGTATTTGGCCTCAGGACCACCCTTGCCCTTCTGGGACAGAGATGGCCCAGAATTCGTGTCCTTCTGAGATTTCAGGCTATCCTGGTGCTCCTTTAAGTCCCCATTGACTTCCATCTCCATCTCCTGCCATACTTTGATCATTTCAGAAGAAGGCCTAAACTCATCATCTGTAATGGGGATCTCGCTGACACTCGGAGATGGGAGCTGGGTGCTTTGAAACACCTCCAAATTGGGATCAAGTATCTTGGCTCCTGCACCCTGATCGTTCTCTAAGCCTGGGAGATCAAATACAGACCAGGAGGGTGTCCTGGAGTTAGATGTAGGCTTCTTCTCTGCCACAGACGCTTCCTCCTTGGGAATGCTATTGAGTCGGCTACTTAGGTTCCTAACCAGTCCAACTGGAATGTAGGATAAACTCTCCCTTCGCTTGAGGCTGAAGTTAGCATCCTGGTGCTCTGCATGCTCATAGTAGGTCCTGATCTTATCAATAAGCAGGCGGTCTCGCTTAGACAGCGTGTCTCGCCTCCTCAAAGACCCTCGGTCTAACTCGAAACAGTTGTCAGCACTGGAGGAGATGGGATCGATTGCAGGGGTTGGAGGTTCCTGAAAGGTCTCACCAAGGCTGAGGGCACTGGCACTCCTGCTACGGGTGCTCAGCCGCGGTGAGGAACAGCTCAGAGACCGCGTTTCATCTGCAAGGAGGCTTTCTCTCCGGGAGAGACTACTGACAAAGCGCTCGGCGATGACGCTGGCCTGGTCCAGCACCGACTGCGGCAGGATCCTAGCTGGCTCCGGGTCCTGGGCCATTTCCTCTTCTTCATCATCCTCATCCTGTGTAGTCTCCCCACTGCTGAGAGACTTGGCCTCTACTAACTGGGGGACGAGCAGACCCTCTGTCATCTCTTCTCCATCACGCAGTTGCTCGGGAGGAGCGACAATTTCAGGATTCTCATGTGCAACACGCATGTCAGTGGGTTCAGAATCAGAGGCATCTTCCATTTCGTCTTCGGTGACACCAATCTCTGGGGCACCACTATGAGGATGCAGCTGATCCTCAGGGGCCTGTGGAAGGATAGGGAAGAAGTAATTAGCAGATGTGCTCAACTATCAATGAGGCTCTTTAATTACCCTTATATCTGGGCTGAATGTTATGTTTTTATTTCTTCTCTAGGAAATCACATGATAGATTTTGATGGATCTGTGCCCATACAGTAAAATTTCATTATAAAGAGACACATTGATCAGCTATTTCTACACTATGAATCATCTGCAATTGCAGCATAATGGTCAGTCAACAGTGAAGCACAATGAGGTCCATGTTGTGCAGAACGCCCAGCGTGACAGGGCCCAGGTGCTTGGGAAACATTCAGCGATGCAGAAAGGGGATAGCCAGCTGGTCGGCTGGAGAGGTGCTCATTTCAGGAGCCGGATTCCTGCGGGAACCACCCACTGATGCCAAAACGTTCCCACATTTGCCACAAGCAACGGAGGGAGGTGATCCATGGGTTTGTGGGCGTGGGTTGAGTGGTTGCTATTTTCATGACAAAAAGTACCCTTAGTGCAACCGGCTGCATGGACCCAGGCTTGGATCCAGCAGAAACTCGTATGTATGAAGCAAGGCTTTCACTGAGCTCTCAGAGTTTGGAACTGAAGAAATGAACAGAGCCAGGCATCGATTTCAACTACAGCGCAGCTGTCAACTGAATACAGCAATGACCGGAGGCATGGGTGACCGCCGGGGAACAGGGACCCTCAGCAACAACTCAAGAGGTAACACCAGAAACCAAAGCTCAGCTTTTTAAGAGCGAATCAGTTTAGATCCAGGTCTGAGCATGAAAAAACAGCCCTCTTTTTAAATATCCAATTCAAAAGTTCTCTCAGTCTCGCTTTCTCAGACACGTCACTTACATGAGGCTCTTTGGGGTTGCCATCCTCAGTTGGTTCGTCCCGTCCACCCTCTTGTTTCGGTGAGCCCTCCCCTGTATCCTCACACCCATCTTCATCCTATGGGGGTCAAAAACAGAAATGGCAGGGGTGAAGTCTTCCTGGGAGGGTATTCAACTAACACAGAGCCCTGGCAGATTGATATCCCTGTGCTCACAGGGAAGTTGGGGCCCTGCATAGTCAGTGATCACGACATGCGAGTTGAGATGGTCTTGTCTGTCCACTATGTGGGTTTAGGATGCTGGTAGCTGATTAAGTTTAGCACCTAAAATGTTTTTCCTCCATTCTACCATTTTAGGAATAGACTCACTTAAAAGTTCAATCAACATCCTGTTTTGATTCTTATAAGAGCTCCTTTCAAACAGCCCCTATTGTCAAAAAATCAAAAGGCAAGCCCACTGCTCATTTAATCACCAAAGGCAAAGTGTGGCTTACTTTAATGACCTTCGAGAAATACACCTTTGAAGTTGTCCACTAATTCTGAGCTATTGAATGAAATGCAAACAGCCATTGAATCTGGGGGTCTAGTAATCTAATTAGTATTACCCTACAGTGCTTATCAAAACTCCACTGCATTTCAAGTCAAGTCAAGAGAAAGTTGCCCGTTACTGATTCTCCCATCTACTACATCCGTGCATCCAAAAGAGGAGCACTGTGCACACCGGAGCTATTTAGGAATGAACATCAGACCATAATCAAATAATCAGCTGTATAAGCCATGCTATGGCATCCGCAGTTATGTTACATTATGATCATGTGACCATACTTTGCCTCTGTTAGAATAAGAGCCATGAGCTCATAGTTACATACAAAGTACTCAGATTTACTTTCAGTATCCAAATTACTTCAAATGACAGAATTCCAGTTAATTTGGAATGTATTAACCAATATTTAAAAAGCACATGACATTGTAAAAAATAAAATAAAATAAAAATCCTGTGAAGGAAATGTTTTCATTTGCACCCACAGCAGAATTCGTGCAGTTATGGAAGCAGATTATATCTGTTGATGGTCATGCAGGGTTATGAGTCCATGAACCAGGATAAATGCACAGGGTGACCACCGTCTCCTGAGAGAGACTGGACCGGTGCATTGACCGAGCCAGTGCCTTAGCGACACCTCATTGGCATGAGGAATGACATACGAGTGGAGCCCAACTCGACGGCCTCATCACAGCCATGGGGCGGATGGTGAAACTAACGGACTCCGCCCTACAAACCGAGGCAGAACCGATCCCTTCAGGGGTCGCGCAGTCACCCTTATGCCAGGACCAGATTACCAACTGCAATTACATTTCTTGAGCATCATTACCATCATTCCGGGGAGGGAGTGGGAGAGTGGTCAAGCCATGCATCAAGTTAATGTGAAGGTGGAAGTGAGAATGCTCCATGCGTCATTCAGATTTTCATTCAGTGTCTGTTAGCTGCAGCCCCTTTGGTTACTTTGTAAGTGGATTACGGCGCAACGTGAGCGTGCGAGCCAACGCTTTCAATTGGCCGAGTGGCGACGTTAGGTGGGAGTGGTGGGAGGGGACAAATGGGGGAGTAAGAAGCCCATTGGTGGCAGAGAGCCTCACCGTTGTGAACCGAGCGAAAAGCAAAGCCTTGGCTCTATAGTGCCAGCAGGAGATGGCGGCCAACATGGAGCTGGCAAAGTCGGCTACCTGGTCGTCCCCCATCAGAATATCGTCCTCGTTATTCTCCCAGTCCTCCTGCGCCACCCTTTCACAGGGAGGTGCCCCTGGCCTAGGTTCCTCACTGTCACTAGGGGAGAGCCGCTCAAAAGAGTCCTTCTGGACTCCCGGCTCCTCATCATCATCCTCCACACTAGGCCTTTCAGCCTCAGGCTCGCCTTGGCTTGAGCCCAAGGTGCTGACACTAGCTCCGGCCTGCAGTGAGCGCCTGTCGGCCTGCAGGGCACCTTCGCTGTCTGCGTGCTGTAGTACGAAGCCAGAGAAAGTCAGTCAGGTCTTTTATTGTTATGCGGCTCCAAGATTCGGGTGTTGGTTTCGATTTTTATGGTGGGGGGAAAAAGAAGATTTATCCGTTATAACAACTAAGGAGGGTATAAGGATAGCAGTGAATTTATAGTACTGATCAATTTTATTGAATGGGAAGAACAGAATAAATAAAAATGAAAAGAAACCAAAAAATGAAAATAAACCAAATTTATGACAAGAAATCAATGTCCAATTTTATATGCAGGAGGGAAGACATCTGCAGTTCTTTGGGTTGCATTTCTGTTGCCAATTGATTTATGTCTGGGGCACTAGGTAACCTTAAATCCTGTCACAAAACCAGTTTACAGTTGGCTTACAGTCAAACTGAACCACATCCAACCGTCTGACAGCGGGAACTGGAGATGGACACATCATGCCACTGGCCACAAAGGGGCAACGTGCATTCATGACTAATAGGACCTTAGCCAAACACTGACCGCCGAGAAACATCCAAGCACAGAGACCTAATGGTCATGAGGTTTCAACGAATGGTCTTACCTTGAGAATGGCTGGAGAAGGATGCGAAATCACATGGGAAGCAAAATCCGAGAAAAGAGGGATGGAAGATGTCAGACATGCGAGAACAACCACAGGTTCATAATGCTGCAAACACTCGTGCCCCAAGATGGATAAGAGCGGGAAGATTTTCTCGAGATTATCTCGCGGGACACGTGACGGCCATTTTTACAGGTAGTACAGCAATTTTAGAAGCTCCTGCAACTTACTGAAGTCAAGAAGGCAAAAAGAACAAGATGTCTCCTTATCCTACCCAGTGCTAAAACGTCATCTCTGTAATTGGGTTATTATAAGGAACACAAATGAAAAGGGCTGTTTTCCAAGTCACGCCTCTTCAGAGCATTTGCTGCCGACTCCCCCTCCCCCCAGCATTGCTGAAGGATCCTCAAAAATAGAAATGAAGAACGTCGAGTTCATTACACTCCCATCTAAACTGCTTCTAATGGCAGGGGGGGAAAAAAACATCTTTTCATCCCTGGCAAATAATAATTCGCAAATGGGATGTTCTATTGATCTGCTGCCAAAACTGAGCTTGGCTACAGATGCAAGTCAAACTGTTTTAGGCCATGGCGTTGTGGACAGCACTGCCTACAGGCGGCTTATCCAGCCTGGTTGACTGTGTCTAGGGCCTGTCAAGCTCGTGAAGGAGTCCTCCTGGAACTCCTTCACCCTGGCAAAAATTATCCCCCGTTCCCACTCAGCTAAATATACTGGGGGAACCCTACCAGAGGGCCTTGACATCTTGTCAAGGGGTCCAGAATTTCTAGCTACGTCCCTGTGGACAGGCAGGATCCTAGCGTCTCTACTATTCCTCCCCGCCGCCTGCTGAATGCTTCATTGAAGGGCAGTGAGCAAAGCAGAAGAGACATCCTTTCTTTCATAAGAGAGCCTCCCTTAGGTGCATACATCACACTGCATTATGGGTAAATCTGTGTTGCCATGGGGTCAAATGTGTGTATAAACAGTTTTTCGTCACTTACCTTTGGTGCTTTTGATAATCTGCTTGGCAGGTTCTAAAGAGGGAATCAAAATGGAAAGTGAGTACTACTTAGGGGGAGCAAAACATGAATTTTTATTTCTAACTGTAATATAAAGTTTAATATATTTATGGTGCTGGCTGTTGTCAACATGTCATATCACAGTAGTTGGCACGTAACTGACTTGAAAACAAAATGTAAAACTGAGACGTTGGCTGACGTATAGAGTCAGCAGAAGAAACCACAGTGCTGCTTCTGTGGTCCATAAAAGGCTGTACCTGACCATGTGGTGTTCTGGAGATGGTTCTTACCTGACCGGCGTCGCCCTCGTCGTCCTCCACCCGGGAATTCGTCTGAACTGTAGGATATGGCCTTCTTAAGCCTCTCCGGGCTGTACCGGTACTTTGTAGGGTCTGGAATGCGGAAGGCAGCCCGTGTGTATGAGTGCGAGAGCCTCATATGGTCACCTGGTTGAGCTTCCTCTACAGGAGATGTCTCAGAATTTCAGGCTAACAGAACTCAGCTCGTCAGCAATGGCCCCCCAGTTCCCTTTGAGATGCTCCGCTTAGATTTGAGATTCAACATGCTATATTTTAACAAGAGCAATGAAATGCTTACTTGCTCAACCACACCCAATACAAATGATCAGCACCCACGTAACGGACAAGAGACACACTTAGACATCACACTTCACGTCTTACAGAAACACTGAAAACTGCTGCGTACACCACCAGTCAAAAGTTTTTGCACACACTGACATTTTCTACATTTACATGTTACTGACTGAACATTTACTAAAATACACTCAATATTCTTTACTAACAAATAAATCTACAGTATGTTCACCATTTGAGTTCCTTTATTAGCAAAAAAATGTCAAACACTTGATTCATCAAAGTAACCACCTCTAGCAGTTACAACAGCAGAGAAAATTCAAGGTATTCTTTCTACAAGGGACATTAAATAGTGCTCTGTTACCTGGGATGAAACAGTTAACCAGTGCATTTAAAGTTAAAGGACAGCCTAGAATTTGACTATGCCATCACCACACAACCAGTCCATAGGATCTCAGACATGCACTGTTACATACTCTTTCCATGGTATAAAAGAAACTAGTTTTATTTTACTTATATTTTCATTTACTCGGCTTTCCAATGCTTAACAAGAATAAAAAAATCTGCAGTTTATGAAAAACTGAAAAGTGGTAAAACCTGTGGTAGTGTACAAGGTAGTGTACAACGTGACTAGTAGTGTTCAAGTTAGTGTACTAGGTAGTGCACAAGGTAGTGTACAACTTTTGACTAATAGTGTACAAGCAGAGAGGTCTTATTACCCCCCCCCCCCACACACACACACAAAAGGTTTACCTGAAATGTGCTAATACAGTCTTCTCACTCCACCTGTTTTTTATAGCACTGTGAACATGCTAAACTTTCAGCCATTGTTAGTCACTAAGCTGCACTGCCCATTTAGCCCGAAGAAACCAAAGAGCCTGGTGCAACCACACCAACACTCACATATGGAGTCCATTTCCAGGATGGCCTCCTTTGCCTGAAAGACAGCAAGAAGCGACGATGAACGCACTGAAGACAACCGAGACAGACAGGATCCCCCAAGGAGAAGCCAGACACAAGGTGTACCTTCTCTGGGATGATGGCATGGTGGTTCTCCAGAATGAGCCTCTTAATATGATGGGTCCACAACCTCTTCTCCTCCACTGTCTTGGACTGAGGGAGAAACACAGAGCATCAGCGGCATCCCATACAGTGTATGCAGGGAAGGGTCCAAAAGGCACGGGGGACCTGGTAGGAGCTCAATCAGACATCTACCAGTCACCACTAGAAGAGTCTCAGAAAACATGCATCTGTCCTACACTCTCCAACTAAGATTTTAAAATTGATCTGTATACACTTCAAAATACTACACTGGTCACACTTATCTCAGTTATATATTTTATTACACTTCTGTGTGATTATACCATTACTACAGGCAGCAGCTGTAGTCTCTGGTCTCCAAACATAATGTCAAACTGACGTTTATCAGAGAAAAGGAGCTTTTCCTGAACAGTAAACCAGACCAGGCGATTTTCTAATTCATCTGCTTAACTGATTACTTATTTCCTCTGACAAATTCAGCCAATATGCCTTTGGCCAGAGACCTTCATCCACCACCAACAGATCCAGCTCAGTTCCAGATGAAAACATGTTGCTTATGCAAAACGGTCCCAAAAAAAAATAGACAATATTGCTGAAACATACCCATCATAATTGTATCTCCCTCATACCCAGATATCGAAAGTTAAGGATTTTTCGACAGTGGGTGACATCGGATTTCCCCTGAACATTGCAGCGCGGCCTCAACACATAAGTAAACCACAAATCACATCAGACGAGGCTTTAACGGGCCGCATGGGCCAGAGTTCTCACCTGCACTGTGTGGGGCTGCTTGGGATACTTGAAGCGAGTGACACTGAAGCACAGGGAGTCCTTGGCGCTATCGATCAGCATCAGTGCAGAGCACTGGAACGGGAGCAGGTTGGGTCAGGTTAATGCTGAACACGCCCTGGCCCAGACCGGCCTGTGCCGACTCTCACGGCTGCCGCGGGACCCTCACCAAGATGTTACTTTTGTGCTCATAGTGCTCCCCCCGTTTCTTAGTGATGAGGAGGATCTTGTCGAAGAGGAAGAGCGTCCGCTCATTCTTAGCGCGATGGATCCGGAACGTGCCCTCCAGGACCAGCTCGCCGTAGGTGGTGAGATCTGGTCCCTTCCAGTTGATGAGCAGAGACTGAATCTCCTGTGTGGGCAGAGTGGAATCATTAGATTAGATTAGATTTCTTTATTGTCATTGTAGAGAGTACAACAACATTTTTTGCTTAGCAGAATTTTTTGAACTTTGAAGAATTGAATAATTTTGAAATGTTTTGAACTCAGAACTCAGCCCTTCGTGCCTCATAACCGAAACCTTAAAGGCTACCTGGCAGAACAGAAGGTAAAATGGAACCACAGATGGAACAGCAAAACTGGTACTGTGATGGCACCCACTTATGTACTGATGTATGAGGGGCACACTTGACTCACCTGCAGCCTGATGGCGTGCTCATGCTTGCGCTTCATATCATTGATGTACCAGGCCACCCTCGTCATGGTGTCGATGGCTTCTTCCACCACCTCATAGCCCTCTTCCTCGGGATCAAAGTGCTTGGCGATCTCCTGCAGCGGGCGAGAGGACAGTTGTCAGTAGATGCTGGGAGGAGCTTGTCGACCAACGGTTGTGGGTTTTGATTAAGTGGGTGCGGCCTACAAGGAAAGGGGTGGCAGGAAGGGCCTTGCGTGGGCATGACCTGTTTTTGAATGGCGGCCCCCTGGCAAGCTGTGCCCATGGGAGACTAGCTGTGGAGCTCCTACCTGCAGCAGCAGGTGGTACTTGAGGATCCTCTGCACAGGTTTGAGCAGGTAGGAGCCCAGTGGCAGGGAACACTTCAGCGAGGCCTGACGGTCCCGGAAGAACTTGGCCAGGACCTTGTTTTGCATGCATTCTGTCAAAGCGGCAACTGAGCTGTAGGGGAACAGGAAAAGTATGGCGGGAGGGTCAAACACATGGTGGATCTCTCTGTGTCTGTCCATCTTGCCTTTTCTTTCTGGGTCCCCATCACAGACCTATTTCTCTATCCATTTTGCCTTTCTGTAATTTTCGCCTAAATGCATTTTGATGGCAGTAAGATGAGACCATTTGTTGCTTTTGTTTTGCTCACTGTAGTCTGGGGAATACCATTACCATTGGCACCCAGACTCAATTTCCCAACCAACACTATTCCACCATAATTCAGTTTGGTTCCATTAGTTTTCTCGATACAGACAGTAGCCTGGGAAAACTACACTAAGTACTACGGTGTATGTTGGCGCCCCCTTATGTAGTCTGGGAAAGGTCATGCAAGTGGACATGTCAATGATGAAAACTGAGCAAAGAGAATTATGTGGGCAATTTTAATGTGCTTCCGGAGGCTCAGTAATGCGGACGGCAGTCTGGAGGATCTTTTAGGGAGTTTAAGTGACGATTGAGGGCCTCGGATGTCTCAAAATGGACATCATAAACAGGAAGACGACAAGCAGATGAATTGCAGCTGGGATGCAGCAGGCTGGAGAGAGTCAGGCATTCTGAGTCCTCATTCATCCGGATCAAACCGGCTTCCTCTGGTTCACCCGACTGCATAGTGCTTTTCTGACAGGGCCTGTCCTGTCAGATTTCCACTAAAAACTTTAGTGATATGATTGCTGTAGGGGGCTCTATTTTAAATCTTACATTTTTAACTGGTTTAACATGGGGGCATGTTTTGACAGCTGTCAGACTGCCACATGTCCTGTTTATTAAAATCACACAGAAGGGTTTGAAGAGTTTGTGACGAGAGACACGGCACTGTCCGGAGATATCGGCACAAAGCCGCACATTTTGGGTTTTTACTCTGACATCCAGGCACCCATCTCACATTCACCAGGGAATGACCTTCCTGATCAAATTAACTGCACTGCACTGTTTTTGCCAAGACGGGGCAGAGTTTCAGAGTCACATCGCTTGGACATTATGGGCGCCCTGCTTCCCGTATCTCATTAGTTCTCCATCAGCCAGGCTGAACATATCAATCCGACAAGGGACCAAATTTTCCATTCATGCTCCAGCGACTGACAGACAAAGATAATAAAGAAAGAAAAAAAAACTGTAACTACAGCAGGTCCCTGAGGCTCATTATGGTTTATTGAGCTATGGGGCAGCAGCGAGATTAAAGCGGGGCAGCTGGCTTAAAGAGTGCCTGATCAGCGGTGGCCACAAGACAGTCACACATCCCACTTACTTGGGGTAGTTTGTGCAGTACTGGGTGTAGATCGTGAAGTACTCACTCTGCAAAAAAGCCCAACAGAGAAGGCAGATGTCAAGTTGATGGCATCCATTTCGACATATACAGAAAGAAGCGCAAACAGGACAAGGTGGGACGCTTCTGCTCACCATGTCCACGAAGCATCTGGCGATGGCCACGGGGTCATTGTCGCACTGGGTCAGAGACTGCAGAAGCTCGCTGGGACAGAACAGAGGAGGCCAGGGTGAGTGGGCAGCTGTCATGCGGCACTTTTCCACTGCCACCAAGAACCAAGCCGTACCGGGAAGAGACGGTTTTCCATCGTAAATTATGCAAGCCATACCCAAACCCTGCCCATACGGACATGCCCCTGCTTGGCAGGGCCGAAAGCGTGACCAAACTGAGCTGGTTGCATCACCACCATCAGACTGGTCAAAATGCCGGTTGTCTGCTAATGGATTATCTGAAGGAAAATGTGTATATTCTATATATTATTCATTGTTAGTAGTATCTCACATCACAATGTATTGTTGCGTTCTCGATGATTCAGAACCTGAAAATTTCCAATCTCCTACTCAAAGAAGTACTATAGAACGGAATGGATTCGTAATGCAAATGTACAGAAACGAATGCTAATTGAAATTAGCACATGGTAAATCCTGATGCACGCTGTGTGAACAGTAGATAACGTCACCGTCACTCTCCAAACCTGATAACGACTGCAGTGGAATACTGAAGCCAGCTGGAACCGGGCCGTGATTAGTCTCTCTTTGCACCTCAGGTCGGGTACGGCCAGGTTCCTGTACGTCAGTGGAAAAGCACCAATAGAGCCAGCAGGACAACCCAACCCTGTGGAGTGAGGCCCAGGAGATGCACTTTTCTCTTCTTACCTTTGAGGTCAGGTGCCACTCAGACACCATAAGGCTTTACTGAATGCTACAGTGCTTCGGCTCTCACGGACCAGGGATGGGTTACCGTCACACCGAAGAAACGGGGTGACGACAAGCCACAACAGCAAACCATTTCCGAGTGCTTGTTTTCAGTCATTTTTCAGTTCCGTCAGGGCCCATGGAGCTACAGGGAAACCCCCGAAATGGAGAACACATGGTACGGTCCTGGCGTTGCCATGGAGAAATGATATGGGGCAGAAGAGCCGCACAGGGAGATGTCACCACACATGCAGTCTGCAAATGTCTAAAGGCACTCAGCCCAAAATTTGAAGGAGGGGTCATTTTCCAAAGACAGGCTGAGAAATTAAGGGGGCACAGCAAGTAGAATAGCTGGTACTACAGAGAACACAAGGACACTTTATAGTGCGGCATTGATATTAAAGAGAATT
>JAODJU010000025.1:16341378-16357296 GCA_026776725.1 Gnathonemus echidnorhynchus | reverse complement strand
GGGGGGAGCTGAGGAGGGGGCGGGGCTGCCAGGGGAGGAATGCATGGGGCAACAGCGCCACCTCCCTCCCGAATCTCGCCAGCAAGCCATAAAAGTGGCAATGGAGCTCAGAGTCCGGGGCTGCAGCTCGGCCAACATTCCACTGTGAGATCGCGCAGGTCGCAGCGCTCGCATCACCAGGGAATGCGGCTGCATGCCGGCAGGACCGGTCATGGCGTTCAGCGCGGGGTGGCACCGGCGAGCAAAACAGCCGGGAATTCCCCCACCAGAGGGAAGAGGACACACTTTCTGCAAACCTCTTCTGACAGCCTAACACGCAGAAAACCGCTGACCCAAGGTAAGGGAGGGTACAGGCGGAATACTGCAGGTCCAGCCATGCAGAATAAACACGGAAATCTGCAGATTCTGGCTCATGTTCTGGGAGCGGAACCGAATAACCAGGAAGAGAGCTGACCGAGTCCCTGAACGACTCCTGCGATTTGCATTCATACCTTTAAAACAGCTTGCCTTCCTCAGCCCTGTTCTATCAGCGAAAAAAAAAACCCAAAGATAAACTAGCAGAAATGAGAGTATAATGTTCTGCCTTATAGCATTTACGATTGTAGGGCAACATTCAAACAAAGCTCTTTTCTTTTACATTTACTTTTATAACTGTTTCATGAAATAAGATCTGACCACACGCTGGCAGCGCCACCCGGTGGCAACAGAGGTCAGCTTGGCACACAAGGCTCTTTAAAACGATTGGCTGTGCTCTGTTTGTATCACTCATGCTGTGCAGAGTGTTTGGTCAGCTTTCCCCACCATATGAACTGGGGGACCAGGCGCATTACTTATTGGGACACACACACACACACACACACACACACACACACACACACACACACACACACACACACACACACACACACAGAGTCGTGTTATCATATCTTTTGAGGGAACGCTCATTCATTTCTATGGGAAAAACGCTAATGCTAACTATGACAACCTGAACCCCAACCCAGCCCTAACCATAACCATAAGCAACCAAACAAAATACAAAAGAGTTTTTGCATTTTTAGTTTTTCATTGCAGTCACGGATCTTTATAATATAAGAAACTGGGTATTCATCATGTTGTGGGGACATTTGGTCCCCACAAGGTAAGGTATACCTGGACCACACACACACACACCTTCATCACAAACAGACCAGCGTCCAGCAGGGCTGTCACCTAGTACCACACCCTCGCAAAACGACTCGCTGATTTGCTTACCTTATCGATCCACGTTACACATTGACAGTGTCCATCTTTGAGTCCTTCCCCTTAACGGCACGGGGCACAGGAATCTCACCCTCACATCATCCACTGCCCGAGAATGACCCAGTGACTCTCTCTGCCACACGACGAACAAGCTTTCTAATCAACTCAAAAAATAAAAACCAATAAAATAGAAAATTCAGAAAGTCGTGGCAGGAAAAGAATTCAGAGTTCCACAGATGCTGGGTGGACCCAAACGTTCAGAGCTGGATCTGTGTAAACATGACAATGTGCTGACTTGCATTAAACATGGCCGTCTGCTTTTGTGTACACAGGAGCGAACTGAACAGGCAGTGGTTCTCTTATCGGCTGCGAGTGACGCCGTGCAGAAACCACGTCCGCTCTCTTACTCGTCGTGACAGGCACGCTGGCGCTCGCTGCGTAATTCAGGATGAGAATGGGGGGGGGGGGGATGTTGCAAAGACACCAGAAACTGCGCGATGTGTCAAGTACATGACGCATGTGCCCAGGGCTGGTGCTGACCCCGGAACCGGCCCTTTACAGGAACCAGCACCTGTCTTGGGGAACATGCTCAGTGTTGCAAGCTGACACCCGCCTCTCCACATGAAGTGACAGTTCTTCGTCATGCCTGCTCTAAGGGCATAAGTTTAGACACATCTCTCCCCGAGGACTCTTGTCATTATATAATAGGTCGAATCCACACTCTGTCAACTACCTGGGAAACGAAATGTTGTCATTACCTGACACAGAGGCTGAGATTAGGACACACTAACTACATCAGCAGAGTTAGGGGACCATTTAAACTGGTCATTGATCAGCTACCATCCCATATACCCAGTATGGGGTAACTGCTGGACTAGGTCAGAGAGAGAGCATGTTTTTGTGGCAGTCAGGCTGACGTCACAGCCAAGACTCCGCCATCGTCCGTGACTGCGCCATATTTACTGTCACCCGCCCACCGCAAATTCCTCAGGCATGTTGGCCGTTCTCAGAGCACACAAGGCAAACTCTATATTTTAAATATCACACCAAGTCATCCTCACAAACAAGATTCGGTTCATGTTACTCCCCCCTCCCCAATCCTGGAAACCTGTCACTCGTCAGCTGTCGTCATCGTCCGTGCATCCAGAGCCACAGGTGATGACATCCCTTGAAGTGCCAGGAAACAAGCCCAGACAGCAGGAGAAGCCAGAAGTGGAATCACAGCACCACAAAACAGACATAACTCTGCAGCTTAAACACAGACCATGCCCCCCAAAAAGAAATTGAGCACTTCCCCTCCACTTGTGTGGTACAGGGATGAAAGCAGACTCATGCCTAGGTAAGGCCTTTGACACACCTCCGCATGCAGACATGCGGTCTGCGTCGCAGCTGATTTGCAAGGCTGTTTGCGTATCTTGCTGTCACATCTCAGGTGCTCTCCTGCAGCAAGACAAAGGGTCTCTGTGCTAGAAGTCAAAGGGCCGCCCTTGAAGTAGGCAGCCACCAAGGAAGGGGGGGGGGGGGGGGGGGAGGGGCGGGGGGGCGGGGTTTCCAAATAATGAGCCAGATAGCATGAAATAACTGGCAACCATACAGAAGATCAGTGAACCAGAAATGCGCCATCATTCAGGCGTTATTTATACATACAGATAAGCCTGCACAGATTAATATCCTCACATACTGTAGCTGCAACGACTATCCGAAGCAATCTAGCGCTCCTTTACGCATCAAAACATGACCGGCAAGGCTCGCACAATCCTGGAAAAAATGTGAATCAGGACTGTTTTTTTTTTTGCTTAGAACTGAGATCACGATTCTCTGTAACAATTTAAAAATTTTTTTTTTTTTTATCACACTCGTTAAACTGCCAAAGGAGACAAAAAACATGACTGTGCCAAACATATAACTGATCCAGGACCAGCATATAAACTTCTGACAACAGAAAGGAAACTCAACTGGCCATACAGTTATTCAATAAGGTTAAACAAAAGAGCCATATCAAAGGTGCCAGTGTGGTACTTTTTTAGTACTTTTGGGATGGGAAACGTTGTCTTTGTCAATCGGTTATGCAAAAAGCCTGCATCTGAAACGCAGTACAACCACCATCTTGAAAACAGTTGCAAACTCAAAAAACAACGATAAATGAGGTAAAAAATAAAAAATAAAATAATAATAATAATAATTAAAATGGATGAGTGATCAAATGAAGTGACCCAAGCTTTAACTGTGATCTGGTTGGAAGAAACAGAGATCAGGATAGAATAAACAGAAATAAATTATTTTGTATAATATACTAGGACAGCACAGTATTTGAAAAGTTCTAAGTATTGCAATGTGATTTTGTTGTAATAAATATTGGAGTATTTATAAAACAAACAAAAAAAAGAGTTCAACATAAATTTCTCAGAAACCATCTAGGAGTGATTTAAACAGCAAGGATGAAAAAAGAGTATGATCGAACGCACATGGCGTTCATGCAAAGCAGTGGAGGTAAACTTTAAACTGATTTTTAAACATAAGCAAGATAATCTTGAAAATGAATAATTAAATTATTAAAATTGCAAACAGAGTAAAAATGTTTTAGTGAAACCTAAACTCCCTGCGTTGTAATGTCCTTACAGAATTGAAGGTAAGAAAAAGCCTGATCTTAATCTAGCTGACTGACGAAGCAAGAATTTGACGTGCACAACATGTGATGTTGGTGTTAATACTGCACATCGTACAGCCCTATAATATACTACAGCCATTTTTCGAATTCAGTACAAAATACCCCGCCTGGTATTTTGATCATTCAGTACCAGTTTTTGTCAGGTGGAAGGTGGTGGAAAACCACCTTTAAGTACCGTACTTTTGGTACTTTCTTGAAGTACCAAAAGTAAGGTACCTGGTGCGGTGAAAAGACCCTTTAAACAGAATGCAGAAGTATGGGACGCTTGAGACTGTCTGGGGAAAAGTAGGAGCGCTTGTTTTGATCCAGCTGATGTAATACAATGCAGAACCGTTGTGATTTAGAAATGAGATCGCATAGAGGTGTGAATTGAGATTGCGTTTTTATTTTATTACGATTAATTGTGCAGCCCTATAGCACAGGCATCAGTTGGTCCTCTGGCTACACCCACACTGTTACGTTTTTGTTTAAAAGTTGAGTTTCCCCAAACGAAAACTCTCTCGATCCACACAGGCGTTTTCACATCATTTATGAAAGTATTTCCATGCACACAGAAACAAAAACGAGCATCAATGAAAACCACAACAGTTACACGTTAATTAGTTTCTTTTTCTGCAAATATACAGCAGTCATTCTGTGTAATGTGCTATTTAGCTGCATACAGGTCAGCAACAAGGAAAGTGCCATTGAAAGCAGGTCCAAGGGGGGACAGCAAAGAACTTTCAGCGGATCAGACACTAGTGACTAGGGAAATGGAATGATCCATCCCCTGGTGTTCCTCCCTAACCCCACACCCTGTCGGCAAATTTTATAATCAAGGTTATAGCAGGCACCAAATATTGATGAGACGGGTATCTATGATACCAATCATGGTACTCGATCAAATCACGTTGAAGAAGAAAAAAAAATCAGTGGTATAGCCCATCTCTACTATGTACATTCCATGTAGGGTGACCAGGTGACCAATCAGACGAGTGGTTGTAACTAGCGGGATCAAATTAGGAAAGGGCCACATGAGGAGTATGGACCAATTAGGGTGTCCGAAGTAGAAAGCTCTGAAGTATGTTTTTAAAAACGTCCATTTATTTGTCATTGATGACTTTAGGGTAGTGTGGGTGAAAGGTGAAAATGAAAACAAAAGTTTGCACTGTTAAATAAAAACTTAGTAGTGTGGACATAGAGAGACTGTCAGTGAAAACAGACCAGACCTGACCATGACAGAACCAATCCATCTGACCACCAAACACGTGGTTTGGGAATTGCACATCAGGAAGCCTTCATGTCCAGGTCACCTAATACCTGGAATTTAATTAGTTGTGAGGAGGATAAGAACCAAGAGGCTATTAAGGGGGTGTGGCTTTGGGAGAATAGCTGGGATTCCAGCCAAAGTCAGTCTGAAACCTCTTTGCGATTCTTGGAATTCCTGTCTGCTGCTCAAAGAAAAGTGATGCAGGCTGGCAGATGTAAATACCGCCCTTCCCATCGCCGCCCTCCTCAAAGTCTCACCACCTGTGCCACTGGAACGGGGAAGAACTGGGCGACTGAGTGAAGTGTTGGAACAGCAAAGAGAATTCCTGAGCTACAGAGCCCAGACAGAGGCGAGATATTCTGCGCTTAAGGCGCACTTCCCAAAAAAAAAAAAAAGAAGTCCTGGTATAGCTTTTGTTTGGCCTGTTCACGCCTTTTGCCAAAGACAACAAAATCCAGCAGGCTGTTTGACCGACTCTTTCTAAAGTACTGATACGAGCTGCAATTGTCCACCAAGGGCTTTGCTGAACACCATTCTCTCAAAGGTTAAAGGTCAGCACGCCTCACAAAGCTCAGAGCTAATCAGCGCAGAGTGATCTTTCACCCAAGCCTCTTCACAAAGCTTTTAATGGGCTGAGCTTGATGTGGTTAAAACACACATCCATTCAACAGGACAAAGGGTCAATCCACACAGCAGGTTGCCTATTAAAAATGACGTCCTGCTAGCATTTACAACTCAGGCCTAAGCAGGAAGAAGGGACCATTCTGCAGAGGTGCTCGATGTTCATTAGGAGTCTCATTCCAAAACTCTCAACATAAGTTACTTCCCTGAGAATTCCTGAGATTCCACAGTGGATTTTATGCCTTTTTCACTCAACAGTACACATGCATTGTCTGTAGTCCGGAGATCTGCAGCTAGGATATTTAGGAGGGAAACAGCTGTAGTCTTGAAAGTCAAATAAAACAGCTATGAAAAAAATCCCAGAATTCTTTGCAAAACCTTAACTGTAACAGTTAAAATGAAATGAAATTATATTACATGAATAATGAAATGACATTATTTGCCATTTGTAGGGGTATAAGTACAGGTACACTGGAATGCTTCTTTTCGGTAGGTGTACTCGTATTAATAGGTTGCAGCAGTACTGACAGAGACTTTTTATTTAAGAAAGACAGTCTTACTTTGTTCAGTAAATCACTGTTTAATAAAGAAAAAAAGAAGCAATTTATGTTTTGATTCTTTTACCCCCGATCTACCGAAAACGTCCCAAACAGTGACTTCAAAACCGAGGTACTTACCGAACTGTGATTTTACACCCCAGCTTTTGAAACACCCTGACTTGCTCTCCATGAGACATACACAGAGTTGAGGGTGAATTTTGGGGTCCGAATGCAAGGACAGGCCATTAATCTGGCACCCATGGGGCACTTTGTGGAGTTAAGAGTCTGACTCAAGAGTCCAACGAAGATGTGACTATGCTGCTGCGGATGGGATTCAACCCAGCAACCTTCCCATCACAGAAAATGAGGCCTAACCCGCGGAGCCCCCCCCAGGTCAGAAACCCAGATGACTGGGTTGGAAGGAGCATCTAGCTTTTGGGCACAGGTCGTCTCCATATGATGTTGTGTTTTCGAGTAGGAAAACAAGGGGACACTTTCCCCTACAGGCCCTGTTAACCACCGGTGACAGACAGCAGGTCTCCGTAGGCGCCCCCTTAGGGCCAGCGTCCTTAGGAATCAGAACAAATCTCAAAGATATTGAGGGTACTTGTCAGCGGGCACGGAACCTTCCAGATGACCATCTCGAGGAAGGCCACGCTGCGAGTTCCACGAAAATGACCAAAATAGTTGGGAGTTAAAGACGCCTGGCTGTAGCTCTGGCACCGGGATGCTCAAGCTGCTGCATCGCTGTGATAATAACAGGCTGCGGGGGGGGGCAGCAGCGGCGCTGCCTTAAATAGTCAAAGATAACATGCGAGATGTTAGCGGGGGCAGGCTTGGTCCTACTCCCAGGAGTGCCGTGCCAAGAAGTGAAGCACCCTCCACTTACAGCTTCCTCCCTCAGCGTTCTGTCGAAATGTTTTTGTCCAAAATGTTTTATTGAGCAGACAAAAAAAAAAATCACTTCTGATGACCTGAGTGCTTCTGTCCAATTATTCTGGGAAGGCATACGGGCTGCAAATTAAAAACAGCGGCTGACTCGCAGCTCCCCAAGACGGGTCTCCTCTGCATCACGGCACGGAGAATCGGCCGGCTGGCTGGCGTGGGCCCCGGCCTGGAGATGGGAATTACGCCGTTGTCATGACAACCCACAAGTGAAACGTCAGCTTCCAAAGAAGCGCAGCGCATCTGCGCCGACTGACTAAAAGCTGCGATATGCAAAGCTGAAAGCTGAAAGTAAAGTCAGCTAAGAGCCACAGTCTCCGGAACACGCGGACAAGATTCCGGGACACTGATCCCAAAAATGCCTCCTCACCCAAAGAGGTCACCTAGGTAAGGCAGACGTTTACTAGTGACATCAAAGTAGATCTCAGCATCTAACCCAAGCTGGTTAGGCTATTAGCTAGACAGCAAAGTGGGTGACTGCACCACAGTGCATTATGGGATACAGCTGTGTGAGACCTTTCATCCTCACCGTGACAGAACACACCGATAGTTCCACTCTGTGATCAAAATGTCTCACTGCTCTTTATTTAGTCCTCACCTTTTCATTACCAGAATCATAAGGTAACTGAAATCCCCACATGGAAATTTTAGTACAAGTACTGGACCAGTTGTACAGGAAGGAGAAGCCATCAGGGACGGGGGGGGCAGGGCAGGCAGCCAGGCCGGTGTAGGAACCCATTCCAGGTCCAGTAAAAGCAGTATCATCCAACCACATCACTGCCGAGGAATAAAGGTGATTACTGAGCCATTTGTGTAAAAACGCCACATTGTGAGGCGGCTCCGTCTCATGAATGCGGCCCCTTGTCTCAGCTCTGGCATGGCTGCGGTGGGGAACACCCAGGCTCCCGCGCTGCAGCTGCAGGGCTGCATATTTGCGGAGAGACTCGGCAAATGAAAACCCATCCGGAACAATTACGGGCAGCGCGGCCTTAGGAAGCGGCGATAGTGCAGCCTTGCTGCGAGGTCCTATGGCAGATTGCAGGCCGGGCTGGGGACCTGACCTCCATGACAGGGGCTGGGGTCACGGAAGCTCCAGAGTCGATACGACGGGCCCTGGATTCGGAGAACCCGGAACAGCATTTGGGAAAATGAGAAAATAACCAATTCCTGATGGCAAAATAGTGATTTCTCTTGCCAGGATGGTATCGCAATGAGGTAAAGACAGCCGTCACTTCATCCTCAGTGACTGAGTCCTTCTCATAAGATAAAGCGATCACAAGCGAACAACTTATGCACGTCATTGAGACACAGATTATAGGGTGTTACACTGACTTTTTCAGCCTCTCTGGAATGTACTTTGTTACTTGCAGTTTCATTAACCTGTTACCTTTTCTTGGATGCTGCCATGACGGAAAGGTTAACAGGAAGTCACCTAGACATTTACAAGTGACATTTACAAGTGTGGCTGCCCAAAAGTGACTCAGCACCCAGCTTAACAGCAATTACCTCAGACCTTGGCCCACTGGCTATCAGCGAGAGGCTTGGGTTCGTCTTAAAGTGGAAAAAAACGAGTTGTTTAAACTAGAAACCCACAAATATCAGCAGCATTCCCAAACTGGTGGATTGCAGTACAACAAGGAAACGGGAAACTTACTATCCCGAAATAATTCCTCCAAACTGACCCCTTTTCGCTAGTCCAAGAGAAACGAAAAGTAAAAACTTCATATACAAAGGTCCACATTTTTAAACAGAACTCTCAACATTCATACAAATTGCAAACAACTGCATATTTGACCAAACCCATTCGGCTGGTTCTCACAAAATGTCTAAAACTTTAAATATGCCTGCTCTCGAGTCGCACACAACATTCAAACTTGAAATAAGACGCAGAACAGAGACCAGAAAATGAAAATGCATTCGGAACAGACCTCCAGAAAGGCTTCCTCAGAAATACTCCCATCACTTTCCAGTCGGGAATGTGAGAAATGGTTTTTAACGGGCAGCCCGCTCCGTCCGCAGGTCTGCCCTCAGTTCAGCACACCTGTTGCCCTTGCTGGACGACCTCCTGACAGCCCATTCAGGAGATTGGACGGGGGGTTAGGACTCCTATCCAATTAGGGTGGACTTAGCCAGATCAGAAACTGCAGTCCCCACCCCCTTCCCAGCAAGGCCCGCCCTCCATCTGGGCAAACCTACAGATCGACTCCACAAGGCCACGGTGCATGCCTAATAGGGCAAACTAGCTGCTTTTGCCCCAGGGATCCTGTGGGTGGGTGCTGAAAGCTGGGTTCACAGGCACAGGAACCAGCCTGCAGAGTCATCCAATCCCAGCCTATCAATCTGCTGCCAGCTCCACCGTTTACATTCTTTCTTGGTCTTTCCATATCAGCCAGCTTTCGCAAAACTGGCAAAGAACCAAAATCCTGGGTGAATGCAAGACTATATCCAGACTCGCAGGGTGCGTTCGTTCCTAATCGAATCAGGGGACACTCAAGGCAGATGAGGCTTCACACGCACAGGCCTCCTGCCTGCCGTTTATCGAAAGTGAGATGAGCCGTTATACAAAGCACTCCGCACGCGTGCCCGTCACAAAGCGGCCATTGAAACATTCGAACACGCCTGACACGCAACGCTCCTCTCCCAAGGTTATCTGCGTTTAAAGGTGACGCCGGGGCAACGGAGCTACAGGAAAGGAGGAAAGCGAAACACTGATTATTTCGAGGCACCCTCAGGAAAGACCTCAACGTTAAGATCAAAGGGATAAGCCTGGAAGCCTTTACCTCCCACTGAGCCTAATCTGCTGCAGCCAGTCACCATCATCCCCTGTAGAGGGGGAGGAGGCTTAAGAACTGTCCATTCACCTCTGTCTCTCTGACCTAATCCACTTAATCCATTTACCGACCCCCCCCCCCCAAGGAGCTTACACGCCCACCGACATGTTTGTTAACTTCCATACGAGGGCTGTTGGCGTTCAGGTAGACAAGGTCCTTAGTAGGTGGGGTTCCTATACTATGGATGCAGTGGGGCCACCTGCTGGCCACCTGCAGGATCATGCAGGAGATCCACCCTGGTTATCCTCTGTGTCTGCACTCTCCCTCTAATACTGCTAATGCGCGCTAATGCCCCACAACATTTGTGCGTGGACGGTCAGCTCCGGGGGTGACTGGCAGACGAGCACATGAGCTCCCGGGAGAAGGCAGGGGGACATACAGGGCTTCATTCGGGCATCCTGCCTGGAAGCCAGAAGAGTGGCTATGTGGTCTACACCACAGATCACAAGAGTGGCTATGTGGTCTACACCACAGATCCTCTCCCTGGCGGGATTCACGAACCGGCAGCCCCCTCGTGACACCACTGCAGAACATGACGAGCTTTGAAGACCATGCTGTTTACACTATCTGACAGAGACATGGTCCAGCTTGGATTTCCCTTCTAGTTTTCACTGAACAGACCGTCTGCTGCCGGGGGCTGGGGGTGTTGGGAACGAAGGCTTGCTTCCTTCATAAAACAATTAATCTCAGACTGAAACTGAATCTGAATGCCTACAGTCTCAGGTCGTTCCATAACATTTCTAGGTTAAGCAGACACCATTCAGTGTGTTTACCCTTAGGAAGAAAACCAAAACTAGCATTTGTTGAGGAAATGAAACAGCTTTGCTCTAATGCTAGTTTCTCCTTTGCATACCGTTGATGAATATGATGAATACTCCCCAAAGCATGCGCAATTAACTCCAAATCATCACGCAAACCTTGCACAAATTGCAGAGTGAATCCAGTTAATATAAAATGAATAGTCTTCCCAGATGTAATTGCAGTGCACAGACACCACGGGATTCACCTACATTTCAAAATAAGAGACCTTAGCTTTGCTCCTTTGTGGCATCGCCAGGAGTTCAAACCCTTCTACTTATCTGGAGATACAGTAGTTGTCTTACTGTCTCCTTGGGGCTATCCGGTATTTCCAAAAAACTGGAAAGCCCAAGAAGCCGCACGAGAAGCCGGAAAACCCACCACATTCTTCACGGATCTGTACTTCCAGCGGCTGCCGCTCAGTCACCGTTTCAAATGTCCCCCCCTCAGAGACCCAGGGCTCACATTAATCAGTAAGTGTATCTGTGTGATGTCAGAAACTTCCTCCAGGACAAACGAGAAATCATGAGTTCCTCCACGTCTCAATGAAAAACCTGCCTCAGCTCAGTGGCTCCTTTTGGTCACAGTCTGCTCAAGTTCAGTGAGAGGAATCGCCCGAAGGCCTGCATTCCGAAGGCCTGCCTTCCCATCTCCGGCAACTGACAGAACACCAGCTAGTCTGACGAGGGCCACTGCCCCCCCCAAACAGTGTTTCACCTGCAGCCGAATATCTTCCACGAGGGTCCTTCAGACTTGACGCCCACGATGCAGTACAGCAAATTTGTCCCTATAATGATACCTTTTTATCTTTCATCCATAACAAGGCTCCAGACTAACTGTTCCATTGGTCGCACTAGTGCTACCAGCTTTCTCAGTTGCACCATAACATGATTTGGTCGCACCCTTTTTTTTGTACACACGCAGCAAAGCATCCCTCTCGTACCATAACCCCCGGTAGCGAGAGCCACTATTGTTGAAAGTGGTGCATTTTTTCCTTCCCCGTCGCAGCCAGTCCGCCTTTACCTGCACCTGCACTCTCATCCTCCGAGTTGGGACCTCTCTCTCGCTCTCCCACTCCACCAGCCTCCGTTCTCTCCAGGGTCACCAACTCTCACGCATCTGGTGTGACACTCGCACTTACAATCTCATTCTTTCACGCTCGCGCAAGAAATCTCACGCCAAATCTATTTCCATTACATTTCTTCAATCAGTTGACTCATACATGCTGTTGATCACTAGCCTAGAATATTATTTGTAACAGACAGAACAGGAGCTCCGACTGTAGATGGACTCTAACTAGCTCTCACACATCTGGCGTGACACTCACACTTTCAGACTCTCACACTCACGCAAGAAATCTTACAGCAAATCTATCTTATTCCATTATAAACATAAAATTAGCTAGATCAAAAGCGTTGGGGTAGTTTGCAAACCCTACAGACTATTTACAAAGTAATGAAACTATACATGGAAATGGGTGTGCAGACTTGTCTTGAATTGAAAATCTCACGCCAGCCAGCTGACCAAAGTTGGCAACCCTGTCTCTTCTCATTTTTTTTTTTTTTTTTTTTTAAAATAATCAACCATCGACCGCTACATCTTTGAATGTTTCATCATCAGTGCACTGTGCCGGCGTGAGCAAAACTGATAATAGTCCGTGGGAAAAAAATATATATACTACTTTCAACCCCAAACGCAGAACCCTGGCACGAAACAGACACCAAATCAAATGATCAACATGCACAACCCCACCCCCCCCCAACCAACAGCGACATCCGAATCCGCAAAAGTCTCTTAAATGGAGTTTCCACCATACGCCATAATGCCCATCTTCCTGGTAAATAGTCCTGCAGGAGACCGAAGTATTTTTAAAACACTTGTTTGCTCTTCATGCTGGCAAACATGAGGGGAAAACCCGGCCTTTATAGTAATAAATGTATGTTTGAAATTAAGCCTGAAAACAAGTTTCTGTTTCAGTAATCCACTGGATTTCTCAGTACAACAGGAAGCTGTATCAAACAGAGCCCGCTCAGTTTCTAAGTTTGATTCACTGTCATGCCAACTTCCTGTCTTTACTCAAGTGGAAGTTCATCCAGGGTCACTGGCAAGACCAGAAGAATGCCCATGAGCAATGCGGTCTGGAGAACCACAGAGGAGCTTGCACAGAAGCTGCAGTAAATCCTATTGGTAGGTTCAGTCGTTTATTCACCCAGTTCAGCTCAATTGCATACATGCTAATCAGATTTAACAACCAGAAATCACACCTCATTGACTCTTTTGAGCAAACTCCTGTGATCTATGACCCAGCCTGACAGCTCGCAAACCCCTCTGTGCCCAGCTGGAGTTGAGTTGATGAGCCTATGGGGTTCAGGCTACTGGGGAAGAAAATCTAGCATGCAGATCCACAATCAGACAACAGACGGCAAGAATATCAAACTGTCTGTCCACAACAAGACCCATGTGACCGGTTCCACAATGCGGAAGTGTAATTCTACCGGCAGCGATTTTGAAAGAATCTAATGAATCTATGAATGTAAGGAACCACACATCTCTGCCCTGGGATATTTCAGAGGAACATGCTTGCTATGCAAGATTCTCCAAGCATCCATGTGTTGCACCTGCCAATACAGCAACCACCGCCAGCTAAGCCATCATGAGCTGGAACCTTCAACACAGGGCGCTGCAGGACCCGCCTACGTATCGGCCAACTGCTTCAGGAGAACTCACAGAAACAAACAGTAGCCGAGCTGAAAGAAACAACAAAATACAATAGAGTCATGTGGGAAAGCGTCCGCTCCTAGAGGAGCCAAGCTACAGTTTCACCTGCCCAGCCCTCAGTGCGGTTTATAGGGATGAGCGCAGAAGTTCAGTCACATGGTGGGGAGAATTGGCCCTCAGAAGTCGGCAAACACGTGACCGGTGGGACTGAGGGTCACTCAGACAGATGCAGGTAACAGAAGGAGCTACTGACCTCATGCTCAAACCAAAATGAGTCTTTCTTCAAGGCAGCCAAAGGAAAGGATACACCAAGATAGTGACCCGGAGAAGATTTAGTGAATCACCGTGCACCGTGTGTGACTCTTTCAAAGCACTACAGACTAAACGGACATATGCCAGACTCGTTACGGAACCTGTCTGTGAAAAAGCGGCTTTTCAATGTTATATCAGATGGGGGCTTCATCAACCATGTGAAGGGTGTAACAGCCCAAGCCAAACAGCCTTACATCTGCCTTACATGACGACCACAGAAAATGGTAATCTCCAGCTGTTCAATCCAGCAGTAAATCGCATCCACCAAAAAGGTGTTGCAGTAACTGGAGATTACTGCTTCCTGATGCAGAGAAACTATGCTGTAACAGAGGGAGTTTACAATGGAGCATGTGAAGGACGTGACAAGAAGAGACAAGAAGAGACAAGGAGAGACAAGGAGAGACAAGAGACGGGGAGAGAGAGCTGACATTCAGCGGATCTCAACAGACTTATCGTACATCTAAGGTGCAGAGGAGAAAGCAGCAATTTCTGAGAAAACCACAGTCACAGAACCTTTTCCAGACACACACTGCAGGGTCCTTCACACTGCATTGATTTAAGCATGCTGGCGAGCAAACAAGACCAAGCAGTTTAAACCCCCCCTCTGCCCCCCCAAGACCCGGCTCAGCTGCCACAGGAACGCCACCACGACCCGTTAGCATCTCAGTGCCAAGGGGTTAACGTTAGGAAATTTTGTGGCATTTGCGGCTCATCCGTGCCAGAAAGCTGGACCTGTGGTTCTTCTGTAGAGTGCTCAGGCCCCTTCCTGTCTGAGACTCACCCCCCACCACCATGCCCAGTTTCTGCAAGCAAAGGGAAATTCCAACACCCACCAGAGAAAGGAGAGCCACAGCCTAGGGTGGGCTTCATCCTGGCACTGTGATCGCCCATACCCTCCCTTCCCCTCCCCAGGAATTGCTCGCCATGCTATTTCCATGGAGATACAAACAACCCTGCAAGTTTAGCGGAGGGGGGGGATGGGGATGAAATGACATTCTGAGTGGTCAGGGAGGTCAAACTTATTCCCCCGGTCGAAGCTCCGCCAAGGCTTACGTGATGTTGATATGCAGCGGAGACTGAGTCACGCTACAGGAGACCCAGCACGACAACCGAGGACGGCAAAGTAAACACGCTCATCTCACAGCTGAGCATCCTCCGAGAGCCCCTACTGAGGGACGGAGACGAGACATCATGGTTGCGGAAATGCTGTTTCCGTCGCGGCCTCACGATCGCTCAGAGTGGCAGCTTAGTCTGAGTCAGTGGCGACTGCGAAAGGCCGTCTTACTTGGCACTCTAACCTCCACAGGACAATAGTCCAGACGGGTTCCTTCTCATTTTAGTGATGTGTCCCACACAAACAATTTCAGGAACACTTCACCAACCAGCTGAAGCTGAACTCATTAAAACAGAAGACGATCCTATCGCAGGTTATCAAAACACGGGATTCTCTGAATGAATACACACACATTCACAATGAGTCCAGCTAATGCTACGTCAGACAAGCTCACGGCTACACAGTACACTGCCAGCACAAGTAGCACCTTCAGGAGTGACAGTACCCCCTTGGTCCCTGCCCCCACCCAGCCTGTATTTACCTTCGCATGGGGCCCCGAAATGTCTTCGGATCCTGCATTCCTCCTACCGTTCACCGTGCAAACCCATAATGCATCGGCACCGGTCACATCCCCTTCCTCGCTAACAGCTCTTCATGACCACCCACCCTCCTGTGAGGCTCCTCAAAGCCCAGTTTATGTAAGGGGGGGGTGGGGCTGAAGGCGGTCCTCTGCTTATCGTGGTGTGTAGAGCGTGTTTAACGATGCCTCTTCAGATGGACTCTGCACCCCCTTCTGAGTTTTACAGCCTGTGAGGAAATGGGATGCAAAAAAAAAAGCTTGGGGTTCCCCTCCCTCTTGCTCCCCTCCCCAATCCTTTTGGCCTCCTTTGGCAGCCGTGGCTGGGGGGGGGGGGGGGGGGGGGGAGGAGGCTGAGTGAAATCTG
>JAODJU010000025.1:16331220-16341278 GCA_026776725.1 Gnathonemus echidnorhynchus | reverse complement strand
GAGGAGGCTGAGCCTATGAGAGAAAGGAAAGCATTGACATACTGGCATTCTTGTGCGAGAGCATGAGCTCACGCAGCCGGTGCCGGCCAAGGGGGGGGGCGGATGGGGACGCAGCGCAAATACTGCCACAGGGACCGCTGAGACGCCTCCTCTGCAGGCCGACGGCCCTGGATCGGCGCGCCTCCGAGCGCCCAGCAACACCCACGTTCCCCTCGAGCCTGACATTCCCACATGAATGGAAGTGCACGTCTGTGCCCACCCCCTTTCTGGATACCTCGGGCAGCTTTCCCGAGTCGACACCCACCAGACGGCCTTCTACGCTCGCCTGGAACTTGCCGGCTGAGAGGATTCAGTTGCATAAACTTGGTCAGTGTTGCCGCGGGGGGGGGGAGGGGGGTGGCCCTCCAGGTCGAGACCATAGATCACTGACGGGCTACGGGATCTGTTCTGACTTCGTGTCACGTTCGAACCCCCCCCCCCCCTCATTCCAGGTTAGGGGGGTCAGACACTGACCCAAGGCCCACCTGGCCTTTGACACTTTAACAACAAGAGAACAAGCAGCTAAATAAATAAAAGTACATTTAAATTAGTGCTGAGCGGTATGACCAAAAATTTATATCAAGGTATATCTTTAAGATTCTGGCAGTTCCACAATATTTCACGATATACGTATATTTTTAAGTTTACCACGGCAGCAAGTGTTCCCATCAATAAAAAACTGGTGTACCAGTATACCGCCCAGTATCAATTTAAATTAAAAACAAACCAAAGAAATTGTCTTCACTGCCAAAGCTGTCTAATCTCCATTGCTTCCAGAAACCATACGGAGAATGAGCAGAAAATAGGGGACTGGGGCTCTTTAATACCACATGTAAGCTACGCCCACAAAGACGGAACTGCTTGAGAGAAGCAATCGCACAACTCACCTTCACCCATGGGAAGCTCATATAGAGCGGAGTGGGATCCCTCGGGCATGGCAATGGGGGCCTCAGGAGCTGTAAAAAAACGGGACCAGAGTCAGGTGCAGAACCTGAGGAGCAGTGGAGCTACAGGAAAACCACATCATAGCCGACTTGTCCTATAATGCAAAGCAAGGAAATTAAAAAAAAAAAAAAAAAATCAGTCAGGTGGCAGCACTGACATCCAGAGGTCAGTGAATAAAGAGGACGAGAAGAGTTGTTGTAGTGTGGACTCTTTCGATGAGCAGCTGTGTGAGGAAGTACGGAGATACTCACACATATATAACTCTGAAGCATATATATAACACAGAAGCACAAAGACATTATACGGCGCACAAATCAAGTAAATCACAGTCAAAAGAAAAATCGACAAAACACTGGGCAAAGAAGAGAATTCATTCAGACCAAGACAACACCTGCCCCCTGCAGGTCTGGTGGAATATCACTGCTGTACACATGCTGTATGCTCACATATGTGCACAAGAGTCCAGACCCAAGACTGTACACACCAGTATGAACTAGGCTTCAGGGCTCAAGTTGGCATGGGCTGCACATAAATGATAAAAATCATCCCCTTGGAAAAAACACCACCCTCTTCAACATACTCCTAAACTGTTCTGAGTAATAACACTCACATAAAGGTAAATCTTCCAGCTATCCAATTGTTAATTCTAGCCTACTCAAGCTTTCAACATCACTACTATCTCTCTCATGATCTCCCAACCAGAAAGAAACAGAGATTTTCCATTGCTAGAAAGCGTGGTAAGTACTTTCTTTACCCTCGTCAAATGTGCTGGTACTACAGGTGCAATCAGGGCCAAGAGAATAAATGTACGGCCTCAGAAAGTCGTGTTTTCATACGAAGAAACCAGCAGGTAGGATACCTGACGTTCGGCATTAGGGCATTTCCAGGTGTGATTCTGCTGCAAAGGCATTCTACAGCTAACTGCAATTTCAGAGAAGTTTCCATATTAGCTAACATTCAAAAATAGGGTTAAAATTAAATAACTAAAGCGTTGAGTGTGTTGCAGCCAGCTGAGCAGCTAGTTATGAAACCTTCTCCCCAGATAAATGTCTTGGCGAGCAGTTGGTTAGCGATGGTGCTGCTGAGATTGAATTTATTTGAAAGTCAATATATTTTGGATCAGTTATAATTCTCTCTCTTTTGTTCATTCTCTCTCTTTCTCTCTCTCCCACACACACACTCCCCTGGCATTTAAACTCACACAATTTCTATAAACATTTTTTTCTATTCTACAATCAATAAACACAGAACATATACCTTACAAGAGGTTTGTTCTTTAAGCAGCCTGAAGTTTATCGTTATATTTTCCTGGTTGTATAACACTACAAGCATTTCAATATAACAACATGGGCAGCGGTGGCTTAATGGTTAGGGAAGCGTGCTTGTAATTGAATGATTGCAGGTTCGAATCCCACGACCACCAAGGCACCCCTGAGGTATCCTGAGCAAGACACCGCCCCCAAGCACTGCTCCCCGAGCGCTGAATTAGCTGCCCCCTGCTATGGCACGATGTCACATATGGGTTAAACACATTTTGTTGGTGTGCACTGTGTGCTGTGGTGTGTCAGCAATGACAACTGATAACTAAATTCTGAATCTGTACAAATTTTGTAAGAAAACATAAACCACAAAATATGTATTTGCAAGCCCCCTCTGTGTGCCTCTTCACGTCTATCACACACACACACACGCCATCACTGAGGTACCTATACTATAGCTATTCCTGATTCCAAATGACCAGGGGGCCATACATTACAGGCCCGAGTGTGCAACCCTGCCTGTCTGCCCCTGTGCCAAACACCCCCACCATCTCATGCCCGAGGAGGAGCAGGAGGAAGAAGAGCACATCAAATCTCACCGTTTCGCAGCCAGCGGACTCATCCGCACCAAGCTTCCAGGTCCGAGTGTTCCTGAGAGTTCCTCACGCATCACAGTCCCAGTACAGGGAAGGGCGCCCCCAATCCCAGCGGGAATCGGAGTGCCGTGATTTCGTGAAGAAACGGCAGGCCTGTCTAGGGGTCAGTCAGTGACACTTAAGCCCCCCCCCAAAGAAGATTGATGAGGGGAGCAGAGGGAGGGGAACCCCAAGCTTTTTTGCATCCTGTTTCCTCACAGGCTGTAAAACTCAAATTGGGTGCAGAGACCACCCCTCCCAACTGACTGAAAGGCTGAGGTCTGTCTGCCAAAGCCAGAGTCCGCGGTCTGACCGCACTCACCCAGCCGAGCCCTTTCGCTTGTTCCTTTGTGTCCCGTTTCCGCTCAGTTTTAATGACCGCGCTCGCCACTTCCTGCCTGCTTCCTCGGCCCCCCCTCCTTCACTCTGCGAGGCCATTAGCCGGGGCCAGGGGACACTGGGTGTCCACCGGTCACCCCCCCAATGTTGAACCCACTACAAAAACAAACTGTCACAAACCGTCCGGAGGCCATCAATCCATTATCAGCTCACGGATGGATAGACCAGTCAGGGTGCCTGATCATCCTACTCAGCCAATTGAAAGCGATCCAGGAATTAGCTCTCCGCCCCCTCCCTGCCTGCTGGCCCGATCCATGAAAATGAAACCCAATAAAAATTTACGCATGTTGCTGATTGTCAGTTTTAGCTACCATCTCGGCTGTCTTTTACGAACCAGCTCCACAGCTAACAGTCAACAGCTCAAGCTGCACCACCTAATCCTGCCAGTAGGTGGACCCATTTCTGCAGCTTCTGCAGATCTCTGTAAAGCAACACATAGGGAAGCGTTGGTCACTCAGCATCAGTGTTTCTCAAACCAGGCCTTGGGTGACCCCCCCCCCCCAGACGGTTCACGTTTTTTTGCACTCTCCCAAATTCCCTGACTGCCTGGGGGGGGTCCCCGAAGGTTTGAGAAACACTGCTGTACATCACAAATCTGTCTTTTGATCACTGAATAAGACACATGGGGCCCAATCAGACGTCACGCTGATACAGGAACACGGCCCACACATGGCAGCTCTGAGACTCGACCCCCTTCACGTTCATAACCAGCACATATTATGCTCCAAATGTTCCTGTCCTGATCCACCACAGTAGCAATTGATTCTACACATCCACAAGTCCTTCATCACACCGTGGCGCAGGGGTGGGTGATATGACCTAAAATCATCATCACGGTATTTTTCACGATATTCACGGTATATTCATCTGGCTGGCGTGAGATTTTCAGTTCAAGACAAGTCTGCACACACATGCACATGCATTCACATGTATGTCGCAGTTTTATTACCATGTAAATAGTATGTAGGGTTTGCAAACTACCCCTGCGCTTTTTATATAGCTAATTTTAGGTTTATAATGGAATAATATAGATTTGCCGTAAGATTTCTTGCGCGAGTGTGAGTCTGAAAGCGTGAGTGTCACGCCAGATGCGTGAGAGTTGGTAACCTTGAAAATGTATGTTTTTTTTAATGCTTTCACCTGAGCTGATTTGTATAAAAAATAAACTTTATACAGTTCTTAAACCGGTTCAGCAGGTTCTGGCATGATCTGAGAGGGTTCTACTTACAACCCAAACTCAGGCAGGAGACAGATCAGTTATCTCCTGTGATTTGGACCATGGCACATTCAGGCCCCCGGGGGTGGGGCTCCTACACGTCTATGGTGTGATGAGAGTGCAGCAAGGGCCCTAAGGGGGGGACCACTGGTCTGGGGCAGCCTCAGTCCTCATGAGCCAGTTGCTTAAACACTGAGAGGCGGAGCCAAACCAGAGGATCCAAGTGACATCGCTGGGCAACTGCAGTAAACAAACAAGCCCGAACGAATCCATCCTTGGCCAAAGGCGCAGCTGAGACACAAAGAGCTCCAGTGTCGTCTAGCGGGGGGTCGTACGCTACCTCTCGACGCCTAGCACGCGCACGTACCACGTACAATGGACAATGCGATACACACTGTGGGGGGGGGGGGGGCGCGCTTTGATTTGCGCTTATAAATCAGGTCCTGTTACAAATGGGAGTTTGCATGCATGCATTCACACGAGCGCAGTCAGCGTGAAAAGGAACACGCAACTGCAAAACCTCATCCTGTCATGGTGGGTCACCACCACTGCACGCCCACCAGGTCAGCACAGGAGAACATCAAAGAGCAGGGCCCATGCACCCATCATGTCCCACTGGGTCGCCATGGAAACCGTCTTCAGCCTGTAGAACACAGCTGTGTTGAATGTAGCAGGTCAGGTACCACTGACTACAAAAAAAAGTGCCAAATTAAGACGTTTTTGTGACCACACTACTATTTCGAAGACTGATCGCATAATCAACATGAGGTTATGAAGGAAAACCAAATCAGATAATCACTCAGAGAGCGATACGATCTCTGACCCAGTGACAATCCAGCCAATCGTAAGGTTTCAGTTTCACTGACAACATTACTTTGTCTTTGAACAAGCACATCACCAAGAAAGCAAAAAAATACATATTTAGCACAGAGCCACTTTCCAACTGGATCTGGCCCGGCTCGGCATCGACCATTTCCTTGTTGGCAGTTCTAACCGACAGTGGAAAGATGAAGCAATAAATTTGAGGGGGAAAAAAAGAGAAGGATGAGAATGGATGCACTCGGGACATGGGAGATAAAAGGGGGAGCTTGAGAAAGAGAGAGAGAGAGAGAGAGAGAGAGAGAGAGAAGAAATCAGGCTAGATTGACTGAACAATTTGTACTTTATTTCACCGCTAACATTCTGATTTATGTGAGAGTTGAGACAGCCCTAAAGAGGAGTGTTCTCACCCTGCAGCTGAGGACGCAGGCCAGGCCGTGAGACGCGCCAAACCCCACGCCATACAGTTTGACACACTCCACTGGAAAGTTGCGGAAGTTTGACAGCAAGCTGACAAGGGTCAGGAAGACGACTCCACGGGTGTTTCGTGCTGGAGAGGGAGTCCATTTCCCTCTTGGGTTGGTCAGCTTTTTCAGGACAGGGTGAGCAAATGGTTTAACCAAACAGAGTGGCACCCAGAATGTTGTGGGTTCGGGGAAGACAGGCTGTACAAATAAGAAGAGCAGAGCTATCCTCAGAGACATCAGGAAAGCCTATACCTGCTACAAGAAGGGTCTGATTCAAGAATTTCACCATGGCTGCGAGAAAGCGGATCACAGCTCCCTGACACTCCTGAAAGTGTACTGGCACTGAATCACAAGTCAAAGTAGTCACTGGTCACAAGGAGATCCAATGTGAATCACAACAAAGATGGATGTGGAGGTAGGACAACAGCAGCAACAGGGTTCAGGTAGGTGACATAAACAGCATACCTACCACAGACAGGAAATGACATCACTGGGAATGCCATGAAAATTGCCCAACACAGGCAGAAACCATGAGTTTTATACTCCCTGATAAGACATCACATGCCCCCAAGACAAACAAAGGATTAAACACCCAGACTATTTGCTGTGCTAAAACTGTTAGGTATCAGTGAGGCATAATGTGTAGTAAGTAAAAATAACTAACCAGCGATGAGTGGGTAATGCACCCCTTCCATTTACCAACGTGTGGAAAAATCCATCCATCACTTCCACAAAAAGTCGTTTTAACAAGCACTGATTTTAATGTGATACAGGCTACAGGCTGGCTACATACCCCATAATCACTTCTCATAAACACCTACCAGAATATTTCAAAGTTCAAGAAGCAAGTATCTTAATAAGATTTCAAACCTTCCGAAACCTAAATAAAAGTCAGCGGATAAAACGAACAGTTCCTCAGTTTAATGCCATCGAACATAAATGCAGTTTCATAACAGAGACACTCTTCCTTGTCCTGGGAAACCATCTCTCCAGTTTAAAACGAATTCTAAACAATCTTGCAAACAAGCCTGACCTAAAAATAAAAAACAAAAGGACCTCCCCCCCATGCTGTACAGTTTTCCTTCCTAAGAAAAGAAAGCTCGCCCCCCCCCCCCCCGACTTCCCGAGTCATCAACTGGACCAGGCCCAGGGGATTCTGGGAGAGGTTGATATGCATCCTCATGTTGACATCACCTAACAGAAGCCCTTTCGAGGAAATTCAGGTCACATTTTCAAAACTGCAGATTGAACCAATAGGAACGCAAGAACTCCAGAAGTCTGCAGTCTATGACTTTTTCAGAAGGAATCACTGTATGCCTCAGCAAAGGCAGTAAGCACCTGTTCCTCTCCTTGACTCATCCACAATAAGAACCACCTCCTTGTTAGTCAGTAAACAAAAGGTGTGGGTACATTATAGATGAGTGAAGTTTCTGGATTTTGTTTCAGAAGATGAGTAGCATGAGGAAAATCACTCAGAGGAATCGTGGCTTATTTCCAGCAAGGGGGGGGGGGGGGAAACAACACCCTTAGAGTAAGATCCAGAGTTCAACACCCGCTTAGACAGAGGCAGCTGAGGACACACACTTTCAATAAGCTACTCAGCCTTCTTCCCTTTGTATTCACGTGGAAACCTAATAAGGAATCATCAAAATCAAGGCCAAGGTTCCAATTACATTTTGGAGTTTGCTGAAAAGATGGGACTGATAAAGACCACCTCCAGCCCCTGCAGGGTGCTGCCGAGATAAACGACACACAGACCACGACACGGTTGCTAGTAATCGCTTCCATCTCTCATTGCACAAGAACTCTGGAATTCCAGACGGCCTTGATGGGCTTACCTATCAGCTTGTGAGACGCTTCAAGGAAAGTCTTCTAAACAAAGTGCCGGGCTTCCAGATCTCACTCACACAACTGGCCACATCGCCCAACCTCAAAGGCTCTCCTCTCCCACACTAAAGATCATGTCTGACGGGAAAAAGCACCTACAGCATGAAGAGCTGCATCAGCACAAAGGGGCCTATTTTGGTCGGAGTGGTCATGTGACATTTTTTCAAAGCACGAGAGAGGCCTTTAAAAGCCATCTTTGATCAATATTCTATGAAGAGCATCAAACCCAGACCAAGTCTGCACTACACATCTTTGCATTCCGGACAATTAAATCCTCAATTGCCTTGTCGGTAAGAGTATTATTATTAACCTCGTCTTCTGGGACATCAGCTTCACTGGAGAACATCCACGTGACTCTCAGATGCTGAAGGCACAGCTCCCTCCTCATTCCAAACAAACTGACTAATTAATGTCAGCCAGGAAGGAGGGAATTTGGCAAGATTTGCGACAATGGCGTCATGTTTAAAAATATCGAGGCATGAACGATGGTCAATCTCTGCACGATCTCTGCAGGGTGATGGAATGCAGGACAAGGGCTACAGTTGGTCCATGGGTGGCTCGCTCCAAAAATAAAATCAAACCATGGCCCAAACATTGTGGAGGTGGGTTCATGGCTGAGAAGTTCCTAGTCTTCAGCAGCTTGCTGCTGAAATGGAACAGATTCCCAGCATGAGAAGGTAAGCAACTATCATAAGGAGAGTTAATACACCTGCAGCTATGGCAGGAATCTGTGCCATCTTAGTAATCTAAGAGCTTTCAAGAGCAAGATATATAAATGACTTCCCTACCCCAAAAAACAGGGTAAATCAGTAAATTGGTGTGAAAGGGAGATGTGATGCTTTCCAGGAATGCTTACTAGCTACACAGCCCTTACAGTACATGGGCCAGAACAGCTATTCCAGAAGGACCACATGGTTCCTCCTCCCACCGAGTGTCCGTTTACCAGAACGACCCTGCAAAGCTTCTTTCACTCCCTCTTTCTACGGCATAGTGATTCCAACACTCTTCCTATGGCCAACACAGACACGGTTGAGCGGAGCTGATACTGACACTGACCAAAGTCGCATTCTCGGCCTGCCGAAGCTCTGGAGCGACCCCCCCCCCCCGGCACACATCTGCAGTGGCTGGGGTTAGGGTTAGGTGTGGCAGGCTCTGGCTGCATGAGAACCTCCTACCGTTGTTTAAAAGGCCACCCATTGCCTGCTGGAATAGTTTACTTTCACTTTTACTTTGGAAAACTACAAGTATTACTATTTATCTTTTACCAAATTCACAACTAAGCATTTTAGTTAGTGCGCACATCTTGTGCAAAGGTGAAGGCCAGTTACTGGACTGTACACTAAAGTAGCGTCCTGGCTAACATTCATCTGAAAGTGCTACCGCCCCCATCCCCTGAAGTGGGGGCTGTCAGTCTCACTCGATGACAATGGGGGGTTTATGGCTTTCCCACTACAATGACCACTGCAGCCGTCAGGTCCCCTACAGATTCCACTCATTTCAGCAGCCCAGTGAAAAAAATCCTGACAGTGTACACAACCAGTGCAGCATAAGCCAACTTGTTTGCTTTCTGCGTTTACGGTTGACTCCATCATGGTAATGCTACTTCGGGGTTACGGGGCCATGGTGACCCAGGAGCCCGGGACAGATGGAACATGTCAGAACATCAGGAAAGCAAGACTGGATTCATGCAGAGACTCAGTGGATTTCCGCTGAAAGGACCTGCATCAGTGGTGGGTGGGACAAGTAAGGAAATTGTTCAAATTAAATTAAAAAAAAAAAAAATGCAAATCAAGCCAATTGTACCAAGAGAAGGAAAATCGGGCTGTATGCACGGATGGTACGGCACAGAAAAACCAAGGAAGAGCTGCTATCTTCAGGCAATTCGGATCGTGAAAGAGGGCAGTGTTTAGGACCCGCAGGCCAGCATTCTCCTATACATATATATAAATACTTATTTGAACTCTTGCAGTACCTCCACTCACTGCCAGTTCTGCCCAACACAAATATTTATGGTTAATACTTAATGTCTAATCTTTGTATTACGTTATGCCCTGTCTCTGTCTTATCTATCGAGCTAATGTGCCTTTTTTCAGAGTCTGGGGCTACATAGCTGCACACTGCTCTCAGTCGAATTGTGTGTGATAAATAAAACTTTGAAACTTCGAACTGAAACTAATTTTGTGGGTATTCTGAAAACTTTGCTAACTAGCCAGCCACCTAGCATCAAGGATACTGGGAGAGCAGCTGCACTGGGATACTGGGAGAGCGATAAGCTTTGGCAGTACTCAAGGCTCAGCCCCTCCCCCTCAGAGTAACCTATATCTGCCAGTCAATCAGGAAATGGTGCGCAAGTGCCCCGCCCCCCGCCCCCCGCCCCCCGCACGCTGCGTCA
>JAODJU010000025.1:16296462-16318254 GCA_026776725.1 Gnathonemus echidnorhynchus | reverse complement strand
GATGGGGGGATGCGACGTCGTCACTTCCTGTTTTGGCAGCCTTTCGTGGGGAAACCAGATCACATCTCCGTACAAGCAAACCTGATATCAGTCTGTCACAATAACCTTGATGGAGCACAAATGCACTCCTGGGTCACGCCCAGGCATGGTCATGTAAAGAGCAGCGACGATCATTGGGAAGGGAACCGGAGACAGTCACGCTGCTGAAAGTACTGCTGCAGCACTTCCTAAACCAAGCACTGAATAATCCTCCTCATCTTGAGCAGGAATAAAAGCTAACACTAAAAAAGAACCTCAAAGCCATTTACAAGTGTACAAATCCAGGAGTAGACAGCGGTAATTTCTTTCCCAGAGGTGACTCAAAGAACCCGTTTTCACATGCGAATTCCAGAGAAATACAAAGGTAAGCCAACCTGAATAAACCACTCTTTACAAAACAGGTCCCGTATCACATAGTGCCGTGCCAGTGACTCAAATGCCAGGAACCAATTACGCAACGTCCCATATCATTCAGTAGCTAGATGCATTAAATGCATATAGTTGTCACTTTCAATTTCACACCAGTACATCTCACATGAATGTGTGGTACACCATGTTAGACCACAGGAATATAGAGGAAAACGCAGTATTACTTACACACACACACAGACGCGCAACAGCGATAATGGTTCCGCAAGGCTTTGTTCTGATTCCCAATTTGTGCATTAATTCAAAAGCACAGAAAGGGCACATAAAGTCATCACGCGGTTCATTCCCACATGACCCACCCTATCGTATCTAACGGACGAATATCAAAGGCCTTTAAAATTCACCCCGGGAAAAAAATGACACGGAACCGTGGAGGAGAACGTTTCGAACATACAGGACAGGCTGCCGATTTGCACAGAAAGCACAGACTGAATGCTACAAGCAGAACCTATGTCTAGGTTTTTGTAAACAGTTCAAGCCCATGAGCAGCCCAGTAAGTCTTTCCTTGCTGTCATCACATGGGTACAACAGTCCCAGACCCACGTGGTCTGAAAATGTGCATTAAAGCATAAAAACACAACCAGATGTTTGTGGAGATGGGGAATTTTATCATTTTTCCTGAAATAGCCAAAGGATGGTGTAAAGCCAGCAAAAAGACAAAGAGGAACCTTAATGCTGATCAGGAGAATTTCCTTCTGTGCGGTTAGGAATGAAACACGTAGCACTCTGGATCTCAGAGAAAAGCTTCTCCAGAACTCAACCCAACCCAGATGCCTCAACCCAGGGCTGGTGCTACCCTACCAGGGGCCCTACGCAAAGCTTTACTTGGGAGGCCCCTCTACCAAGAAAACTGATGACTGTTTCTCTTCCTCCATCATGCAAGTCATTTGGGGGCTCTAAGCAACTGCCTTATACCTAGAGTTGGCCTTCGCTGAACCCCACACTTACTCTCTGACTGGACTGTGGTGAGGACCAGGACAGTGACCACCGCCTTGCTGGACTGGCCTGCCGAGTCGGCGACCGTCAGTTGGAACTTGTAGACACCAGGCGAGAGATTGGAGACCATGACTTGATCTGGCTGTTTTTTCTGACATGGCCAAAGACATAAATATGAGGTCTGGATCAGGAATGTGCACTAAAAACCAAGAGCATTCCAGAAAAAAAAATCTTAAATAAAAACAAAACATACTACCTTTATCCTAAGAGTAGAGACCTTGAATCCTCACAAACACAAAACTAAGAACTACAACTAAGTACTCCAACACAGGTGTAATTGTAATTGAAAGCAGTGTGGACTGGAGATCATAGAAACTACGTTCACCTCCATGACCACAGAGGAGTCACCAGAAACGAGGGTCCATTCATAGGTCTCAATCTTATGGTCATCGATGCTCTCAATCCCCTGCAGAAGCACGTCTTCATCTGGCTGCACCACTTTATCCGGCCCCACCCTGGCAATCGGGGGTCTGTCTTGCTCTATGAGAGGATGTTAAGGACCTAGTTCAGAAGATCATCTGACAGACAGCAATTCACTGTTTTGAGTCTCGAAAAAGACTCAAGACTCACCAGGAACACAGATTGTAGCCACAAGGAACACAGAACACAGCCATTAACGGGTAAGTAGAAAAAAATTATACATTTTGATACGATTACGTGTCATTTTTAAAGGGATTGCAACAGATGTGCTTTCAATTCGAGACAAGTCTGCATGTATGTAAGAGTTTTATTACCTTGTAAATAGTCTGTAGGATTTTCATACTACCCCAAGGCTTTTGATGTAGCTAATTTTAGGTTTATAATTGATTAATATACATTTGCTGTAGCCTGTTACAGAGTTTTAATCGGGAACGGCCCGATAAACAGCGGAAGCTTCAAACAAGAGGCCGCTAATGACTTAAACCGAAAGGAAGGTGTAGTATGAGGGGCCGCCAGAGCAGGACGTGTCCAAACAGGAGCCGCCGTTCGGCTACTTTCATGACTGGCAGTCGCCGTCTATGGAGCTTCACATAAATTTCATGTGTTTGTACTTGGAGAGAAGGTATCTCCGCATCATTTGCTCGTTTAAGAGGCTGATGTTTGTGAATAATTCAAACTCTATGAAAGTGTTTCCCCCTACATAATAATATTCCGGTGTGGTTTTAGGTTTCAGTTGTGTGTCGGTCGTGAATATAAATGACGTCAGTTACCAATAAATCGTATGTGGCTTATTTTTCAGTACTGCCAGAGGTAAACAATGCACAGTTGCTGTAAATAGTCTGTAGGGTTTGCAAACTACCCCAGCGCGTTTGACGTAGCTAATTTTAGGTTTATAATGGGAAAATATAGATTTGCCGTAAGATTTCTTGCGTGAGAGTCTGAAAGCGTGAGTGTCACGCCAGATGCGTGAGAGTTGGCAGCCCTGACAACATACAGTATATTTGATATACCAGGAAAAATAATGAATTCTTACGGGGACCAGAAGGGCCCTTGAGGTACTCGTCGAAAACGGTCTTCATAATATAGTTGCTGAAGCCCTTCTTCCTGGCCATCTTGCAGACGTACGTTTGCTTGTACACACAATCGAAGAGAAAACACGCTTTGATCATGCCCTCGTCCGCCTCGTCCTCCATCAAGGCCAGGTTACAGCGGGGGTCCTTGCAGCAGGAGCGCACGCAGTCCTTGGCGCTGGTCACGGTCGGGGAGGCGATGAAGGTGGCCCCCTCCTTCACCGAGAGGTCCGTGTCCAGCACGAAGTCCTCCTCGCCCCTCTGAAAGGTATCCGTACATTGCTCCCCGAAGGTGTCGGCCCGCAAACTGGGCGATCGAAGCAGCAGCAGGACGCTCCACAGCAGCCCGACCTGGGAAGGGATCATCCTGAAGACAAGGCGCGTCCCCGATGAGACCCAAGGTACCTCGACTACTGAAATAAAACGGCAAGTTACATTTTAGTTCAGTTAATGCTGTCAGTGAGTTATAATACTTCATACCGACTAAGAGATTTAAATAACACCGTAAAACATAAAAGTCGATTGTAACTACAATGGTACGTTTGGATAACATGACTATATAAATACATTTAAAGCAAATACCAGAACACACGGCCTCTTAGATACAGGTCCTACCTTGTCGCTGGTCTTTATGCCCTATAGCTGAATTGTTAAAGGGAAAAAAGAAGTCGAACTTGTTTTATTTCCCTTTTGTACTATCCCACACGTCTAGTCCACGGCTTCTTGAAACCAAGAAATATTACTCAATATCTGTACATAGCAAAGTTATTGCCGATCTCGTTTCCCGGAGTCTCTGTAGTTTAACCATTCGCTTGTTTTCAGGTGTGTCTCCTCCTCCCGCAGCTACCTGTAAAACTCAGGAAGTGGAAGAGTCCAGTGGGGGCAGGGTGTTGGACGCCTGAGTCACCTGCCACTGATGCATGACCACTAACCAGAGCCACTGCCAACAGTTGCTATAATCAGAACTTGTTTAGGCTGATGTCTGCAAATTACTTCGTAGAGATTTCCGGAGGTCTCAGGTTTTTGCGGCTGGATATGGATTTCCTGCCCTTTTACCGTAACACCAGGTTGTGCGTTTTAAAATATGGACATGCAAAGAACACCTGTTGCAATAACATATTAATATATGCTGTAATATGCACACATCATGGTACCACTATTCACAAAATAACAGGCGTAAAATATGCAGTGGCGCAACCAAATATAATCGTGGATCGTCATATATTCCAGTAGACCTCTTTTATGCCTAGAATGCTTAAAGTTAATATCGACGTTTTATGGGTGATAAATGACCATCTGATGTACTGGACTAGGATCAGCATCCAGTATCTTCCATCAACCGATATTCGGCAAACATCTCAAGCAAAGAGCTGAGTATTACTGTTGCCCTCGCCATACGTTCCGTTTCCTAGGCAACAGAAGTGTGATTGGTTGTGCCACAGGCATGCCAGCAGCCAGGTTGGTGGCCGCGTTTGCTTGCCAAAAACACGCAGATGCCTAATGTCTTTGGATAGCAGCCCTGTGGGTGTAATACTTTCGCTGAATAACTGCGTGTGCTGACCAGCAGATGGCATTCAGTCACCTGTACCAAATAAAATTCGACTGCATAATGGGGGTCCCGTCTCTCAGGTGAGATGGCTGCACTGAGGCAAACTAACCTGTATTACTGTAGGTATTATATATCCTGTGGCACTCATTGACACAGTAAGGCTGTTAAGTCAAACTAGTTGCACCTACAGGCATTATAAAAAAAAAAACAATGACGTCTGGTGTATAGCTAGGTATTAGGTGGTGTACTGATTAAGTCATAGCGGGGGCTGTTCTGTAGTATGTGTGAGCAAAGTACTTAACCTAAAGTACTAAGTAAAATGAATTTGATATAAAAAAAAAAGGTCAGTGAAGCAGATGTAGAAGAACAGGCTTGGTGTGACACACGGCCGTCGAGTGAGGTGAGCCCCTCAAATAAAGAACTTTAGCAGAGTAAGACCTAACTGAGTAAAGTAATCATAAAACTTGCTAGCTCTTGGCTGCAAACAAGCCGGTGTTTGTGGCTGAAGATTTGGTGGAAGCCGACCTAATTATCTAGTACAGGAAGGAAATGAGGCAGACAAGAAGCCTTAATGATAAAACCCCTTAACCATCATCATCACCTCGTTTGTGATGTGCAGGATCACCTTCGTTTGTGATGTGCAGGATAGTCTTTTCACATTTTTACTCTATAGCTCATGCAGGACATAATAATTTTTATTTTTTTTTTTACAAAAAGGTTACTTATGTTTTTTAAATAGTCATAATGGTTTCAGTGACAAAGACAAAGAGTGTGACGATACAGGGTGTTAAGCGTGATTAAAAATAAATCTTTCAAAATCATTCACTTTAAAGCTTTTCTCGTCTTTTATATTAACTGCGTAATTTCAAACTGTAAAATGATCTGCCAGTCATGTAAAAACTACTTACACCCCCTAGTTAAGCAAGAACACATTTTTACATGATTAACTAGCAGCTTGATCATTCCCAACAAAGACTTACTTTCCACTGCAGTCTTTGTTGTGAGATTATGTGTTCAAATGTGCACATTTATTTCTGTTTGTTTATACTGAATGTGACTTACTATGTAACTTATATTTAAATGCATTGTCAGAGATTGACTCACAATATGAGTCATACAGCTTCAGGGAAGTGAAACTATGTCAAGATACCGATAATATTTTCTCAGAGCCTTTGTGGGACTCGCCATAGACAGGCACCAGCAGAAAGTCAGGACTTTGGTGAAGTCCAGGACAAAGGGCTTTTATTAATGAAACTAGCTGATATATAGAGATTCTGTGCAGGAGAACAAGAAGTGCTATGTACTCAGAAAACCACAGAATGATTCCGCAGCCTGACGTTTACACTACCTATCAGACAGAGGGAATGGTTATTTTGTGGCAGTCTAGAGCAACACAGTCAGACTACATGCTAAATCATCTTAAGTAATTTTCAAGAACAAAAATAAAAACCATGATCATCACTCCGTTTCTCATACTAGGACGTGAATACATCACTTTTTGTGAATAATTACAAAAATTAAGTTGGTTCCTGTTAAAGAAGAACCAAAAAGGGGGCGGAGGGTTATTATTTTGGCAACTGAAGAACAATCCGATTAAAATGGTCTCTCTGACTGAATGTGGTTCCTTCCACTCTACCTGGTCTGGGATGTGTACTGTCTTTGCAACTTGTCTGTTTTGCACAAAATGTATGTTAATCTGTGATCAATGTACAGTACCTTGCTTCTGTATACACAAGACTTGCCCCCTGGGATCAATAAAGTTCACCTAATCTAATCTAATCTAATGGGTGAATAACAGCAGTATGGTTACACTCCTAATAGTTTTCAGCATTAACATTTCATTCATGACTAATGCCTTTCTGGTTTGCTGTGACTCAAGGACAGATTAAAAAGGGGTGTGCTTTCAGTGAGAGCTGCCATCAGAGCTTTAGTAACTTGTAACTGCAAGCATACTGGTTGAACTGGAGATATCTGCCCACAGGCTACAGTAAACTGGTGAGAGCAGTAAGTCCTCAGAGGTCTAGAATAGGTGTTTATTGTGAGATCACAGTCAGTCTCCAGCTTAAGCCACCTCTGTATATGGCCTCTGGTGTTACCCTGGGATACTCATTATCATTGACAGCAGGATTTCAGTGTCTCAATGAGATTATTAGTGAGGCGCTAACTGAATGGGAGAGGAACCAGAAGTGACAGGCGTGACAGGACAGGAAGGGGCGTGTCCTTGTAGGCGAGTCACGGCCGGTCTCTCAGACTACCGCTGGCCGTGAGGTTGCCCTCTGTGGAAAGCTGAGCCACTGAAGTGCTGAATAATTCAGCATTTGTAACAGACGGGACCGATATGCGGGTCTACGCCTGACTGATGCGGCCTGGCAAAACAGGGCAAAAAAAGGTAGTGTTTATTTTTGTTTGTAAGGGGATCTGTGGAAACCCTGGGCTGGGCCACCCCCATGTGCCCTTTGATGGTTTGGCTCGAGGGGGTGACCACTTTTGCAAAGCGATTTGTCCACTGGGGCGCGTGACCTGCCAGGAGAAAAAACACAGAAGCCTACTGCCTTTTCAAGAGGGTATCCCCCCCCCCCCGCTTAAACGATGATTACACAGCCAACGCCATCCTCCGCACATCTCATCTATCATTCACCATGCTGTAACATGAGCCTAAACAGCACCACAGCAATTCGCGAGGAACAAATGATAGCGTTTGTTATGAAGTGTTTAACCATGATGATATCACTCACACTTATCAGGGGAATTTTGGTGCAAATGATATGGCTAAGTGGAGCAAAAGGTAAAGACGGACTTCCCTGAAGATGACTGAGTGGCGGTCTATTCTCTCTGCTTTCCTCCACTTCCTGTCCCATCAGCTCTTGGATTCCAACGCCCGTCATCACGAAAGGCCACTGTGACGCCAGCCTTCATACAGTAACACCTGAAACTGAAGTAGAGTCACTGCCCGTTTGTGCTAATAATCCATACTGTGCCAAACAGCTTATCTAAACGCTAGACCATCATGTGAATTTGAATTTAGTGAACAAGGGTCATTGTTGACACATCACAGCATACAACAACAAAATGTTTCCTCTGCATTTAACCCATATGTGACATAGCAGGGGGCAGCTAATTCAGCACCCGGGGAGCAGTGCTTGGGGGCGGTACCTTGCTCAGGATACCTCAGAGGTGCCTTGCTGGTCAAGGATTCAAACCTGCAATTTTTTAATTACAAGTGCGCTTCCCTAACCATCAAGCCACCAATGCCCACTACTCTGAAAGTAATATCGATATTTGAAATAACGGTGAATGCAGAGGATACAGAAACCTTCGACATCATGTCATGGTTATTAGTGGAACCAAAGTAATACCATGGAATAGAAAATAGGTACCTCATTTGTCCCCTTGGGGGAAATTGATTAGTTTTTGCATATCCCATAAGTTTTGGGGTCTTAAAGGAGGGACAGCCAGCATTCAGAACCCCAAAAGCAGTTGGAGCTACAGGTCTTACTCAAGGGTCTAATGGTGACATGATTACTCTACTAGCCAGGGGATTTGAACCCACAGCCTTCTGGATACAAGCATAGAGCATGAACCCACTGAGCTACCCACTATCTGAAGGGTTCTGCCTGGAGACAGGAACTGCTCTGTGCTGTCCTTATTAACAGCCATGGGAGATCTACCTAAATGGTCCTCCTGGGAATGGCGGGTGGCCTTTGTACCCAGATGGCACTACACCGCCAGGACAGCCACCACATCCTCTTTGTGAAGCCGACTCGGGTTTTGCAGGCCTCTCCATAGCTGCAAAAAAGCGCTTCTTCTCTCCTCCTCCCATTGGCAGAGAGTGTAGCAGGTGTCAAGTTTCATGACAGGCAGAGTCTAAAAGGGTCCATTACCCTCTCCACAGCCCACCTGCCATCACATTAAAACTTAATAATAAAAAAAAACCATTAAGACCGGAAAAATTGGCCAGGAAGTGAGACTAATGAGAAGCTTTCTCCAGACTTGCTTGTGCTTAGTGCTCATCTCAGCTGAATTAAAAACTTGATATGTTTTCATTGTTGCTCCCGGTCCCTCTATTAGCCTCACAGGAAGGAAGAGCAAGGTTTCCCTCTGGATTTGGATGATAAGCTGTTGTACGCTGAGTGTGGGTTCAATTAAAGATACGCTCTATTTAATTTTTTAAATACAGCCTCTCTAATTCATTCAGCTCATTTTAAAAGTTAGTTGTGCATGCTTGAAATGCATCTTATCATCCGTCCTGAGATGCAAGCTGACGAATGAGTGATCTAATCATTTCGCTGCGCGTATCTGCTCAGTGTAGGACAATGAGCCATGCTAGCTTTCCAGAGCCATGGACAAGAGAAAAGATGCTTTTTTTTAAACAGGTTGCCCAACTCTCTCAGTGGATGTTATTGGCCAACGGCTTGCACTTTCACCCTCTCAGCTGTGTTTATGAGTCCCTTGCTTATCTCCTCCTGCATCTTTCCCTCCCTTTCCCTCTATCTCCCTGATACAGAACAAGCAGGCACCAAAAAGCACACACACACACACACACACACACACACACACACACACACAGGCGTCTTTTATTACCATCCTCCACTGAGGATAAGGAGCGAGTGAGTGAGGGAGGGAGGGAACGAGAGAAGCGAGAGAGAGAGAGAGAGAGAGTGCACAGAGTTCCCTCAGCTGTTTCCAGGAGGCCGCGGCAGGCATGGCGTCGGAGCCGAACGCCCAGCCCAGGGTCGTGTTCCAGACCACGGACAAAGAGGAAGAGGAGCCCCCCCACCGCAAGCTGGGCAAGCTGACGGTGAAGTACAATCGCAAGGACCTGCAGAGACGGCTGGATATCGAGGAGTGGATCGACGGGCAGTTGCACCTGCTCTACGACTGTGAGGTGAGCAGGACCCAGCCATCGAGCGAGCGGGCGAGCGGGCAGGGAGGGGTGGGGAGTTTGCTACAGGAGAAGCCGCTGGCCGGTCCCCTATGTCAATATGTCAAAGTGTGAAGGAGTCCAGTGACGGTGAAGTGGGGGGGTGGTGGTGCTCGGTGCGTGGACATGCCGCGCTGCGTGTAGGTGGAGAGGAAGGCTTCCAGACTGCTGCTGAGAGCACTCCTCTCTCGCGGCGTCTCTACAGGACTGGGGGACGAGGATGTGATGTTTATGCTCATTCGCATCTTAAGCCATACCTGCTCTGTCGTCAGCGGTGAAAGAGAACATCAGCTTTGCTTTTTTGCAGCTACAAATGTTCATTCCATCTATCCATGTTTATGTAAATGATACTGACTCCCAGGATGCATTTACGCTGCTGCTGTTACTAAGCTGTTCATGGGCAGTCTGTTTTGTTTACTCTCGTGGTCGGTGTGCTGGACATAGCGCCAGTCATTCCTGTCTGTATTTCTCCGCCTAAGAGGGATATGATAGATTTTAATAAAACATCCCTCCACGAGGGCATCTTGGTCCCGCCTCCCATCCCATATATGGTATCAATGATCTGGACGGGGAGCCAATCGATTTCGCTCTGGGGAAGCTGGCACTGTCACAGGGATTAATAACTTGAAAGATTTGCCACTCTCCTCTTCACAGGGGGAGCTTATAGAAGGATTATGCTTGATTGGCTTCAAGACGTCTGTTTGCGTAGGTGACTGGGAAGATAATGGATCCCCTCCCCAGCGCCCCCCCCCCCCATTTCCTCCTAGTGCCCCTTGTCCTCTTATGTCAGATCCAGACCATGCATCACATTGTTTGGGATGTGCCCCCAGGCAAGTCACAGAAACTGCATTGCACAGCAAATCGTTTCTGAGGAAGAGGAGAGCCGTGTAGCTGAAGGCTGGACCGATATATCTAGAGCTCTAGAGCTGGTTCTAGCTTTCAGCAGAATAGGCAGCTGCTTAGGCCCTCCCCCCCAATTACCTGTGCTGCAGAGGAAGTGAAATGATCATCATTTCTTTGGGTAGGGGGTGCTCCCAAGTAAAGCTTAGCCCCTGATAAGGTAGAGCCGGCCCTGGATATATCCCCCTACGGCAGATTATCAGAGCCGTGCTCATACGTATCTTTCAGGTTTGCTTATGAAGCAGCAGAGAGCTAATTCAGCCGCTATTGCAATACGGTGCTTAGTCATGTTTGCGTCCGAGACGCCTTAGCATTCACTGTGAAAATCTGCATGACTCTGCCTCTGGACTCCATCTGTTTCAGTGGCTAGCTGCACTCCGCATTATTTTCAGCCCCTAGCCACTGGCATGATACGGCACTAGCCTCGCGGCAGCCCTTAGCTGCTGATAGCGTGCGGTGCTAGCGCTCAGCACAGGATATAAGCAGGCGACTCCCTATATTGCCAAGCCCAGGACTCTTAGCTTTGGAGTTCCTGAATGTATCAACCACAGCATGCGAATCAAAAGGCGCAGGGATGCTATCACATATATAGGCTTTCTACTCTAATGTATCAAACCTCAAATTACACTTATTGAGCTCTTCTGAAAAGTCTATCGCATCTAAAACCCTCAAGCACAATCTTAGAGTTCCTTTTATCCTTCGCACCAATGATGGTTTTCATACCCTCCTGTGCGGAGCCGAGATTATTGTTCCCAAGTGCTTTCTAATTTTTCTTTATAAAGCCACTTTGCTCCTGCTATTTCAGATTTCACTTCCTTTTTCAGTTTATCCAGTTCTAAATTGTTGTCCTCTATAAATGCATGCCTTTTCCCGTATACCCTGAGTGATTTAGCTTTACTGTTTGGGTTTACTATATGGATACACCTAAAGAGGCTTTTCAGGGATCACATTGTCCACACAGAAGGAAACATAACACACAACAAGAACTGTGACCATTATGCTAAACTAGCATAGGAGACACAAAACGTTCTATATTAACCATCACATGTAATTTCATATGTAATGAAACTACACCACCCCCTCCAAAACAATGGAGGGTGAAGGAGCCGTTTAGTTAGTTACTGGTGGGGAGTGTGGTGGGTTTAATCACAAGGTCCAAAAATATGGGACATAGCATTTTATATTATATTTTATTTATGCATCCTGCAGCATGTTCAGAATTAATTTTTAAATTTGGTCGGCAGATCGATCTTTCATTTTTCCACAGAATAAAAAATAATGTGCCGTTATTCCGCTAATCAGCACCAGCAGGGTCCCCCACAGGCGCCAGCAATATTATAGAAAAATACATATTGGTATCGGTGCAAATTGGTGGACCACTATAAAGAAACTGCAGTAAACCCTGAGCACGAAAGAGAAACACATTTGCATCAGATTGCAGAAATATGGAGATGCAAGTAAAAACAATAGTATTCATTGATGCCTTAAATGTAACTAAGATACCAAAATAATTCCATCGGCTCTATTTTTGCTCTTCTGCTTCCCTTGCTTCCAAGCTGCGGCCTTTGGCTATGAGCTCACAGTGGTAGCCTAATAGTTAGGGATGTGTGATTGTGGGTAGAAGGTTATTGGTTTGAATCCCAGGCCAGCATGGTACCACTCAGGCATCCTGAGGAAGGTACTGCTCCCCAGGCACTGAACTAGCAGCCTACTACTATGTCATATGTGAGTTAAATAGAGAGGACACCTTTTGTTGTGGTGTGCCAGCGATGACAATCACTTTCTATGCTCAAAAAGGCAAATTCACCTGCACAGCAATGAGGGAACGCTGCTGCATTTGAGAAATACAGAGAGATCGATAGCAATGAAACCAAGCTCTTCCCCTCTGTCGGTCAGACCCAACTCTGCTGATGGGGGGCAGCACAGGGTGGCTGGCTTAGAGAGACACGGTGTACATAACTGATCTCAGTGGAGCTCCTGTGTGTAAGCAAGTCCCAGTTCCAGCATGTGCTTCCATGTGAAAGCAGAGGAAGGTCAAAAACAAAGAAAAGGTGACGTGACTGGCTCTGGAATAAAGGCTGGCATTGTGCGAGGGGGGCTTCTGATTGCATTGTGGGATAGGTCACACCGTGGGCACCCCCGCCTTGCTGTGCGGAAGCATTTACAGCGAGCTCCCTGTGTTGGCTGCTCAATTATTCAACGACATCTCTAATTTATACTTGTGTTGGCTGGGGCCTCACTCGCGGCTGTTGCTGGGGTTTTAGCCTTCCGTGAACATACGCAGCATTCCCCAAAGGATGTGCTGGACCACACAGAGAGGAACGACTCTGGCCTCGGCAGATCGGTCCCTGAAAGAAGGGCAGGCTAAGAACCACATGCTGCGATTTGGTCAGCTGATGTCTACTGTAAGAGTACAGAGTGCGATTGTGGCAGCATGTGACAGAGCAAAAGCCAACATCCTCCCCACAATGCATTTCACTTAAGCAGTCTATGCGGGACAGGGGGGGTGCATTCATTAGGAATGTGACTTTTGAACTGCGACCTTCAGGTATTCGCTGTTTAAACAGTTATATGGCCAACGGCTATTAGAGGCAAAGGGAAATCTTATTAGCAACAGTGCACTTGAGCGAATCACTGTTGGCTGATTTCCAAACCAAAGATGACTTCCGGGTAAGGCGGTCTCTAATGTTTAGTCAGGGCATTACTCATTTTCAAACTACTTCACCCATTATTGAGACACCACACAGTCATGCTTGAAGTAGGTCAATAAGAAGTAAATAATATAGACATGTTTACCATAAACAGGTACTTCCATCTCCTGCCGATTATCTGGAAAGGTTTTGAGATTAGGAAAGCAGGACTCATCCTTACAAAGGAATTCCTGCATGGATTTTCTCTGAACAAGCCAAGACACGAATGTTGTTGTGTATCTGGAAATATGCTACATTTTTCACTGCACCCCAACCAAACGTACGGCTATGCTGGTGCTGGTGGTGCGTTGCCACGGATACGCTTCCTGAGGCAGAGGAAAACATCCTTTCCTCATTTAGGGAACCCCAGCCAACGACAGATCATTACTACTAACTGGGCTCTTTCCGGGTCACCTTTGCAGTGGCGTCGATGGCGTGACAGAGCGTTTATATTCCTCTTTTGCTTGTGTCCTGGGTTGTTAGTACTCTGTTTCCGCACTGTGAATCTGGGCATAGTTTCGGCTCTGCTGTGTAATCACACACATGGGACTTCAGATCTACTGCGGGGGTTCATGCTTAGTAAGTGAACAGAGCCTTTAAACCGTTAGTATCTTAACAGGCAATATTAACAGGCGTTTCTGAGTGAAGAATAGGTAATTGAAAATGAAGGCGCTGTGTGGTGTCCCAGGACTAAGACTCATACTGGGACTGGGGGAGGGAGGGTTAGGAACCTGGAGGCAGGAAAAGCTAACCCCACTGCTAAGTGATCGTGCTTTGACACTCCCCTTCCCTTGGGAAACTGGTCACCACAAACATCCACATGGGTTTCCTGCAACACCCACCTGACAGGAAGTGGCAGCACGAGCTGAGAACAGGTCCAGAGGTCTGTCATCACAGACTGCCCTGTAGCTGCGTGGCCTCACACTGGCAGACCCCCGAGGAGAGCGGGCAGCGGACAGTTTTCACTGCCCCAACGTCATTCGGGGGCGGAGCCTGTTTTTCATTTACGGATGAGAGCTGTACAGTGCCGGGCCCACTTCTCCAAGCTCCGCCCCCAGGCACCGACGGCTGCTTCTGTTAACTACCCTGAGAGACATTGCTGCGTTAGTGGGAGGATGTTTATGGGGGAAATCCCATAAAATTTGATTTGTTTATCTTCCCTCCAGTGATGCAGGGCTGCGTGTGGGGCGTAACTGGCGATCGCATGCCGTCCTTATCGGCTTCGATTACGTTGTTGTTGTTTTCATGGACGTGTACAGTAATACACACCCAGCAGGGGCAGATACAGACGCGTGTGCTGCCACTGAAATCCGCTTAGGCAAGCAGACCTTCCGGGTCGTCAGCCGTGGATCAATAGGCCCAGTGTACCCGTGACAGTCACACACTGCCGCCACTGTATCTGAATTTGCTTTTCTCTGTTTCCTTTGTTTCTTCCACCGATTCCCCTTACGCCCGGGACAGGAGGAGGAAATTCCAGAGCTGGAAATCGACATAGACGAGCTGCTGGACCTCCCCGACGCGCAGCAGAGATCGAAGCTGCACGTGAGTGCCGGTCTAGACCCGTGCTGAGTCTCCGGTTTGCTTTGTCGGAACCTGTCGCATCGGGGGCGTTTCAGAAAGGCTGCCAGCTGCTTATGGGCGCACGCGGCACGGGGGGGGGGGGCGGGCTGATCGCTCCCGTCGTCCTTGACTGATCTGCTCTGGTTTACATTGCGCAAGACCTCCAAGATGCCGTAAGGGGGCAGTGCCTGGCTGTGTCGTGGGGCACACTTCTAACACGCTTCTCCACTTACAGGAGCTCCTACAAGAATGTGGCAAGCCGAAGGAGGTAAGCCATCGAGCGGATGCCTTCATCGCTAGCAAATAAGCTAGACAGCAGAGCACTGAGGACTAAGATTACCCCAAAGACTCCCAGTAGGAGTATAGAGCTGTATGCTGTGAGCAATACAAACAGAAAAAACACCCTCCTCCCTATTTTATCTGGAGTTATTCCCCATCAAGCTCAATTTTGTGTCTACCAGGACATTACAATACAGCACAACTGGACAAATATGGCAAGCGCTAATCATGGGTCCGATATAATGATGCCAATTACCATTTAATAATGATTAATATTTAATAATAAATAACCGTTACAGTTATCTAGCCCAGGGTGTGACCATTTTTACAGCCAGTGCCTCCATAAACAGGGCAATAATAGCGCTCCCTGGGCATGCAGTGGATCCATAATTAGACAATAGATGCACAGTTGCATAATACATAACAGAGAACAATAACAATGACGTCCTGATTGGTTAGAGACTTTAGGTGCCTGGTTGACTCGTGTTACGTCTCAGAAATGAGACTGTCTGAGGGCACCCAGCTCTGTCACTTAAACAATCCCATGTGTCCCTCAGGACTTTATCAACGGCCTGCTGTACCGGATGAAGGGTCTCCGGAAGATGTCCCTAAAGAAATGAGGAGAGGACGCGCAATGTGAAGACCCGGTGCCCCACTGCTCCCCCCATCCCGAATGTCTGTCTGTACGGTCTGTGTTAACAGGACTAACGTGGGTGTGTCACACGTGGGCGGGTGCAGACTTCATGGACAAACTCCTGCTTTGGATTGCCTTCTGATCATCACTTATGGACAGTCTCATGTTTTGAAATTAGGTAGGAATTATGCCTTGCCCCTTTGTCTGTGAATCAAAAAACACAAGGTCTCATCTTTTGATGCATCCGTATGTCATTTTGTGACTAGTGTATGAATGCAATGTTTGCTATTTATATAGATATTTTTTGTTCTGGATTACAGTGTTTTGTGTATATTGTGTTAATAAAAGGAATGGTTTCTAGTTGTAAATGCTGTAGCCTGCTAATCTTTATGCCCGAGTTATAAACCCCTCTCTCAAACAGCCAATAAAAACTGCTTGGCTGTCCAAAAGTGCATCATACCTTTGGTGTACAGGCAGGAGATTACATAACACAGGATAAAAAGATGAAAGAGTCAGTGATTCAGCGGGTGAAAATGGGCCTACTTACTTAAATCCAATAAAGGCAGTAACTCACACAACAGGACAGAACCAAGTCTGGCATAATCCTTTCATAGGAAGAACAAGCTTCCTCACAGAAAACCTAGAGCTGAAGCATACAGAAGACAATTTGGACGGAGCCTGAGGCTGAAGTGAGGAAAGTTGCATATATACATATTCAACATTTTATTATAAAACAGGCTTTGCACCCAACTGTAGGCTAATGTAAGTGTTCTAAGGATGTTTAAGGTAGTTATGTTTGTTAGGTTAGGTGTATAATACTGGTATAATGGTACACTAGACCATTAAAAACAACCAAGAATGGCTTCACGATCACGTGAAGGTACCCACAGAGTGCAGAAGCAGTGCCCGAGTCCCGCATGAAGGCGCACTGAGCTCCACTAATGTGTGATTCTGTGGGTGATGATTTCGCTTATTATCTGTGGTCCATTTACCCAGGAAACTCTGCTTCTTCTTCAGTCCCATGTGTGTGAGTTTATGTCCATGGGAATGCGGTCAGACAGCGCCCGACTGGAGAAACATTTTAATGGACTTAGCTTTCTGGGGACAATCTCAACGTTGGTGACACCTCCCATGTCACCTCCCAGAATGGAAGGGGGGGGGGGGGTGCACTAGCCTTTCCACCCCCAATTTCTTTAATCTTTCAGGATTTCTCAAGTGTTTGGAAGGTCAGATGGGGCTCTGTAAAATACTAAAGTGTTGTGATGTCCTGATCAAGAGACACACATGGGTTCACATTGTTTCCTACCTCAGTGTAACATTTTTCAGGACAGCAACTTTCAATGCTTCAGACCAACAATGAAGTGACTTACAGCTGCTTCCAAGATCAAAGCAATTATTGTACCTCGCTCAGCTGAATATATCAATCTGAGGATATCTACCAGTGGGACAACATAGAATCATATTAGTCACTGCTATCTTAATCTCCTGATTTTCAGAAAGGAAATAATACTATGATTTGAGCTAAAATTACTCATAATCCTATATACTGTTTGGCTGAAAACATGTAAAATTGTCATTGGTAATTCCTTTCAGTGTACAGCAAAAGCCACTTTTATCTGGGCACTTCTTATCTTTTTCAGACAGAGAGCTGTACCTCATCCGCAGAGAGGATGCAATCACCATGACGACCACGAATGGAAATAGCCACATCATAATGAGGAAGCCGTAGAAATATTAGTGTCTCTCACAGAAGACGCATCAGGAATGAGAAGCGCGCCACTGAATCTTACCCCCTCCCCCCCGTGCCGTTCAAATTCACACACAGATTTGTTACAATTATAGCTAGTTGATTAGGCTGCTCAGACAGTATTACCTAAAGCAACTTACAGATTTATGATTGTAAGTCTGTCCTCCTAAGACCAGCAATTAATTTTTGGCAATTATGCTTTTGCTTGTATCTATCATACTATACACACCACTCTATTAAGTCCTGTTATACTATAAAGAGGAGGTAAGGCGCGCATGCTGATACAGGTTGCCACACCCAACACACAACAAACCACATCAGGGATGAGAAACCGAGTCCAGCCGTGTGGCGGGTGATACCTCAGCACCACACCAGTTTGAGTGGAATGGAACAGTGTGAAGATTTTTCTGGTGGCTGGAGTGCCAATCCTGCTACCAACCTCCAAATTTTTCCCTGTAAGTTGGAGGGCCTGCTGCCAGGGCTGGATGTTGATTAACGTCACACCCAGGATGAAGCAATTGTAGATTAATGGCCTTACCCAAGGACCCAACGGAGTAGAATCACTTCTAGCATTAACGGGATTCACACCTCCAGATCCATAGCTTCAGAGCCACCACTCTGCCGATAAAGAGGACAGTAAGGGTGTTAAGATGATATTACATATCAGAGGTAGGGTTGCACGATATCACATCATGATATAATTACATGGAAAATGCACAATAATCAACAGGGCTTTTGGTAAGCAAATTTAGCAGAAAATATTAAAGAGATGCATATTGTGATGCCCAAGAGTTAGTAATCTGTATAAATTTGGCATATCTTTACTTTTATTAAATTTGGTTAGCAGAGCATGGCCCATGCTACTGTTTTGGTATAGCATGAAAGTCGTAAGCAATGAAGTGCCGGTGAAGAAAAGGACAGCTCAGCGGCCATAACATGTCAGGTGACTTCTCATAATAACACCATTATTGTAGGAGCGTGTAAGCGTTAATTCTGGTGACTGTGCACTCTCATTTTTCCGTCCCAGATACTGAAACTCATGCACGTAAATTGCTCTTCAGGTCACTCTATGACAAAGAAAAGCAGATCATTTGGTTCTCAGATTCTCTTGCCCTCCCTGAAATCAATGATCAATGACCCAGCAAACACTGGAGCTTTACCACGTGTCAGAGAAACATGGTTTGCAGGCCCCAAGTATGAATTAAATGATGAAAGCTTATATTTGCTGAAATTATGATAAGGCGTATCATTCCTGGGATTTTATCTTTCAGTTGTTCAGTGCCTGAGGGTGAGCAGCCGTGTTCACAGAAACATAGCAACCTCGACCTCTCAATAGGTAACTGTGGACCAATCACGTTTCAGTGATGGGGGCAAAAGTCATATGCAGCAACTTGCTGATGCTCGCCCTAGTGGTGAAATAGCATCCCTGCAAGTGGTTTGTTAGCGTGAAAAAAGCTCAACCTGGAAAGACTGCAGGGCGGCTGATCCGCTTTATGCATTGACGGCTCAGGCTACACAGGCCTTCATCCCGCCCCAGGTCACGCTGGATAAGTACCACCATGTTGGACTCAGGCTTCCTGCGAAATTGCTTTTCTTGCCAGCCCAGGTGCAATATGACACCCAAATGCCCCATCTTTCCATCAGAGAAGCGCGGACCTAGACCAGGCGTGCTGAACCACATCTTTTCATACTGAATCGATTTGGACTTCCATACTTGGATGACAGGCCCCTCTCAAATACAGTCTCTGCTGCACTCAGTTCCAGAAAACAGTAGCATCTTGCTGGAAATTTAACAGAATATTGCGTATTGTTTTTATGTAGCTTAGAATTATAGGTTTAACTGGGTATTCCTTTTACAACTATTAATTAAAGGTTATAGTAAATTATAATAATTTTAAGTGCTTAATTATATATGCTGCTATCCAGTGTCCAATTGCTATGCGTTATGTGTTCTGGGATAGACCAGGATCAGTATTTGGAAGATGGATGTTTAGAATTGTTATTGTTAAAATAATACCTTAAATAGTGTTAAAATAATACCATGCAGTTATATAAACCAGCATTTATGTTTGATTGATGCATGTGCCCTGTGATGGAAAACGGTTCCTAAATGTAATTAGGCTTATTAATCAGTCAGCTAATTGTTCAAAGGCTACAAATGAGTAACGACTAATTAAATTAAATGAATAAATAATGGACATTCTACAATTTCAGGGCAAAAGATATTTAGAAACATACAATGGGTGCTGTACTTCTTCCCAACACCAATTTCAGTTAACTTATTTTGCATTACTGTTCAGCAAAATAATTTCGGTTAAAGTGAAACATTAGCAGTTGAATCATTCAGTCGCCAAATCAGTGATGAATAATTAATGAAACGGCATGCCATGAGGTAAGTAACAGTGTCTTATACTATGCCATGTTCCTCTAAGAAATTAAAACAGATAATCAGAGAGACAAAGTGTGATCTTCTCCAAAGACTGACTCCACACACCCTGAAGACCATTGATCATCATCAGAAAATGCCTCTCAGAGAGGTCAGCAGTCCTTTCATTTTGGTTTTGATGGGACGCCTGTAATGGTCACCGAGGTCTCGTATCATCCATTAAAAACCTCATCTAGGCCAAGATGTTCCTTTTATCCTTGGGCTGATCGTGATCCTAACCTTTCCACGAGCCTCTGATGTTATTTTGGGAGATCAGCAGTTGAGGTGACTCTGCACATCACATGTCCTGACACTTGACTGAAGGAGGGGTTGATGGATTGTGTTTTTTGTCCCAAGTGACACTCATTGAAGGTTTGCAATCACCCATCTAATGCTCCCCTCACTTAATTTACCCATGATTAATGTGAGATCTACAGTATAGACATTAATCAGAAACAGGTTTATCTGGCCAAGTATGTTCACACTAACAGGAAATGCATCTCTGGATGTCAGTGGGCCACGTACAGGTACAGACACAGTGAAGACAAGATAATGGTCACATACAGTACTGTTGATATATGCAATTCAATTCAGTTAAATTCAGATTGCTCTTATATAGCGTCTTTATGTATGGTCATATATATATAACTCATATATATAGTGGCCCAAAGTGCCCAACATGGGGGTGTGGTATATATCACTGAGAGAGAGAGAGAGAGAAATGAAAGAAAACAGAAGAGAGGAACTAACAACTCCAAGTAGGGGGAATAAAAAACCTCTGGGGGTCCAAGGTCAGCTGATTATCCAACCCCCCTGGGCATGATAACATTGTAAAAGATGGGAAAAATGGATCTTCTTTAATAACAGCAAGGCTGTGGTCAGGGTCAAAGACAAAGTTCATCAATGAGTCAGGTCTCCGTGTGGACAGATCGAAGGTCACGGTTTGTAAGCCACATGCATGATGTCATGGTTCCATAGGACTCCTCTCGCATTGCCTAGGGGAATAAAAAAGAATTAAGTTTTGCATTCGCAAAAAATGAAGAAAATATTTAGATATTAAAATTATAAAAATATATTACGTCTGTGTGTGTGTGTGTGGGGGGGGGGGGGGTCGCAATTTCTTACTTCCCAGCCTTAACATCAGCCCTGCTGAAATTCTCTACTCTCCTTATTTCATGTTGTGTTTTTGACAGCTATTAATCTCTCAAGCCACATATATCCACGATAAAAGTTAAAATAACCGTTTTCAGATCAGGCGGATTTTCACCGGTGATCACAATCACACTTGCAGCCTCAGTAACAGCCTCGGTAACATTTTGACCGACTGTCACTCTTTTCGCAGGGCTGTGCTGTAGTGCTGGCAAAATCCTGAGCATCATCATCTGGTATTCTGGAACTAATGTCAATTAACGAGTTAAGTCCCAAGCGGATTGAAGAGGTGCAGCTTCAGCCGAATGATTCTTCCGCGTTTAAGTCATTATGCTGTTTTAACTACAACAGGCACCATTTCTGTTCTTCCACCGAATTCCTCCTGAGAAGTTCGATGTCACGACGGTAAGCGCCCGGAGCGCAGTACGCCAGGAATTGGGGAACGCGGGGTTTAATCACAAGAAAGGCAAGCAAAAACAGACTGAAAAAACAATGACCGGACTGGGGAAACAAACGGACTAAGTACACTGGACTAATGACAACAATCAGAAACAGCTGGTATACACCGGGAATCCACACAGGGTTAATAAGGGGGGTGTGGCACACGGAAGGAACGGCCAATCGGGGCAGGACATTCGAGAGGGAAACGTTTTCTCCAGGCCGGCGGGGCACCGAGTAACCCCTGATCAACTGGATGCGTGTCCGCTGCGTTGCGTTTCCGACACGGCAGCCCCAGGCAATCGCCGCCAATAAAGTTAATGCATCAGTTTACACCAGATCCGCTGCGTTGTGTCTCCGCTACGTCTCTGTTCCGTCACACGTCCGACAGTCCGTCGAGATGCTCATCAAGTCTATTTTTGACGGATACGGATCAAGAACGCAACACTGAGCGCATGCGCCAACTGCTTTTCACATCGTGGACGACGAAAAGTTAATTTTGGAGGTGGAGAAACACGAAATTGTGTACGACCCCAGACATCCTTT
>JAODJU010000025.1:16261877-16296362 GCA_026776725.1 Gnathonemus echidnorhynchus | reverse complement strand
GGGGGGGGGGGGGGGGGGTGCACTAGCCTTTCCACCCCCCCACCCCCTCTCCGATGTTCTCACAATGTTGGTCTCCCCCGGAAAAAGGAATCAAGCTACTTTCATATAATCCATGTAAAAAACAAGAACATCTACTCCTGTAGGTGACAATTCCTGTGAGCTTCTGGGTCAGAACCATCGTCCAAAGCAGAAAAAATAAAACCACCACCTGCTCCATCCCAGTTAATTTAATTTAAAGGCAGATTAGTGAAAACATTACAATTGAGAAGGCTCCTCCCCCCATTTAGTGTTACATTACACATGGAGAGTGGCTAATCCTACTTGTACATAAAGCTAACAGACCCAGTTAGCCTGTAGCTACACTCCCAGAGTAATGCACAATCAGTGCGTACCTTAAAAGTGCTCTGCCATACAGTATCCCTTAGTATAACAGAAAGTGCTTACCTAAAGCATACATAACACTAGGCTAACAGCACACTAGAACTCATTCAGGCCTATGTGGTTTTGACACAACCATCAGAGGTTATGGGCCAACACTCAGGGAGACCTGAGACTGGCCCATCTTGGCTTCCTATTGCTCTCTCATTAACATCGTACTGGGAGTAGGTCTTACTCCTGCTCTCTCTCATGTCTGCCTCCTCGACTTCTGTGGCACCTTGTAGCTTGCCACCTGGTGCTCTTTTCGGTCAAATTCATCATGGCCTTCCCTGGGAGAGAAGTATAATTTACAAAAATAATTAAAACCAAAACTATTTATGGATAGCATTAGGTAAGCTATGAGTCAACCTGCCACAAAACCATCGCGTGCACAACAGCGCCCTCTGTCTGTTGATGGTGGGGGTACCTGAAACAGCGCTGGCAGTAGAGGTCCCCATCACAGGAGAGGCAACGAACAGTAGCATCTTGGTTGCAGATACAACACCAGGGCAGCTCGTCCTCACTGTCAGAGTCCCGGGCGTGGGCTCCTTGGGTCTTGCTGGCCGGCTGGGCACGTGACTTCTGCAACGTGAGAGGTCATCATCACGGGTCCTGCACAACAACCGTCACTCTAAACTCCACCCCCCAAGGTTTCCAACACCAGCCCACACTGGGGCACTGGGCCAGTTTGAGCATAGGGGAGACTCAGTGAACCAGGAGAGAACCTTCAGGGAAACGTGCTTGGTCACCACACACTCCATTACATTTAACATTTTTTTTTTTTTTTGCTATTTAAATCAGCCGCTCCTTAGAAAAGCTTTCTACAGCTTCGGCGGTGACAGGATGTGACCTGCTCTTTATGGAGCCCAGGCTTCTCTATGGTCTGCCGGCTGCTGGGCTCAGGTGGGATGTTGTAGCCACAGGACTTGTCTAAAGCTGCTTCTTCAGACAGCTAGAAGAAGAAAAGAATCCATATATTTGACACAAAGCTCAAACAGGCTTGCAGCATCACCATAGGCACCACGGATCTGTTAGTAAGCAACAACCCATAAATTTCTTTAGACTAAAGCGCTACCCCTAGTGGCTAGCCTCATCAATTAGAACGCATGTAACTTCTCCTTGAAGCTACGTTCGGCCAGTGAGACACATGCCTTGTTAGCTGGTGAACCTTGCTAGCATTGCACGCTGTTACACACCTGCCTTATTATTCTGTTTGCTGCCTCTTCTTCTGTCTCCTCTTCGCTGTCGGGGGGCTGGAAATCATCCCTGGGGACTGAAATTTAGGGTGAGGAAGATGTCACAACAGCATGTGGAGACATGGGGAGTCCTGCAGGGCAGCAAAGGCTCTATAAATGGCAGATATAGTTAAGAAGAAAAAACATGACGAAATAATACAATCATCTTTGCCTTTTTTCCCAGAAGTTCTATAATGGGATCCTGGAAAAGCAACCAAATAAAAAATAAGTGTTAATACCTTGTGCTGACCAGTCCTGGTTTGGTTTTAAGGATCTCTGACAAGTCCTTAAATAATTAAACTTCGATATTGTTGCTTTCAAGTAAGAAGAAAAAAAAAATCTGGCTCGTTAGCCTATCCCATTAATTGCTTCTAATTATTTAATGACTGTCATGGTTCACTTTTGCTTTAAGGGTATATGGAATACAAACTATAGTATTCTAATGAATAATAGTTTATAATATTTTACCTGATAACCCTGCATTTTATACTACATTTCTTATTTAGATGACACCTTTGTCCAAAGCAACATACAATTTACAAAGCTAGAGCAGCCAGTCCCTGGAGTGGTTGGGGGTTAAGGGCCCCTCACACCGCCGACCCTGGGATTTGAACCAAGGACCTTCTGATCAAGGGCACAGGCACCTAAGCCATATAACTCAGAGCAATATTCTGGATGCCCATAGAGGACTGATGGCAATCAAGAAGTATATCATGATCATCTCTATCAAAAGCTGCGGTCAAATCAAGTAGGATTAAAACAGCACCATCACCGGAATCAACAACCTGCACAAGGTCATTAAATACTTAAGCAAATTATATTATTCCAAATATGTAAAAAGCTGCTGAAAGACCGCTTCTTGTAACATTTCAGGGAGATATAGTCAAAGATCCAAATTGAAGGTTTCAAATATTTAGTTGCACTGTGCGTGCATTTTGATGTTGGGCATTTACACAGAATCACATAAAACCCCAAAGCTTGTACTGTAATATAATGTAATATAAGCCAATCAGATTTAGCGAAATCCAGGATTTTCCCAGCTCTCTCTAACAGAACGATCCTTTACCTGAATCAAGACATTACAGTAAACATTCTGACCCTTAGGGCACTTTTCTACAGCATCAGGTACCGAAATTTTGGTATTTCAGAAGAGTACCAAAGTCAATGGTACTTCTTGTGTTTGTTTTCAACTGGCCTGAAAAACTGGTACTGGTGCAGAATGACATCATCTCAACAGAGGCAGGGTGTTTTGTACTGAATTCAAAAATGGTTTGTATAGTACGTTGTAGGGCTGGGCGATGGGTGAAACTAATATTGACATTGCATGTTATACACATGCAATTCTCACATCGCGAAGACCATGATAGTCAGCTGGATTAAGACGAGGCTTTTTCATACCTTCATGTCCAGAAATTATACCAGAAGCATGGGGGGGGGGGTTAAGTTTTGCTATAAGATTTTTACTCAATCATAGGAAACCAAACCTGACCATCATTTTCATCCTTGCTGTTTAAATCACTCTTAGACATTTGTGGGAAATTTAAATGAGCGGGTCAGAGAGAAATGAACAAGAACTGGTCACTAAAAGCCATTCGCCTTCCAATGTATGGAAATACTGTATTTTAGATTCCATAAAGATGTTAGAGAAAATCAAATGATTTATTGGCACTTGTAGCTACACCACTAACCTATTTGACAGACTCTACTGGTAGATAAGTTGTATTTGGCTAGTTTGTTTTGGCTAAATTTCAAAAACTTTTTTGCTTTACAAATATCTTGATATTTATATAAAAAAAAAATTCACATTGCAATTATTTTTTCCAATACTGTGCAGACGTAGTATATTATAGCAGATCTTATGGAATCTGTTCTTCCAACCAGATCACAAACCTCAGGTCTCCATTTGTCCACACATCCATTATTATTACTTTTGTTTTACTTTGTTTATACTCATTGTCTGAGTCCGTAACTATGCTTTTTCAAGATGGCAGTTGTATTTTGTGGTTGTGATTATTTGCATAACCAGTCAACAATAAACACATTTGCATGTCCCATCCCAAAGTACTGAAGTACCAAACAAGAACCCCAACTGGTCTGGTACTTAGGTACTGCACCAGAAGTCAATGTAAAAAGGGCAGTACTGTTTTTTAAGTACCAAAAGTTTGGTTCCTAGTGCAATGGAAAAGTGCCCCTGGGTTCCCTCCGGAGACGCACCACTGTCTGGGTCCAGCCCCTTCAACAGAGCCAGTTTACGGGCCATCTTCAGCACTTCCTCCTGGTTGAGCCGGTCTTGACGCAGCTCCTCCATGGCTTCTGCCAGGAGTCGACTCTTCTCCTCTTCCAGCTGCTTGGCTGCCCTCTGCGGGTCGTCCAGGTTCTCCTCAAGCCCACCGCCCACTGGCTTGTTCAGGTTATTCAAGGGGCCATCCGTGCCTGAATTGAGGGAGGGTCAACCAATAACACCACTCCCAGACACTGCGGTGGTAAAGAGAGATTTCCTTGTCACCTCCCCCCCTTCAGACACGACGGTACCTTCTGAGTCCGGCTGTTGCTGGCTGTCAATGTTGACCTCCTCTGTCATCTGTGTAATCAGGTCACTGGCTTGCTCCACCTGAGTGCGGGCATCGGGGGGCTGATGCGCCTACAGGAAGCCACAACACCGGCCATCACAGGTGCTGCAAAGCTAGCGCAGGGTCGTAAAGCTAATACAGTCTGTGGCGCTTCAGCTGGGATACGCGAGGGTGTGCGGCCAGACTCACAGGAGGAGGAGCCATGGAGGGCGGGGTTCTCCCCTGCAGGGCAGCCAGCCGGTCCTCCATCTCACTAGCTGAAGGAACTGGCTGGACTGGGGCCTTTAGTGCAGCTAGACGAGTCTCAATCTCCTTCTCTGATGGAATAGTTTCTGCACAGGGATAAACAGGAGGTTGGAGGGGGTCATGCATTCTCAAAGAAACCGATCAAAGGATTATGTATTCTTACTTGGCTTCGTGTCCTCCTTCAGTTTCTGCAGTCTCTCTGCAATCACCTGGTCTTCTTTACTCAGGCATTTGCTTGGCCTAGTAGAGCTGATAGGTTTCCCCACTTGTGTGGAGGATGCTTTTCCATGTCCTTGCCTGGCCTCCAAAACGGCCACTCGCCTAAGGCACACATTTAAAGGGATGATGTAACTCACAAGGTTTCCTTCCTGCTCTTCATACACCCTCCACCAACATAAATGAATGGCCTACATCCAACGCATAAATGCTCACTTTTTGTAATTTTCAGGGGGGGACCACCTAGCAGCATCGTTCTGAGTGCCACCACTGAAAAACATTTATAAAATTAAAAACAAATAAATAAATGCTCTACGTGTCACTCCACGTACAGCCATGATAAAGTAACATGCATGTCGGAGAATGAGTTAGAGGCCACCTTGTGAGGTTCCCGTGACATTGCTTGCAGACCTTCTGCGGAGTGCTGCCAAAACGCTGCACCACGGCGGTAAAAGCCAGGCACCCCGAGCAGAAGGAGCGCCCGCAGTTCTTACAGCCCATCTAAGAAGCCAGTAAGGACAACTGGTCAGATACCAACTGTACAACTGGAGGAAGTTTTACAAAGGTCCTGAATAGCAGTCATGTCGGTTACCAGGAAACACCGTAAATTAACAAATCCTTTAAAATAAACTATGTATTTACAAACCTCTTTCCTGAATAGCGTAAATTTTGAAGCACATCCGTAACATCGCTTGTCCATGTCTCTTGTCAGGAACCAAAATAACTGCAAGCAGATTGTATGTAATGATACTAAAAATCAGTCAAGAAAATAGTTTTGGTGGTGTAGCCCTGACCGCTGTCAAACTTCATAAAGTCGGGAGCTAGATGTCAAATTAACAGAACAGGCCAGAGATATCCGTATTAAAAGCAAAAGCTAACCTGGAGCCTTTGTTTAAATGAAAAAATCCAGTATGTCTCCCATGTTAAGCCGAAGAACACTAATAAAGTCAAGACAGAGCAAACCAATACAAGAACACATAACGGAAGTATAAGCCATTCCCGTTGCATCCTGGTACACGTAGTTTTCTAGCAAAAACGAAATCAACCATCCACCCATGCATGCATCCATCCATCTATCTATCCACCCAATCGTCCGTTCATTTTCTGTAACCACTCATCTTATTCAGGGTCGCAGGGAATCCGGAGCGATTTTGTAAAATATGAACAGAAAGTACAGTTTACAGCAAGTAAGTTTAGCAATAGAATTATGAAATGCAGACACACATCGAACTGCATTTCCCATACAAGGCGTGCGGGTGGGTACGTTCAGCTAATATATGTATAGCAATGTTTTCGTCAGTGTTATAGAATTTTGAAGTATATCGCTGCATTATAGGTTTAAGCAGGTGACGTCATGTACAATTTGTTTTATTTCCGCTGAAAATATATAGTACAAAAAAGCTTTAAATTCCATATATCCGGAAGTACCGTTTGGATCTGGCCGTCCAATCAGCTTCGCTTTTCTGGCGGTTTTCGTTTAAATTTTTGAAGGGGAGTGGGGTGTAGACAGCGGAGCGGTGTCCCTCTGGGTAACTTGGGTTTGTTCTGGTCAGTTTTAAGCAGGTTGGTACATTATATTCATTTTGAGTAAATAGCAATTAGTATTCAGTGTTAACGTTGTTATTGCCAACATTTAGTAAGCTAATGTATGATGATGATGATGATGATGTGATAGCGATAGGTCCTGCAGATTTTTAGAAAAAATAATTTCGTGTTAATTTATTATGGCTAAATATAAAGTTGTTCCATTTAAATGTCGTGTTTGTGTCTATATGATTTATGTTTATATGATTGCTGCGAGGTTATTTAGCTAACAACTAATTGAAATGGTTGCTCCTAGTGTCGCGTGAAGATGCGCGCGGGCTAAGTGGCAGCTCATGTTTTCTGTGCTCTGGCAGATTTGCAGCCTTAAAGCTTCGCCATGGCTGAAGGGGAAGCCGAGTGGGAGTTGTGCAAGGAGAATATTCAGCCGCTGCGTCGTGGTCGAGCCATTTCAGCCCTGCACCAAGCACTGAGTCAGCAAGACGGCGCGGGATACGCTGCCATTCAGCAACAGAAACAGTATGGACGCGTTTTGTTTACCCGGGAGTCTGGCTGAATTGCTGAATCCCGGGCAGATGATGTTTTCGGCGTCTAATGAAAGTAACATTAGCCGTTTCCTGGGATACCTTCCTGATGGGCAGATTAGGGGTGATCCTGCGGATCTTTTGCTGTACGTCAGGGGTAGCCAATCTTGTCCGCAAAGGGCCGGTGTGTATGCAGGTTTTTGGGAAAACTTGTAGGTCAGCTGTTCAAACCCTGGTGTGAGGACTCTTCAGATAATCAGTCCTCTAATTAGGGAGTTGCAGCGAAAACCCGCATACACACCGGCCCTTTGCGGATAAGATTGGTTACCTCTGCTGTACGTAGTAGTGGTTAGCTGACTGGTAGTAATTAAACATGTTCCGCTAGGGGTCACCTGTACCTCCTACAACGCGGGTTATTTTTTCTGTATCTGAATGTTCGAGTATAAACCTGTCCCCCCCCCCCCCCCCTTTTAAGGGCTTTTGAGTCTGAGCTCCGATTGTACAGCGGAGATGACCCACTTGATGTCTGGGACAGGTAGGAAGCTTCTTTAATAAATAAATATAATGTATTTGTTGAACTGATGTGAAGGTGAAGCAGCTGGAATCCGCTTGATCCAGGACACGGTCCATGGCCATGTAATCATTCCTCAGGTACATCAAATGGACTCAGCAGACATACCCTCAAGGAGGAAAGGAGAGTAATCTTTCTGTGCTGTTGGAGAGGGCAGTCAAACGCTTTGTGGATGAGACGCAGTACCACAATGATTCTCGCTACGTCAACCTCTGGATCAAATTTGTAAGTTGCTCTGCTTTTCCCACGTGATGCTTGTTCAGTAGGGGGAGCTCTTGGACAGTCGTGCTAATGCCCCACTCGCTTTCAGGCCGAGAGCAGCACTGAGCCCCTGGACATGTACAACTACATGTACGGGCAGGGTATCGGTGTCCAGCAGGCAGCCTTGTACATCGCCTGGTCTGAGGAGTTGGAGAAACACGGGGACTCTAAGAAGGCGGACAGCGTGTACCAAGAGGGCTTTAAGTGCAGGGCTGAACCTGCTGAGAAGCTCCATCAGTACCACAAGTATGCATGTGATCTCAGAGCATTGAAATCTATAGCTTGTGAAATCCTCGGTTTGAGCAAAGGCTGACGCTAACCCACACGCACTCAGAGCGTTCCAGGCACGTGTGTCACGGCAGGTGATGAAGGACATGCTGGGCGGTGGAGAGCAGGAGCCTGACAGCCCTGAGCCAGCACAGCCTCAGAGGTCCTCGCTAGTAGACCTGAAGCCCAGGGGGAAGAAGACGGCCATCGCTCCCATCGTGCGGACTGGGGCCGCCGTTAGCCGTAAGTGTTACTTCCAGGGTTGATTAGGCTACTGTGAAAATGCTGGACGCTCCCCCCCACCCCCCACCTCCCTGATGCTGATTTTTCAGCTTCTCTGTATTTCTTGACAGATCGTTCACGTGGCCTGAATCTCCAGCTACCTACAGCCCCTCATAATGGCCACAATTCCCGATTCCTGGTGTTCGATGAAAAGGAGGCGTCTGCAGCTACAGCTGCCGCGGCCGAGCCCTCCGAACCCAGGCCGGAACGCTGGATGGCCCCGCCCACCTCCAAGGCGAAGGAGAATGAGATGATGCCTGAAAAATGGACCAATGTGAAGGTAGGAGTTGAGAGGAGAGAGCCAGCATGCTGCCCTCTCACACATACACAAGCAGGAAAGGTACTAGCAGGGCTTCAGATGAACTCTTCCAGTGGTAGCACCGGCGCATGATTTGGTCGCACCCCTTTTTGTTTTCCGGTGCAGCATGGTTTTAATTAATGACCTTGCATGCTGATGAATACTTATTCTAATTTACATAATAGTTTTTGTATTAATGAAAGATTGACAGTGACTCAAGACATGATGCAGTAGCTGTATTTGGAATTTTTTTAAATCCAAACCATAACTTTTTAATAACCTAACTCATCTCTAGTGTCTGTCTCGGGACCTCGCTTTGGCTCCCCCTCTCCACCAGACTCGTCATCTTCTCGTTTTGATTTTTAAAACAAATCTGCTGTAGATCGCTCCCTTGCAGGAACATGTTAACACCGCCGCTAAAGGGATCATTTTGCACGTATACGTACATAGTTCCACATGCAGGTCGGGAAAGACCAACTCAAAAAAATAAAGCGCATTAAATAGTGGAGAAGATGGGGGGGGGGGGGGGGGGGAGAACAACTTTCAATCACAATTCATTAATGCAGTACCTGTGGAGGAGCAAAACATCTTTTAGCACACACTGGTACAGGTGCAGCCACAAATTGTAACTCATACACTCAAAAGGTCACACATGCAACCATTTTGGTTGCAGTCTGAAGCCCTGTGGTAGTATTGACAAAAATATCAAAGTATTTTGCAGCTTGCACTTCCAGTTTTCACTTAGCAATGTGCATGCCTAGACCTGAGTGCAGTCTCACACTAACATGACTAGTTCACAAGTGTCAGAGCTTAACTGATGACGAGTGTAGCCAGAGTGGCGTCTGGAAATACTCTGGCTTTGTGCCAAATGAAGACTAATCCACCAGGACACATGCAAGTGGTGCCACTGCACTATGCTGACAAGGGGGGGGGGGGGGACACCACAAATCTAGCTAAGCATTTTAAAGGATCGACACAAGATGCAATACAGAGTTTAGAGAGAGGTGTCTTATTTCTGAGTTAATGAAATATTAATCTGTATGAGCCTGTTGTGGTTGAAGTACAGATGACATGCATTTTTTTCTATGGGTTAAAATTTTTTTTTGTAGTCTGTTAAACCGTTTTCACATTAAGAGAACATTCTGCAATTACTTTTACCTCCTGAATTTTTTTTTTGGCTCCATACAATCACTTTTAACATCACATACAAACTTTAGTCATACAATTGTTGCAAGTATTTGTTTTGAGACAATGACGGCATGTAAAAGTAATGCATATCTGTTGTATTATGCAATGTAGTAATCTTAGGTAAGTCTCATTTTGAATATTTGTTTACTGTTCCCGAGTGCCTCTAAACATGATTATAGCATTTACAATGGCTACTACTGTACTTAATATACTTTGATTGACAATGCGACACATAGGTCTTTTTAGACAGTGACATGAGTACAAAAGGTTGTAAAGTTTTTACTGCAAATAAAATTGCAACTGAAATTTAGTGAGTTGTTACTGTGTCAAGTGTCAAAAATGGTTTGAAGTTTGGAATTTGTCCTACATTCACTGCAAGTTTAATCTACAGAGCCATTGCCTTTGTGTCTAGATGCCACAGAAGTACAGGGCAGGCCACAGTGTTGTGGCCCCACCCAGCAAACCAAACTTCCAGCCTTACGTGGAAGAGTGTGATCAGCCCCCTGTTGTGTGAGTATTGCCAAGTCGGCCGTGGCTGTCAAACATTCATTGCTCTTTACGAATTTCTCATATTCAGCTTGGGTTGACGTAGGGTTCTAGGCTGATGTTTATGAATGATCTATGTGGCTCTGAAGGCATGGTGGCGCAGTGGTTAGCACGTCTCGCACATCTGGACGCCAGGGTTAGAGACTCTGCCCTGGCTCTGTGCATGTGGAGTTTGCATGTTCTCCCCATGTCATTGTGGGGTTTCCATAGGACAATGGAAATAATGGGTGGATCAGAAAGATCACCTTGCATTTAGGGGTGTTGGTTTACCATTTAGGTCTCTGGTCGGGTGTCTTTGGTCAGCAGCACACTGGAGCTACTATTCTGTATCCAAAGGAAGTCCTGAAATGGATTTTTTTCTGCATGCCTTGTGGCAGGACGCCATGTAAGATTAACCCCACGGTGAACACAGTGCTGTCTGTGCGGAAGCCCTCCAAGGAGGAGACGCCCCTGGAGCGTCTGCAGGAGGTCCAGCAGGCGGAGGGTGACAAAAAGGAGCAGAGCATGTACTGCAAGGAGCTGCTGTTCAGTGGTGTCTCAGAGTTCTGTTTTGAGGAGCTACGGGCAGAGCGCTACTACAAGCGAGCGGCCCAGGAGCTGGAAGGTAGCTGAAATGTGGAGGGGTCTGAGGCCCCCAGCCGGCTCCTAGGGGGTGGGGGTCCAATGTGAAGAGAGAGCTTACCTAAGCAAATTTTGGCTACATGGATGGACCTTATATCTGTACTGCAGGTATTTTTCCCAAGTAACAGTACTTTTTGTTTTGCTTTTTTGCCTTCCACTAAATAAGAAAAAGAGAAACAACTGAAAGGGGTCAAGGAGGACCTGATGCGGCAAATTGAGGAGAAGCAGAAGCTTCTCCAGGACAGGGGTCCAGAGCCAGGTGCCGGCCAGCTGGTGAGTTAGCCCTCCCCCTTGGCCCACGCCTCCCCTGTGCGTATCCGTTAACGCCACGTTGAGTCTCCTACCATAGGCTGGCGAATCATCTCAGCCAGTGGACTGTCTGCCTGGATGCGCTGTGTCACGGAGGCAGGGTTCTGACCCAGGGTTTAAAATTTACGATGAATGCGAGGCCAGCTCTTCTGCAAGGTATGATTGCTGTGATGTTTGGGACTCTCCCATTTTTTTTTGGCCGGGGGGGGGGGATTAGTGTATTATCACCTTGAACTGCAGTATATCGTCGAGTTCTGGAGAAAGGGGGGCTGGGTGTGTAAGCAGAAGGTTGCCAGATCAAATCTCGGCATGGGCTGTGCTGCTGTTCCTCAGTTACATTTATAAACCCTAACCTGCTACAGTATATTAAGTTGTGTCGAATACTGCCCAAACGGTGACATCATAAGGAATTCCAGCTGCTACTATAAGAGAACATTCTTGGTCTTTGTTTCCAGGGTCAACCAGCCTGTGGAAAATGAGGACTCTCGTTTAGGTATGGTGTTATTCACTAACGGCGTATAGCTGTCAGAAGTATCTCTGTCTCCCTTGGCCGTTAAAGGGGTACCGTCCCCTGTGACTTTCTGAACGTCGTAGGACCTACCTAGCAAATTTTGTAAAGGAAATATTCTTGAGATGGAGAAGAGCCCATGGTCATTAATTCTGTGTCATTTCTTTGCCAGCTGACAAAGGCTGCGCCCTGGTCCTGCCTTTCACCATATTTGATGAGAGCACCACTGGTGAAAAAACACAAGAAGTGTAAGTCTGGAGAGATATATGGAGTGGTTCTCAGTCTGTTTATAATGAGAAACCAAAGCGTCTAAATGCCGTTTTTCCTTCACAGGACATCTAAGGCTGTTGGATGTAGACCACCTGTATGTAGGCCGCTGACTGCCATACTGAAACCACTGGCAGAAGCACCTGCCACCAGACTGGAAAGTGTAAGACTTCATCTCCATCCTGCGCAGATGGGTATTCAACAAGGCTAGTTAAATGGAGCTGACTATGTTTAAACCTGGTAGTGTTTTAAGTTTCGACCCATAAGTACACAAACAAGGGTATATGATCCATTACTCAGTAGTAATTGTCCAATTACTAATTAGTAATTACTAATTAGTTGACAGTTGGTATAGGCAAATACTAATTAGTAGTTAAATTACTAATTAGTAGAAACTAATGTTTTTGCAGGATAGTGGTGTTTCAAATAGTGGGTCCAAGGCTTCCTGAAGTCATCATATGTAGTTTATTTACATATTGTTTTCCATCCCAGGATGGCTTGGAAGGAATAGAGTCCCTGACCGACGATGCCATTGTCAGTAGCTACAAAAACAAAACCCTGTGCCCCAGCCCAGACAACACCTGCGACTTTGCGAGGGCTGCTCACCTAGCGTCCACACCTTTCGGCGGCTCAGGTTCAGGCCTCGGCGCCTCTGCGAGCTCGGCCGACGGCCTCCCGGATCTGTCCACGTTCAGTGTCGACCCCATGGTGTCGGCACCAACCCCTGCAGCGCAACAGGCGGATTATGAGGTGGTTCTGAGGGGGGAACGGCTCAGGTTAGTAATGTTCAAAGATGCAGTGAGCTTTAGGACTGTGACCGGAAGGGAACATGAAATGGAGAGTCCCCTTTCCTCACCCTGGCAGCCCCATTGAAGAGGCCAGCCTGGAAGATGGCCACTATTCAGTGTCTTCAGCTTTTTCCGGCCCCTCTCTGGGCGGTATGTCCAGTATGAAGGCCATGCACTCATCCAGCGGGATGGAGGCTTGCCCTGCCCAGTTGTTTCCCACCATCCCTGAGGAAACTGCACAGAGTAAGTCCTTGGGGTCACGCCTTGAGTGTTAATCTTCACCACCTTCGGGGAATTCACTCATTTTGCCCTGTATGCAGATGTGGAGAAGGACAACCCTTGCAGTATGAGCTCCCGGAGACGGGTGCTGAGCAAAGTGGACCTCGATTCCTTTCCTAACTTCTACAGGAATGTGAGGACTTTGCCAGAGGTGATGGAGGGTGATGCACTGTTCATAGGTAACCATGACCAGCATGTCAGTTACTCAAACAGATGTTTGGCTTCCATGTCTGGTGCTTGTTAAGCATCTAATGTTAAATATCTGCCCCTTACATGATACTGGTGAACTGTTGAACAGTAACAACACAGCAACAGCACTGATTTTTTTTTGGGGGGGGGGTTTAAGGTGAAGAGTCCATCATGATCCTCTCGCAGATAGTCAGCGGCGAAAACGGCGTGGTCCATTTTGGGCAAACCAAAAGCAGAGAGAGTGTCGTCGTCAAGGTACCATACCATCCCCCCAATCCTGATAGCTGGGAATAGGACAGGAGGGGAGAGCCATAGCCTGTTCTGACTGCTCCCTACAGGTGGACTTTGAAACTGTACCCTGGGACTTCTATGTTGCCGCTCAGCTGAGGAGCCGCCTGGGTCCCAAATCCCAGAAGTACTTTGGCTACCGGAGCAGCTGCTTCTTCTACATGGATGGCTGCATAACTCTCAGCTGGGGGCGCTGTTTGAGCACTCTGCAGGTGGATGAACATCTCTAGATCTTCGGTCCTCATGCTATTTTTGTTTCCTTTGGAGGGGGATTATTAATCTAATGAGTTTGTTTCCCACAGGACTTCCTGGAGAGATCCCCCTTCCTACAGGTGGCTGTGTCTCTCACGAAACAGCTGTTGGAGATGATGGAGCAAATGCACTCCTGCCGCTTGGTGCATGGGAACATCCGGCCTGACGCTGTTCTCCTGCGATGCAGGTGGGCAGATCCAGTCCTCCCGCCTTCCGTACCCTCCTGTTCCCTCTTTCCTTGTTTATTTGGTTCTTATGCTTTTTCTGTGTCTGCCTGGCCCAAGGGAGTCTGGAGGTGATGCAGACAGCGTCCTACAAATGCTGGACTTCTCTTCCTGCGTGGACCTGGACCAGCAGCCTGAGGTGATGTCTGCTGGAGACCTTCCTTCTGCCCAGGCCTTCATAAGACAAGGCCTGCTGTCAACATCCTCCAGCCCTTACCAGGTGCGTACTGGGCTGGGTCTGGTTCTCCACCCCTTTTGAGAAGCTCCTGACTCGGTGCCTTCCCCCCACTCTGTGTACTATTGACCTAGGGAAGAACTGGTTTACTCTTAAATAGGTGTCATAAAATTTACTGCTCGGTTACAAATGCCTTAAAATCTCAATCAGTCTTCAGTCGAGCTGAACTAATCACTTGTTTCTCCTATTTCCTTTTGCAACCACAGGTTGATCTTATTGGAATCGCAGAAACGGTGTACATGTTAGTGAAAAGACAAACAATGAATGTTGTGAGAGAAGATTCTGAATGGAAGCCCACTGATGACTTTACTGGGTATGAGAGCTCTTTGTGGAAGTATAGTAGAGTCTTTAATGTGTTTTGAGTGTAAGTAATCCTCTTATCTGTTGCTTTATTTGTAGAACTCTACATGGTCATGTTTGGCAAGAATTCTTCCGGAAAATTCTGAATCCAGGCAGTCAGTCCACAGTGTCCATTCTGTCTGACCTCCAGCATCTTGTGGAGAGGATTTTCCTCTCTGGCACTGAGAATAACCTCAGGATAACTGAATATTTTTAACACTGCTAATGTCACAGGTAGCTTTTGTAAAAATTTAGTAAAATAGGTTAATCGTATTCTGTGAGTCTTGTTTTTTTTTATTTATGTGGTCTTTAGTAACTGTTGTATTGCCTGATTATTAATAAAATGTTAGTATGATACTGCTTTTGGGTCAATGTTAAAGGGACAGTTCACCCCATAACTGTAAAAAGATGTTTTAGTGCTATCTATCCATCTAGGTTGCTGCTGGGAGTTGCCTAGTTTTGCAGACGTCAGACTTCTCTGGAATATAATGGGAGTGAATAGCATTCTTTCTGTGGTGATTAAAGCGCCAGAAAAATCCAATCCATCTGTAATGCCTCTTACCAGAAATCATGACCAGGTTACTGAAGATAATCCACCACAGACTTTGTAGTGAGTAGTTTAATGTAGGAACTATTTTCTTCTATCGAACTCCACACACTGCACAGAAGATACAAACACCCCAGCCATATCTTCTGTACAATGATATGATTAGTGTGTGGAGTTCGGTAGAAGAAAATAATGGATGGTGCTATCTTCTTTCCTGTTTCAGGGTGAACTGCCCCTTTAACTGCCAATCAAACAGATGGTGGCATCTCTCCTGTTCTGTGCTAAAATGCCAGTTGGATTGTATAAGTGTAACTGGCTTGCTTTAGGTTGACCAAATATAAATAGTATTCAACATTGTCTTGCATCAGAAATTCAACCTAAACAAACCAGAAGCTGTTGCCTTGGTTTATCAAGGTTTAGAATCTCTTCTCTTAATCCCACTTTGGGCCACGTTTACAAAACTGGCTGGCTTATATAAAAGGCCCTTCATCGAGTTCCATTTCTTTTGGCCGTGCGAGAGCATTTTGACTTCTGCTAAATATATATTTTTCCTGAAGTACGCTGACAAGTGGTGGAACACAGCTGTCTATTATCTAGCACTTTTGAGCAATTAGAAAACGCAACATAATTACACTGCCACGATGGGGCATGGTCTACCATTGAACAGAAATGACGCATGAGCCTTTCAGTGGCTCGCGCAACAGCCCTGCTGCCTGCCTCCACCAATTCCTCCCCGCCTGTCTTCTCCTGCTGCCACTGGCAACCTAATTCATTTTGCATCATTTCCATACCCTTGGCTGGCAGTAGTATTGGGTTAGCTGTCTCAGACAGAGTCACGTTCACAAAGCAAGAGGTTAGGCGTGATCGGTGATCAGGCCAACAGGAGTGGTTAGGTTATGGGTGATTTGGGAAGGATCTCTTCTCCATTAACAAGTGTGCCAGTGTTCCATGATCTGCAAACTAAGGCCGTGCCCCTGGCAGAATGCCAACCCTATGACCCCCGCATGCAGCATTTTTAAATTCCTGTTCTTGGCACACCAACCTCTACCTGGTACCTGGCCAGCTGGTGATGACTGCTAACCATATACTCATCTGTTTGGAGAAGCTTTGCTCTACCGTCTGTAACCTTTGACCCGACACTCCTGGCAAACAGATCAGACTGGTTGAGCCAATGTTCTGCTGCCTTAGTCAACGCCACCTAACTGTAAATAAAAACATTCACGCCCTCTGTATTAATAAGAAAAAATAAAATGACATATTAAAGGCATGTTGGCATGAAAATTCTGAGCAACCTATCATGTGTCTGTGAAATGCCCATTCTACGAGAAACTGCAAAACAAATTGTCATCGTAAGGGTGGCTTCAGGCAAGGTTGCCCTGCCTTACATTGTCTGTCTCGCGTATACATTTCCAGACACTGACTGCTTTGGCTCTCAGTCAGCTGCCCCTTTACTTCTCAAAATCTCCTGATGTTCAAAAAGCTTAAGTATCTCAAAACCTGAGTGTGCATCCAAGGCAGCTCACTGTACTATTCTGAGTTTAGAGCGCTTCATACATTCTGCTACCAGCAGGGGGCATTGCAGGCAGTGTTGTCATGGTGATTTTAGCACTTGGCTCTAGCTAACTCAGCAGTCGTTCCACCTCCTACAAAGCTGACTTACTGTTTAAGGAAGAGATGGATACTGTGGGGTTAATCAGGTAGAGGATTAAGTAGTTAATATTAGCAGGCCATCACCAGTGTAAATGAGCCACGTGATCTTTTTATGGAGCCTGTTGAACATACACCTTGGTAATAAATTCCCTAAAACAATAAACTACACCTTCCTTTCTGTAAACTAAGACGCACATCAGTCTGAGTAGGCCTATCATAAGCTGTAACTGTAATTTACTACTCAGAATCTCCTTCCTGAACATGACTCAAACGGAAAAGCTCAAACTGCATGCTCCTGAGTGGCCGCATATTGGAAACCGACTCGTAGCAACAACAACAACAACAAAAAAAGCCTCACAAGAATTTTGTGCCAGCTAAGAGACGTAAGTAACAGGTGGTGAGGGCTGCTGTCTTCTCACATGGCCAGAAGTTAATATTTAATGGATAGTGGGGCGGGGAGTTATGTGCAAGGGAAAACTGACCTCCTTGGCTGCATAAGAGGAACCGGCTGGGCGGCCTTGGATCAGTGAGAATCGCTGGTGCAAGCCGGGTCACGAGAGAGCTGCCGGTTCCTTACAGCCCATGTGCCGAAGTGGCCTGAAACACCGGCGAGAAACCGAAGCCCACGTCCGTCGGTCAGAACTGGATCTCTTCAGCTGGTGAGTCGAGTCCGTTCCAGTTCAGCCTGTCTGAGGATCCGTACAAAGTTATAGCGGGTCTCTCGCTGCCCTGGACAACATACGTACATGTGTCTGAGAGGTGTGGGTTTGCATCGAGAGCGGCCATTGGAGTTATTCAGCTGTACAAATGGGCAATACAAGCTTTGTGCATTTCTTTGGATTCAGTGAGTAAATTAAGAACTAGCAGCAGGCAGTAGAGGGCTCCAGGGTGAGCAGGCCCTTGCTCACAAGGACCCGGGTTACACATATAGCTGCCGCTTGGGTGTGACTGTCCCTTTAAAACACTGCCCAAACAAACATTGGTGTCATGGTTCATGTAAGACAAGGCTGATTACGGTCACAGTGTGTCTGGCTGATTTCTTTTGTGTCACTCAGCAGCTTGGGGGCCTATCTGGACTCATTCTGCCTCCTTCTGCTACCCCCCCCCCCCCCCAGCAGTATTTGAACAGCAGGGAGCCAAGGGTCCGTATTGTCTTGCAAAGTGCGGCTTATTATCAGAAGCAAACCGAAAGGCATGGGGCAGGGTGCCACCCCTTGGTTACCAGAGTGGAAGTGGGCGGGGTTTCCCTTCTCTGGGTCATGAAGGTTTTCCGGCGTTCCGAAGTGGGAGCCCCCCCCCCCCCCTTAAAATGCTATAGTGCTTACGGCACAAATGCAGCACCACACCAAGCAGATGAAACGGAAGGAGTCTGATGTAGAGACGCATCTCCCCATGTCACGCCCTTCTGGAACACTCTACAGGAACGGTAGCAAATGCCAATCACCCGCAAGACATCTTGGGATTGCAAAGGGGAGTTTCTAGCTATTGAAAAGATCCGGGGATAAGTCCAGTTTGCCTGGGGCTTGACTTATTTCTTTTTTGAAGGGAGACTGGCATTGGGGCTAAGATACTCGGGACTAGGCCTAAAATACACAGGGCTATATCCCTGAGTGATCGGACCTAATGATGCCCATGCAATTGCATCCACGAGGGCTTATCCAGATAACTGAGAAAATGCGTGCTGCAGACAACCTGTAGAAGGCAGAATTGTACTTCAGACTAAAAGTATTAGTACCTGACTTGGGTGTGAGATTACCACATTCTTTTGGAACAAGCCTTAACCTGGTTAATCAATGATTCATGTTTAAGGTACTGTCACCATATGTTCAGAGGGGGATGCAGCAGCTGCTGCTGTTCGTATCTAACGTGGCTCTGCACGGTAATCTGTGGGCTGCAGTTGAGCTTCGTTCTGCCTCTTTTTCCTCCAGATTAACAGTCACAGCAGGTGAGAAGAGGGCTCTGTGGCTGCCCTCTGTAATTGGCTGACGGCTGGGTCCCCCCACTCTGTTTACGGAGGAAGCTTCCCTCAGAGCAGCAGCGCCCATGCCAGGACAATAAGCCGTCACATGACAATGGGCAATTAGCTCCCCGACAATTAGCCTGAGTGCGTCTATGAGACGTGAGCGTCTGTGTGTTATCAAAATAGGATTCGGCCTTTGTATGTCCTCTGGAAATATCAGGAGAGGTTTTTATGGGGAACAGAGTGAGTGAAACATGTGTCTTGGGTGATAGTATATTTGGAGAATTTCATCTGAGAGGTGAAGAAAGGCACATGCTTTTTTTGGCATGTTTTTCATTTTACGGTGGCATTTATAGCTGTTGCCCCAGGTTTTTTGTCCCCTGCCCCCCTCCACCCACAGCTCTCCCAGGAGCCGTGTGCTGTGGGCAGCAGCAGGAAGGTGGGAGATGAGTGATCCAATTAATAACTATGACGACAAAAGGAGGCGGGACTGGAGGGGGGCGGGGTCACATCTAGCATCTGTCATGCCTCCTCACAGAGGAGCTGTGCCTGTTTGAGATGCAAATTGTCCCAGGCAGGCCTTTCGGTCCCATTCTTTGGTGCCGGATAAGACGTGGCTGTCCTGAACACGGCCAGTCACTGCTGAGGCAACTGCAGTTCACGCCCCATGTTGTTTCAATGTCACTGCCATCCCTGAAGGACCCACAAAGGTGAGCGCGATGACACATCGACATCACGCAGCCAAGAACATCAGCGGATGGAAATGGAGGAGGTCCAAGTGACAGCCAATTAAGAAATTGACGTGAGAGCTTTGACTTTTGACTAAAGCCTTCAAACTGACAAATGATAAGTGTTACATAAATGTCTGACTGGTCTATTCTTATCAGGAGAAGGAGCCATGATTATATTTCCCAGAGAACACTTGGGTATAGCTCAGCATGTGCTTCTGCAGTCAGGTGACACTATGAGTAGAACATGTCCAAGTTTGCCGAGTTCTGCAACTGAAAAAGTGGTGCCGCAAACTCGCGTCATTAATGGGAAGGCAGGTGGGCAGGAGCCCCCTCAGCCCTTGGGTGGTGAATGGGTCTCCATCTCTCAACCCCAGGTCACATGTCGGCTGCAGGGGAGGCAGGAAGTGCCAGGTAGAGCCAGGTAACTGATTGCTGTCATAAGAGCCGCCTCTCGTCTCCTACACCTCCTGCGATTGGAGGCTTGCGTTTAACAGACAAGCGCATGTAGATTGTTTGGTCCACCATAAAGACAGCCTATAGGATGCGGGGGGGTTGCGCGGAGAGTACGTTCGTTCGCCGTGCTGCGGTGTCCTCTCAGGCTCTCCTTCTCCACGGTTTCCTCCGACCGGGACCGTTCCTGCCTGCTGGTACCGCTGCACGGACAAGGAGTTGGTCATGGCATTGGGCGTGAGTCATCCCAGACAAAGAGGCTTTGAGCTGGCTTGCGTCTCCTTCTCTCTGCCTGGAGGGAGGAACGCATCAGGCTTTCACCGGGCAAGCGGCAGCCTGCAGTAGGCGCTTGCTTGAAAGCCAGCCCTCCCTCTCTCTCTCTCTGTGCCTCTCTCTCTCTCTCTTCTATCTGTGAGCGATGTGTGTATGCAAGTGTGTGCGCGCCGGCGAGCGTGTGTGCGCATGTGTGTGTGCATGCTCTCACTCGCAAACCTCTTCCCAGAGGAGATCTTCTCCTCCTCACCAAACGCTAAGGTAAGGGGGTCTGCGTTCTTCCATTGTTCCGTGCCATCAGACTCCCCGCCCCCCTTTCGCGTACACCGGGGAGCAGGAGATCGTGTTGGGGGAGGGTGGTGATGGTGGTGATGGTGTTGGGGGGGGGTTCAGATGAAAAAAGGAAAGGAGGCAAAGGCTCACTGACAAAGAGCTAAGGGCTAGGTACAGCAGCAGCGCTGGAGGGACACTGGGTACTGGCAGGAGCTGAATGCAGTGAGCGGAGAGGCTGGTGAACAGGGAGAAAAGAAGGGAGATGGAGGAGGTTCACCTCTGAAAGGGTGTCACGAGAGAAGCACCTCTGCCCTCCTGTCCTCCGCAAAACCTTTTCCTCCCTCGCTATCCCTTCACCTTTCCTGGGAAGGATGTAAATTCAGAGCCAGGTGAGAGAGTCGGAACCGTGCATGCTATTGTGCAGACTGTCGTCTCCCTGTTGTTTGATATAGCTCCCGTGCCTTTCCTGTCATTTTCATGTTCCCGGCGAGGCGTGAGCCTCTTACCGTCCTACTGCTGCTGTCTTTTGGGTACGATTAAGAGGGTGAGGCACTGTTCAGGTGAAGGATATGTTCCTGAGGGTGACCACACGCTGTTTTCCCACTGCCTTCTCTCCTGCTCCCATAACATGCCCCCTTAAGGTTGTCCTTACTCGACCGTGCGGCACAGTGGGGTGTCGTCAGGCACGACTGTATGGAAGGCTGGAGCGAGCTGACAATCACTAGGTGATGTGTAACAATGTGGCCACATTACCGTAATGTCCGTGTCGATGTGGCAGCGCCGTATGGCACAACATCGGCTTCCCGATTCCCTGATCTGGGGTTCCCATGCATGGCCATTTTCCCCGGCATTACCACGCTGCTAAAGCAGCCTGACTGTCCACTCTGAAGAATTCATGTAGCTATACTGTGTCGCGACTTGAAAAGTTTCTGCAGCAAAGCATCTGAGAAATCGCAGCTGCTGCCTAAAATTCCAGTCATGGTGTAACATGCCTCCGAGTTCAGTAACCGCCCTCCCAGGACAGCGACGACCCCGTCTGAACCCACCTGGCCCCACCTGAACCCATGGCCGTAGGCGGCCTGCTCGTCAGGGGACAGCGCCGAGTGTGGGAGTGACGCCAAGTGGTCATCACATTCTGGAGCCGGCAGAGAATAGGGGGTTTTCAGGATATGGACTGGTGAGCGCCAGAGAGGTTGTGGATGTCAGGGGACGTTAAACCCTTGTAAACATAAACAAGTCGACCTAATTAGTCTGCTCGTTTCGGAAGACAAGCGTGGTCCTTCATGGTCAAATGTACTGAGCTCCCCTATGGGGATTGTGGTTGATGCCATGGCACAGGCACAAACGTCATCCCAAGAGCAGCGATCCCAACGAGTGGGGTGCAGCAGGCAGGGGAAGTAACAACGGGAAGCGGGCAGATGGGCACACGTGTCTGGGGTGCGACGTGCATATTCGGATCCGCGTGATCCATTTGCCTGTGGCTCCTGCCAATCCAGCGGTGGTTCTTTTCTGGCTTCCTATCTGGACGGCGAGGGGGTCGATTTTGGCGGTCTCGTGACAGACACGGGCCTGTGAGTAAGGTCACGACTCACCATCAGGCACCTGCAGCATCTTAATGAGGCGCAGAAAGAAATCATTTTAAAAATATCATCGCGCCACGTCTATGGGGGGGTGCGGGTCCGGTGTGAAATCTGCTCCCCCAAGGTGAGGAGGAAGCAAGTGAAATATGGAGGTGAATAATTGGACGATGTGCCAAATTCTGAGAAATCCCTGTCACTCTGGCCCGGGGAGCAGTCAAGGCGCAGAAGGAAGTCGACGCGAGTTTCCGCTTCCATGGGGAAAGGCTACATGGTGAGATTTGCGGGGGAGGCGCACTGCATCAATAAATTAAGCCCCTGAGAAGCCATTTGGCCTGTCTTTTTGGTGTGGGCTGATGATACGTCTTTATCTTGCCAGGCTAAAACTGTCTAAGGGATTGGCTTGAGCCAGGAAGATCTTTAATTAAACAGTGTGTGGGGAAGAGCTGCCTTTCTGGACTGCCAGGTATATAAAACAGGCTTTCGAATGGATGTGGCTGCAGCCGCCACTTATATTATTTTCATGGGGAAGGACTGGAAATGAGAGTGAGAATTAAACACAAGGCAATGGGCTTTCTTTTAGCAATGCATCAGGACAGCTCAGAACAGGTGACAGAGGCCTTCCAAGTATCCTTAACACGTCTGTTTGCTCGTCAGAGTTTGTATGTCATTGCAATGCTGATAGAACACATCTCCTGTTTTGTTTCGTCTTGGTTATAAGCCCCCCCCCCCCCCAGTTACATAGTCAGGGGAGGGGAGCCACATTCTGCTTGGTCTGCCATCTCCTTTTACCGATTCCGCCTTATTAGGCATGCAGCAAGGGCTCATCCGACCCTGTGGAGTGTCTGAACGTGCCGTGTGAAGGGCAGGGGTCTCCAGGGAACAGAGGGGCGACTCAATTAGTGAGAATGCACAGCAGCTTAGTAAAAAGCAATGGGAGGACGGCTGGCAGAACCTAACCCCCCCACTCCCCAACAGCACTGCTCTTACCGTCCAAGCCGTCACTGTAAATAAAGAGAGAGTGAGGGACTGTGTGCCACATCCAGTCATACTGATCGCACCGCGAAGAGGCAGTTAATATTACAGAGTATTTCTGCACAATGCCATGTCAAGTGCAGGATTCATTCTGAGAGAAAAGACATATTTCTGGTTATGACAACGCCTGAAATTACCTCTGCCAAACCTATGACCCAGTCTTCAGCAAATTCCCCTCTGGCATTATAAGCTACTCACCTCCAGAAGGTTCGCCAAAGGGCGTAACAAAAGTTGAGCAACATAAGAAGACATTTAGGAGAAATCCTGAAACACCTCGGGTAAACAACAGAGGCTTCGGTGCAGCCACTACTTTCCAGGTGCAGTGTTTCTGAAACACATCGTCAGTCCGCCCTACCTCTAGGCTTTAAAAAAGCAGACAACAGTAGCTGCAGTTGATTCACATGGCCGCGAAAAATGGCGCGTTAAAATTCAAAGGGGAGCAGAAAACATTACGAACCAGTTTGGTAAGAATGACGCTGTTTTTTTTTTTCCTTTTTACAACCAGGGTGTTGCTCCATATCAGTATTGCGTGATTTCCGACCTAGTGGCCTCATAGTCTTCTCTTCATCTTCTGGAGCACAAAAAACTGTAGTGGCCCTATTTTTTAATTACCAATTATATCTGGGGCATGAGAGGGAGACCAGTGTAGTGCTTAGAAACAGACCACCCATCTCTGCAAGTATAATAATCCTGAGCGCCTGTTGATATAATCCAGAAAGACAGCCCATTTCCGACATACAGAACCAACTGTGTCCCCAACAGCTCTGCAGGAAGTGGGAGACATAAGATCCACCTGGCTAAGAAGTGTTTCACATTCAGTCTTTTAGTCTATTTCACTTAGTGAATCTGGCTAAAACATGTGACAAACTATCTGGAATCAACATTGTTCACCGAATGGCAGATTTAGTGCATATTTTTAAAATGCGTTCTCCTCATTTAAATTGTGAACAAAGTCCCCTACGGCTATCCAAAGGCCTTCCCTTTAAGAGAACACTCACAATCCTTCCTGAAAGTTGAGTCAACTGTCCATTAGATGTTATAGTTTTACCCAAGTCATGCACCTGCAGTAAATGTTTATGTACTAAGGAGAACATCCCCAATTTCATGAGAAATTCACTTCTCACTCTGCAAAGGGTTCTGTGGTAAACATAACAGTGCCAAAGTGAAAAAGTGCACAGTGTCTGAGATCAAAACCCAGGTCCAGGTCATATCCAGGTTCATACACTCCTTTTTCCAATACGGGGAAACACAAGTGAGGATCCATTGTTGCCTATACACCTCCAGAAGCCCTGATGGCTGCACAGATGAAGCTGTATAAAAATTGGTTAGCTAGCTAATCCAGTTCCTTGCACTGTGGTTCTGGTGGTGTCTTACTCCAACCTTTTAAACTGAGGACAAAATTAATCCTATTCTTTCACTTTTTTTCTTGCCTGAGAACTGGTACCCTGAAAATCCCAGCTCTCATTACCGTTATTCTCTGGCATGCCAAATTAAATCCTGAGTTAGTTTGGTGAAGAGGGGGGGGGGCAGGACGTTTTTCATATCTACTCATTCTCGCTCTTCTTCCCAAAGCCATAGCTGCAGGTAAGCAGCTTGGGAATGCTTGTTTTCCTTGGGGAAGAAGTGCAGGCCAATCAGGCGAGGCTGGGACATACTTCCCCTTGACTGCTGTACGGCTCCTGTGCAGGATGTAACTTGTTGGAGAACCAGTGAGCTATCAGGCGCCGTGCTTAGTGTTGTGTGATTCACACAGTTATGGACTGACCTGGATTTTCGTGCAAGCACCGTCTCACCTGATTCTGCCATTGACAACGAAAACCAGGAAACAGCCTCCAGGAGATTATCTACCTGACCGAACATGGATAAACGTGTCCGTGGCAAGGCTTGTCTGTGTCCATAGCAAAATGTATTGATTGAGGGAAAAAGCTATGTAGGGTGCATGTTTAAATACCCTGTTATTGGTAAAAAAAAATTTTGATCAAAATGTCCGTCAGAATCCGTCACGTTCAGAGGAAGTTGTTCCGTTTCTACTAACAAATTTAAAAGCCGGCATTTCTAGTCCCAGAGGAAATGTGATTATATTATTATTTGTCACTCTCTGTCATGACATTTGATGCCCCCCCACGGAGTTCTCTGGACAGTGAGGTACCTGTAGTTCCAACGTTCCAGAAACAAGTACTATGAGGATCATTTTACCAAATCAATAACAAGCTGTCATGAAAGCTTGCAGAATCCTATGAGATCGGGGCTTCTGAATCGATAATAATACCTGCTTCTTTACCCAATCTAGTAAAGCAAACATCTCAGAATTTTAATAAGTGCTGTCTCAGTTAAGACACTGTAGAGCCACCGAAGAATATGTTCTTATGCATTTATAGAGCCATATAAAGATCAGGCAAGACAGAATTTTAGGTAAGTTCTGAGCAGAAACTAAGGTCTGAGCTTATGAAGAAGAGCAGGGATGTACAGAAAGAGCTGACATATTTACATTTTACATATTTAGCAGATGCCTTTGTCCAAAGCAACATGCAAGTCAGGGACAAGAGAACTGACTGCAGTGACTCTTCTCATGTAATAATGGGAGCTCCGACCAACGTTAATTTGCTGTCGGAAGGAGCACTGGTCTTGAGTAGGCTTTTGAAGGGGATGGATGCCTGTCCATTGATGGACCTGTAACCCAACATCAAGGACTGGAACTTGATGTGAGTGCCAATAGGAAGCCAAGTGAAGAGAGACAAGGAGGGGTGTGAGATGAGAATGTTTAGGTTGAATAAATATCATGTGGTTGCATTTTGAATCATCCGTAGTGGTCCGATAGCACAAGCTGCTAGACCTTCAAGTGCAAGCCTTCAAATTCTTATAAAGCAAAAAGTTTAATACACTGTCCCTATTTTGACATTTTTGCATTTAGTTACATTTTTAATTTAGTTACTTGCATCATTGGTGGTAGGTTGATCTGTAAGCATGAAAATCAAACAGGAATACCAAAATCATTCTACTGCTTCCCTAAGTGACACTAAACTAATTTGTCACATAAAGCAAATTACTGTGGCAGGTTGCCTCTCTTCTTGGGTACAAACTGATTAGCCTGCTAGTAGAGAAAAAGCCCACTGCATCTCTGCAAACCAACATGTGCAAGAATGTGATGATTACCTGGTCACAGATACTGCAAAGAGCTGCAATGTCACAGAACCTTGAAGGAAGGATAGTGCAAACGCTGAATGACCAACCATCAACTTTAAGATACAAAAGTGGAATTTAGGGGTGTAGCTAGAAATTCTGGGTCCCCTGCTTTAGTTGGCAAATACAGGTCTCAAAATATATATAGAATTTTACCAAGTGGGGGGGCCCTAGTACTGGGCTAGGCAAGATGCCCAAGAGGCTAGAGCCCTAGTACTGGGCTCCCTGAATCTGTCAGGGTATCCATGCCCTTCTGAAGCCCTTGGTAGGATTATAAGAGATTATATGGGAAACAAGGAATATGAATAAGAATACAGGATATGCTCTGAACAGGACTTTTCTTTTGAACATGTATTTATTTAGTGTGGGTGTAGGATCCACTGTTATTTTCACAGAATAACACGGGGCACCATCCCAACACACGGCTGCCCTTTGAAGTGTTCGTGACGGCTACTGTTTCCATGTGACTCTGCGAGACGCGACCTCATAGACTCCAAATCACAGAATAATCAAAACAAATTGCCAGACAGACTTTTGATGTTTTCGTACATACTGCACCCTCCAAGTCTGCAACAGGCTTTGGCGCTTTCATTTTTTGGTTTTACCGTTCTCCCCATCCTGACTGCTGCAAGCCATGCCGCTCTTGTCAGGTCTCGTTAAAATCCCCCGCAGCCCAGAGTTATTTACATAGGGATGGCAAAGGAAGATATGGTTACGCAACACCTAGCATATTAGCCACGTGACTGAGTTATTCTTAAACCTTTTAGCTTACTTCCTCAATACACAACTGTCATGTGTCATCTTTCCCTCTCCTTATAATTAGGAAAAAAATTATCCTGATTTAGCTTTTACTCAGGCTTTTACGTTTGCTACATGCCTCGTCCTTGCCATGCATCCATAAGGACAATGCCTGCTGGAGTGTATCTCATCACAAAGGCCGCTCATTCTGGCAGTCGTGAAGATCGATGATAGTATGTCAAAGGGCGGAGCCTGACAGTATGACAGTCAGCTAGATGAGCAGGGCAGCACAGTCCTGCTTTCACTGCACAATGTGGGCCATATAAAACGCACCACCCTGGAAAGCATGTTATATAATAGCTTCCTGTGTGCCTTTTTCCTTTGCATGTTTCTGCAAACCAAAATGCTGGCCCCGCCCACTATATTTGTAACAATGCTGATCATAGCAGCTTTACCTGGAATTTTTGTCCACAGGAATACCGGGAACATGAAACCAAAATCCATGTGCAGATAAATGTCATGGATTAACACCAGTGAGACACATTAAATGAGACACATTTGGGTAACTTGATATGCAAAGTAGGACTTTTCTTTTAAGAGCTGTATGGCAAATACTAAAGACAAAGATGCTTTATCTTTGCAAATATGAAGCCTACAGCACACAGCATGGAGGCCATTAGCTCAAAGTCAGTAAAAAAACAGGCCCTGCAAGCAACCTTCCAGCCATTGTCTTTGACATTGCCAGGGTTGATGCTCTTTAAGCCAAACTGGGTGTTTATAAGAGGGCTGTTTGCCCTTCATTAACATATATTGTGGGTCATGGTCAGCAGGTTCTTTGTGTGTCTTTCTGCTGCAAATGCAAGCTGTGTCCTCGTCGGTAAAAGGGTACAGTGAATGAATAAATGACTAAGCCCCAAATGACCAAAGAGCTTCCATTTTGCATGTGCACACGTTCCCTGTCCCTATGCCTCAGAGCAAAACACATCAGATGCATGAGGCAGTCAGCGGGCTGAACTAAGGAATGCCATATTACTGACAACATTTCAACTCTGGGCTTCAATCACTCTTTCAAAACTTTTCACGAGCAGATGGTCTTTGCCTTGGACACACTTGCGATGGGAGGGTGTTAAATTATGTTTTCCTTAACAGAATTGCAAATCAGCAGTTAGTTACACTGAATCATGTGACATGCTAAAAGAATGCAGAATCACATGACATCAGGCTTACCTGGAAAGTTTGGTTAGTTTTGTACCTGGCCAACCACTGGAATGTACATCTGCGTGGTATGCTAGCAGGAAGCTCAACTTGTCTTAAAGTCAAAGGCTCCTTAAACGCAAAAAAGCCACCATCGTGTAGTTACGCTAGACGCAATGGCTTACATGAGAAGAGTGAAATCTACTTTTAACAGGAGGATGTCTTGCTTCCGGCAGGTTCTTGCTCTCTCGGACCTGAGGATGTTCCGAAAGAAGAAAAAGAAGAGACCTGAGATCTCGGCTCCAAAGAATTTCGAGCACCGCGTCCACACGTCATATGACTCCAAGCGGGGCTGCTTTGTGGGCCTACCGCCCCAATGGCAGAGCATCATCGAGAATCTTCGCAGGCCGAAGCCAGTGGTGGATCCTTCCAGGATCACACCGGTGGAGCTCAAGCCAAAAAAGGTAATGTAGCTGAGTGCCCCTTTCTTGCTTTAATATTATGCTCTTGAGTACTGTAGTGGGGCAACAGATGGTGGTTAATCTGGTGCTAATAACAGGGTGAACAGGTGTATCCTTGACTATGGTACTTAACATGAACTGTTCAGTAAACCTCCAGCTGTGTACATGTATATGACAACAGTAATAAAAAAAAAAAACTGGCAGTCTTGGATACCAGTTGGCTTAAATGCATTTGAAGTCTCATTTGCCAATGGGTCTGGTCCTCATGCAGACAGGAGAGACTTTGTTCCAGCACTAGCCCTGTGGTACTGTAGTGCCATTCTCACTGACAGAAAGCAGTGGGAGGAAACAGTTCTCACCAAGGCAAAATGGGCATTAATGCACGTACAATTGAGGAGGCTGTCAGATGTAAATAAAAATAGAAAACATTTACTTCGTTAGTATGCCATAGTTAGCTACTATAGTTATCAGGAATGTTTCTTTGGAGTATGTTGTATTGTTCAGTAATTTGTCAACAGATTATATTATAGAGTGGCAGTATGCATTCTGCATAATTTCATTAATCATTTGCTCATATAAAATTCTTTAATAGTAAGTTGTTGGACATTGAAGAGCATTTCAACCTGCCAGGAATCTGCTGGGATTTGAACCAGCAACCACTGGGTTAGGCGTCCACGCTTTTGCCTGCTGAGAGCAGCTAACAAGGCCTGTCTGCGTACTCGTGGGTTATGGGGGTGGACGTAAGATTTATGAGTCTGTACAGGAAATTAATAACTGTCCATGACAGTTTCCTATGAATGATCAGCTTGGGGAGGAATTGTGCAGGTACAGCAGTGATTCAGCAGTGCTGATAACAGCAACAGGGAAGAAACTGCCCACTTCAGGTCCTCCCTGTTCATGAGAGCCCCCACTGTGCCCTCCCCTCCCAAGCACCATCTCACAAGCACAGGTGCAGCGCCTTTACCAGGATTCAACATTGGGTCGCAGGCTGAACCGTACCGTGAAGGATGCAAGACAGTACAGGATGTGATCTTGTGCCATCTTCTCCAGTGAATGGCACAAATGTATATTCAAAGTACATAAAGCAGCATCCGTGTGGACTTTACTGCATGCCACGCCGTATCTTTTGCCTGCTGGAGCATGTAAGCCTACTGTGGTTTGTTTAATTACAGCCTAAAATGTGCTTTAATGGCAGCATTTTTTAGCCATGGTCTTAAATTTTTTTTATCACTGCATCTTCCAGATAATTCGATTCTTTCTCATGATTGTGGTATTTAACCTCTAGGGCTTGCAGCCATGGCAACATATCAGTCCATTCACTGTTTTTCTTCCCACTGTCGGTTATTAACATAAAAGCTGTACTTTATTTTCTAAGAATCCCACTTTCGCACCATTAAGCATAACTGGCCAACTGCAATGTTATGACAACCTAACATCACAGTAATGGCAAACATATTTTTGGTTTCCTGGGTGAAAATGATGCTCCAAAGTTAACACACTAAAGTCGACTTAAAAATACACTTAAAACTTTAAAAGGTCTTATAATTTATTACAATAGTATAATTATGACCTAAAAGGTGATATTGCCTGTGATGCTTTTTATGCTGAGCAACATTCTCTCACGTTTAATTGTACCATCAACATATTTCGTCAGAATATTAAAAACGTGGAACAGTATATGAAAATTGTGAATGCAAGGTGGAATTCAGATATACATAATGATTAGTACGACCCTGTAAATTTAGAGCGTTGTGACAGGTTTTTGCTTTCCTCCTTAAAGTACTTTTGTATCCTAAAGGTTTAAATTCCATGCTGTTTTATCTCAAAGATCTTCAAGTAATTTAAACCTTTTTCACGCGTACCTGATTCCATGTCAAATTTTATTACAGCCCGATATTGATGGTCTATCCATAAAAATTCAGTGGTGCGAAATAGTCACTAGGTGGCACTTCAGTACCGTTACCCCTGTTACAAATATCTATAAAATAAGGATGTATTTCATAAATAATATCCAGTAATCAACCACATATTGCTTATATGAAGGTCGATAATAGGTCAATAACGCTGTAGCAAAGGAAGTTGAAATGTTCGTGGCGGAGATATTATGTTACCAATACAGTCTCAACCCGTTGATGTTCTGGGCTCTGTGTCGCTCCTTCTGGTTTTCTTTACGCACCTTGTGTACTGTGAAACTTAAAGACTTGCGTGGTTTACCTCACCTGAACAGTCAGGAAGGTTTCACATTGAGGATTCAACTGAACTAAAATAAAACCGAGCATGGATTAATATTTATGGGTGGAAAATACGTTTTTTTCCTTAAGTAAAGTCAGTTTTTGCGGCATCTGTCCTCGCTTTTTCTCCTTCACATTTAGACGCCGTGAATCACGCGCGCCTGAGGTGACAGGCAAAGCCCGGTTCGGCTCGCGGCATTTTGTCAACTATCGCACGGTTTTATTTCCACACTTTTAAAAATAACTGCTCAGCGAACCGCGGGATTTATAACACTACGACTCATTTGTATAAATTGAGGGAACGGGACGTCCGCACAAAAATAAACAGAATGCTACATAATCATAACTTCCTCTGATTTCACAGAGGGGGCTGAACTTCAGGAAAATCAGACAGTGTCAGCAGTCTATCTTAACAGCAGTCTGTGGCTGATAAAAGAAACATGCTAAATGCACTCGTAAACCGGCCAGGCCGAAAGATTACTCACCAGGCAACAAAGCCGCGCCGGATAGACGGAAAAGATGCGCCACGTGACGCGTCAAATTTTGACGCCTCTGCTCCAGCAGTGTGGTGCATCACGGGAGGCGCGCGACAATCGCGAATGAAAGGGATTGTCATGCGTCTGTGCACCCAACTATGGAAAGTCTTATGGCGTCTGTGGATCTGTGCATTGTGAACATGCTCAGCCACAATCATCAGCCCTGCAAGCATCCTTTATGTTATTAAGCTAGCTTTTATAGTCTTACATACAACATTCGCAGTCTGAACGTACGCGGTTTTTGTCTGTTATTTATGGTTGTGCTGAAGTGTCACCCTTAAATGTCATTTCTGCTTCCTGTGCAAATGAGCGCAGAATTCAATAAGAAAAAAACATACCACTAAACATGCCAATGCCACTGTACAGCAATCATCTGAGAGGGGGAGCCATCTGGGTTTACATTTACAGAAGCTTGTTAGCACTTTCATCACTAGCACTAGATTTCTGGAGAAATCATCACAGGAGAGTAGTATCTGTATTGCAAAAATACCTGAGAAAATTTTTACATTGCTGGTAAAAGACTTCCCTGATATTATCTGCATGTTTACCGCAAACCCCTACAAGTCAGTTAAGGAATGCAATACGGCTGTTTCTTTTTCAGACTATCGTCCGGGGGAGCTTCATAGGGCATGGCGAGTACATCTCTGCGGTCATCTCTGACATGAACCGGCTTTCTGTGACCAGCTCCAACTCCTTGCGGAGGAGCAGCCCCTCGGCCCGGAAGAGGGCGCAATCCCTGGGCCGGTTAGGGGAGGTCAAGGAGGGAGATACGTACCAGTATGAGGACCTGATGCAAGAGGACTCCAACAGTGGGGGCCAGGGCTGGCGTGACAAGATGCGCAATGTGCGCAGCGAGAGCGGGAGTCCCCGTCTGGGCCTGGACCGTAACCCCTTGCAGGCTAACGGCGCCCTGCCCAGGGCCAAGTCCACCCATGAGGTCAGCCTCACCTCCCTGAACAAGTCTCCGTCTCCAGATGGCAGTGGGGAGGCACCTAGCCTGTGGCCTGATGCCAGCAGCCCCACAGGGAGGTTGGTGCCTCTGAGGGACAAGGGCCCAAGGACTGGCCTGATTGCCCAGAGACCAGTGTCCTGCTTTTACAGCCCAGCAACATCAGCTCCACAGCCTCGGGCCAACCTAGGGGGCCTGGCAGACTTCAGCGCCTTTGACAGGCCCCCCTTTCACACGCAGAACAGCCCAGGGAGGCCCTTCTCCTCGTATGACCTCAAGGTAATCACCGCTTCAGCTGCCATTGAGTCACGCGTCATAAAGTAATTTAAAAGTGTGTTTGTGGGACTGTCTCAGACTCGGAGGATGATGCTACCGGCAAGCCGGCCCGCTGACCTAAATTTTCTGGGCACAGACTTCTCCGGGCTACTGGGTGTGTGAGCATTAAACCATAAGCAATGTAGGTTACCTTGGATACAGGCCTACAGCAAGTGAATAGTGCAGAGCATCTCTCAGTAATGAACAAGCCAATGACAGTCTGTCAGCACACATTGAGTTTCATAAAAGGAGCTGAATTCATAACGGAACTCAAATGGAATTCATACACCCCTTTTCCTACAGCAGGTGCTTCCATAAAATTTAGGAGACTTTCTTGCAGCTCCCTCCCACGTGTTCGTGGCGAATGGTTTCGGAAGACAGCTGAAAAGCACTCACAAGATACTACTTTTATGATGCGGCAAATACAGATCTCCTGAGTGCTGGCTTCAGCTCAAGGGCACATCCATCCAGAGTTAGGCAGAACACGCAGTCCAAGTTCGCTGCAGTCGTGGCTTTGGGAAGCGTTGAGGTGTCATTTGATGCATTTGAAGAAAAATGCGGGTCTTCAGCTAGACTGAAGGGGATGAGTGGATTAAGGAGTCAGTGAAAAAAAAGCTCATTATAAATGTGTGATAAGAATGTGAAATGTGGAAGTGTGCGTATGAATCCATGATTTAGGACTTTGGTTTCCCAAACCAGTGCTCGGGCTTATTGGACAGATCCACATTTTTGTTTTATCCCAGTTCTCAGAACACCTGACTCAAGCAATCAGGAGTTGTAAATGCCTTACAGGGGTGCTGGGAACTGGGATAAAACAAAAACGTGGATCCATCCAGTTTGCCCTGAGTAGTTTGGGAAACGCTGGTTTAGGAGACAGACCAATCAGATCTGAGCAAGGGTTTACTGACTCAGAGGCTTTCAGTCAAAGGGTATTTTGTAATTGTACAGTGGTACCTCAGTTCTCGAACTCATTAGAACTCGAATTTCTTAAAAGTCGAACCAACCAGTTTGAAAAAAAATTACCTAGAACTCGATCTGAATCTCAGAAGTCAAACCGTGAACACCGACCTAAGATAACTTGTACGCGCGGGGAAATGAGTCACGCGGCACGTCTCTCAGTGGAAACAAAGGGTAACACTTCAGTCTCAGCCTTACATTCATTGTGATAGCATCGTGCATGTTTACATTAGCTGAATACATATATTTCAACAGTAAAAATACATTTAGACAATGACAGTAATAGTAATTATTATTATTATATAATAAAATACATTTAAATATAAAGAATTCTTATTAATGGGGCGGCGTGGTGGTGCAGTGGTTAGCACTGTTGCCTCACATCTCTGGGACCCAGGTTCGAGTCTCCGTCTGGGTCATGTGTGTGGAGTTTGCATGTTCTCCCCGTGTCGTAGTGGGGTTTCCCCCCACAGTCCAAAGACATGCTGAGGCTGATTGGAGTTCCTAAATTGCCCATAGGTGTGCATATGTGAGTGACTGGTGTGTGAGTGTGCCCTGCAATAGGCTGGTCCCCTGTCCAGGGTTGTTCCATGCCTGTTGCTTCCAGGATAGGCTCCGGACCCCCTGCAACCCAGTAGGATAAGCAGGTTGGAAAATGGATGGATGGATTTCTTATTAATTATTTTAATATTAATAATAAACCATTAATACATTTAATTATAATAATATTGTCGGGCCGAGTGGGGACTGAATGGAGACAAAGGCACAGACTTCAGGGTATCGGGGAATACAGGGTTTAATTACAGGTAAGGCAGGCAAAATGCAGACAGACAATACAATGACCAGACTGGGGAAACAAACTGAAATGCGGACTAAATACAGAGGACTGATGACAACAACCAGAAACAGCTGATCACACGGGGATTCCACACGGGGTTAACGAGGGGGTGTGGCACACGGAAGGAG